>JACLAT010000051.1:37500-492500 GCA_018105865.1 Metaphire vulgaris
CTAAAGGACTCGGCACCGGACTTCTTCACGCAGCAAAGTTATTTCCATCATCACAGTGGATTTTAACATCGCCACCTTCTGACCTTCATTGACATGTCAGCGTTGTCAAAGCGCTTTTGATTTTGGATTTTAAACCATTTGTACAGCGTTATATAAATTGTCCTGGAATAATAATAATAATAATAATAATAATAATAATAATAATAATAATAATAATAATAATGTTTAAAATAGTTCATGAGATGCTGCCCTGTTTGAGGTCAGGTGTTTCGCCCATCCAATCCAGTATCACATAGTACTTGGGCTAATTGTGAAATCATTTGAACCAGGTGACATTACTATCACCTCAGCCAATTCATTCAATAATGCAATTTAAGGTGGTTAAGGAGGCTAAGTAAGCCTGTGTGAAAACCACTGTAGTAACATTCCTCATTCAACATCCGAGTTTTCCGAGACAGCCTTTGAATCCGTTTACTGCTTCGACTGTCAATCTCACCTCATCCAAGCTGCTCGATTTGTCCACAACCCTTGCACTACAGAATTGTTCTTTCATGGACCCACCCTCTGCTCAAACAACTTACATGTGTGGCCAATTGTACCAGTGTAAAGAATCGATCGTATGGCATATCTACTTTACCAGTCATTATTTAGTATGTGTCAATCAAATTCCCTCTCTCTAATCCTTTCTATTCCATCTATTTATCATCCTTGCACTAAAATGCTGCTTGTATCTCCCAACCGGTTTCTTAAGCAGCTTAATATTGTGTCCTCGGATCCCATAATACTGTTTTATTGTAAGAAATGGCTTTCTCTTGTCTTTCTCCACTCTGTTTGTATTTTGCATGTATCAATTAAATCCCCTCTCGTTCTTCTTTTTTCCACAGATGTAAGTCCATAGCGTTTTAGCCTTCCTTTCTTCATAGGTTAATTTATGATATCCTGTATGATCTTTGTTGATCTATGCTGTTCATTTTCCAGGGTCTCTGTGTCTTCTGCATTAATGGACACCAAGTTTGAACATAATACTCTAAATGTGGGCGTACCAATGTCCTGTTAAATCTCACTATTACTTTGTTTTCTCTGTTCACTACCGTTCTTTTGATCATGCCTATATTTTTATTAGCCTTCTCAGCCGCCTCTGCACATTGTCTGGATGGCTTTAAGCTTCTATGCATGATGACCTCTAGATCTTTCTCCTCGGCTGTAACTTTTAGTCCCTTCCCACATAACTTAAACTTATGATCTTCTCCCTTCTTCTCAATATGAATCACGGAGCATTTATCTGCATTAAAAAGCATTTGCCATCCAATGGCCGCTGAGATAGTCTATCCTATTTAGGTTTTCATGTAAGATCTTTGCCTCTGCTATACAACACTCTGTCCGCACCGTTTTGTGTCATCAGCAAATTTTGAAATTTTTGATATTATATCCTCATCAATGTCATTGCTGTATGCATTAAAAACAAAAGTGATCCCAGCAGTGAACCCTTTGGCACCCCACTCATAACCTCTGGCCGGTCTGAATACTTGTCTCTTATGTCTGCCTTCTGCTTACTGTTCAGAAGCCAATTTTTATTTAACAAAGGCGTCTATCGTCAATTCCACAGGCCTCAAGTTTGCCTGCCAGTCTTGAGTGAAGTACTTTGTCAAATTCTTTTGCAAAGTCCAAGTATATTACGCCAACTGCTTTTCACTCTTCTAGCTTGTCATAAATCTCATCTGAAAAAGTCTACTATGTTTGCTAAACAAGATCTTCTCTTAAGAAACCCATTTTGGTTGTCCTATAAAATCTCGTGTCTGTTAATAATATACCATAAATTTGCTTTACTACTTTTTCCAGAGCGTTATTTACGGGACATAACGACTCGGCGACGTAGACTCGGCGATAAAGTCTATAAAGTTTAAGGGGCTGAGAAATGTTTGAAGTTGAGTTCAAATGAGAGCTACTGCAAGGCGCTGGGGCGTGGAGGCGTTTGGCAGATCTTTGAAGTTGGCTACTGCAGATCAACGGTCGTTGCCCACTTTATAAAGGGGAGGATGGTGGAAGGGGTGGCAAAGGAATCCGGAGTATGTTTCGGGCAGTCGAGCGAGAAATGTACATACATATATTGATCGGTAAATTCTTTAGTTGCTTTCTAAGGGGAGGGGGTGGCAAATGTTGGGTTCAAAGGCGATTTACGGCTAACAGGTTTCTGATACGTAATGATTGAGAGACTCCTTGCCTCGCTGTATCTGTAAATACAGATAATAACCGCTAAACTCTTTATTTGAAACGCTGGAGTCTGGAGTACGTTGTGTGCAGTCAAATGGGAAAATCTACATAAAGATATTAATCGATAAACTCTTTAGTTGAAATAATCGATATGGATTCTATTGACATCAACAGTCAACGTGGTAAATCAAAGCTGGAAAACGGAGGTCATATGTACGTTTTTGACAAGCGCAGTGTGGATGGGACAACGAATTTTTGGCGTTGCGAAAAAAGGGGCGGTGAAGGGAAGGTTGGATGCAAGGGACGTATGTGGAATATCACATCCGATGGAAGCTTTCACTCATTGAGGGCTGCTCACACATGTTCCGCTACCGGTGATGCCACTCGCGTGGCATATCAAAAGATATTAACAGGCGCGAGGCGGCGTGACCAGAACAAGTAGAACACACCAACACAAATTCGATCAGAGCTGGTACGAAATGCAAGAGTTGCAGCTCTGGGACAAATGTCATCGAAAGACGCGAACCGCATGTTAATTCATCGAAAGCGTCGCAAACTTCAAGCAGCACTGCCAACCCACAGAATTTTGAGCAACTGACAATTCCAGAAGATTATAAACTGTACAAGTGGACGCTTGGAAATTTTGTAAAGTACTCAAGCGCTCATCGTCGACTCTGACGATGAGCGGTTGTTGGTATTCGGACGTGAACACCACGGGAAGTGGCAGGAGGAAATGAAGGAGGTTTTCATGAACGGACATTCCTGTTTGCCCCGATTCTCATCTTTTTAGTCGAATCTTCGCCCTTCTTGGTCGTCGCGAGGGTTTCATCTTCCCCAACCTGATATGTCTGGTGTCCAACAAAATGGCGCCATATACGTGAAGCTATTCAAGATGATTCATGAAATGTGGCCGCAATTTTACCCGGCATCCACGTTGGTGGATTATGAAGTGGCCATTCTCAATGCTGTGCGAACGGAATGGCCAGAGGCACAGCTCAGAGGCTGCTTCTTCCACCTCGTGCAAAACCTAAAGAAACACCTCGCGGCTTCCAACATGTTAGGACGTTACAACACAGACGCCGACTTCGCACTTATCGCACGAATGTTGTCTACAATTGCTTTTCTTTCCGAAGAAGATGTCGTCCGAAGTTTGGCTGAGTTGGAGGACACCTTGTCTTTAGAATTCGAACCAGTAATCGGATGGTTCAGAAACACGTATGTGGGTCGCCTACGGAACAACGGGGTGCGCGCGCAACCCATTTTTCCTTATTCGGTGTGGGGTGTCCGCCACCGCACTCTGACAGGAAAGGAGCGAATCAATGGTCTACATTAGTATGCGCACCAGTAGTTTGCGCACCTGGGAGTTTGCGCACTAGGAATTTGCGCACCAGGGGCGTACCAGGTTTAGGATTAGAGTTAGGGTTAAAGTTAACCCTCAACCTAACTCCAACCCTCACCCTAACCCTAAGCCTAACCCTAAACCTAACCCTAACCCTTACCATAACTCTGGTGCGCAAATTCCTAGTGCGTAAACTTCCAGGTGCGCAAAATACTGGTGCGCGTACTATGCTACACCGAATCAATAACTTCGCGGAAGCTTTCCACAGAAAATTGCAGCTTGCATTCGGTGTCGCTCACCCGGTTATCTGGGAATTTAACACAACACAGCATCTTTTTTTCTTTCTCCATAATTTCTCAACAATTTCTATAACAGATAAACAGAATAGCATATACATAAGCCTATATACTTATCTAGTGATAACATATTATCTACTGAGAGGAAGGTTGAGAAAGAAATAATAAATTGCTACTAAAGCGATCATGGATCCCGCATGAAATTACAGAAACTCTCCGATGCGGACTATGAAAGATATGTCGCTGACCATGATCCACCTAAAAAACGAGCACGCTATGAAGATGCAGATGGGAGTATCATGAACAAATTGACTGCCTACGATAGACAAAACATCATGGAATTCCTGCGTAGAATGTCCCATAACTACCGTATGGATTAATTTAATTCCTGTTTCTTTGTAGTTTTTATTATAGGCCTACCTTTTTAAAGTCTTCTATAATATCGTTAACGTAACAATTGCAGTTATCGGACAAAACTTATTGTTCTTATTGACTTTCTGATATTTATTCCTAATGGCAGATGACTTTTAATGAACTAACTACGAATTTGTTAAACCAGATCATTCGAATATGCCTTTTGCTTTTTACTTTGTAATGTCATGTCTGTATGCCATTATTTCCAGCCTCTTCTACTTATCTTGGATCAAAATCAAGCGACGCTTTGCTCAACAGCAGATGATTGATTTTTTCTCTAATTATATTAGTCTAAGTATATCTAAGTATGGTCTTTGAATTATGGTGTCACAAAAGGATCTTGAGAATCAGCAGGATGGACAGGAGACCTAGAAAGAAGCAAAACAACAGCAACGTGGAAACAGGAAATAATATGAAGAAAAATGTCTTACGCTGGTCACGTCATGAGAAGTTCGGCCGGAGACCTACAACTGATATAATTGGAAGGTAGAATACAAGGAATAAGAGGAAGGGGCGACAGAGAAGAAGTTGGATGGACGACATCTTTGACTGAACAAGCACAAGGATCCATGGAACCCTAAAAAGAGCGGCAGAAGATAGAGAGAATTGGAGTAAAAATGACTGTCAACCCTCTGACAGAGGACGACACCTGAGAAGAAGAGGATAGCTATGATTACCTCTCCCCCTTGTCAACAAGTGTCAACTTTCAGTGACCCGCGCTACAATTATGCCAAACTTTTGGCCACCCTAAGATCAGTGACAAGTCCGCAAAGAAAGTTATTATTTTTTTCGGTGATGACCATTATTTCCATTTAGTTGCTCATAAAGTTTCAAAATATGGCGGCGATGACCTTTTGGTTTTGCTTGCAATTTTTTCGTTTTAATAAACAGTGCTCCGTGAAATTTCAAATTTCTTTGAATATTTTTAAAAACGGAATTGTGGGCCTCAACGCTGTTCCGTCTTCGGCGCTGTTTAGTCTTCGTCGCTGTCCAGTCTCTGTCCAGCCGACGTCTTCATTGGGCGACGGTCTTCGCTGTCCCGTCCTAGACGCTGTCTTCGGGCGACGGTCTTCGTCGTCTTCTTGGCGTCTTGTGTCTCGCCTGGCGGTCCGGTCCTTGGTGCTTTCGGCGTGCGACGCTATTCGTCGCTACCTGCGTCGGTTGCCAGTACCTCGTCGTCGTATTCTTTCGTCGTTGGATTACTCGGTTCTGAAAATGTAGCATCTTATAGTCCGACTGTTAAACTGTTATAGGCCTACTCCTCCAATTGGCGTCTGTCATATGTCGAATCAATTTCATTATTATGCTGTTGTTTTATGTAAACCAGACTTACTAATTTTCCATAAAAATGCGCCTTACACTACAAAACTGAAGTTTCTGCATAAAGGAAAAATTACCTGACAATCAATTATGAACATTATTAAAAATCAGGAATGCCATTATTTGAGTTCTAATAAAAGCTAGACAATGCCAAAACTGGAGAGCAAAATGTGTCATTTGCGTTGCCAGTGTGTCAATACTCTAGCCTAGAGGACTGCACGGGACTCTAGTCCTGTCTAGTCTAAACCAGTGGCGGATCCAGGATTTGGCAAGTGGGGGGCGTTGGGGTGGCCAACTTCTAATCATGGGGGCAACCATTTGTTGTTAGGTATGTAGTATTAAGTATAGGGTCCCAACAGGGGGGCCACTGGGGGCTAGGCACTCAATAAGGGGGCACGGCCCCCGGCTCTCGTGTGGAGCCGCCACTGGTCTGTACATGCTGAACGTAAAGCAAAGACCTGACTCGGATAAGAGAAAAGCTGTCTGATAAATGGTATGGGAAAGAAGAGATGGAAGACCGTTTTGTGCTAGTCGGAGAACCTGGAACGTCATACCTGCAACATTTTACGGTACAGTGCGAAACAGGTGCAGCCATTGCAGAAAAGATTTAGACATCGACGGAAGAAATGTGAATTACAGACAAAATACGTGCAGTAGGCGCTGATAGTACAGCTGTCAATACAGGGCATAAGGACGGAATAATACGTATACTGGAATGCAAAATGGGTATTATATATATATATATATATATATATATATATATATATATATATATATATATATAGTATATAAGAAAACTTCCGGTGGGCGCCGTCATGGCCGCCCTGCGCACGTTTGTGTGCGCTTCGGATTTCGTCGCCGTTTTGGTTTTATCCGATGTTCTACGAGCGGACTTTTGCATCGACTCGTCGGTTTTTCGAGGGTCTTCTGCAGTTCTTCGCTTTTTAACGTCGTTCTGAACGTTTCGAATTGGTCGTCGGTCGCATAAAGCTCGCCAAGGTCAGCCCCTAATGGCTGCCGCGTGGTACAGCGCGACCGAGAAGGGATGTTTTCCGGACTTCGTTGAATCAATCTTCGTCGGATTCGCTGATATCGGCGACGAAACATTTCTCTCGGAAGACCGCTCTTGGATTTCGCCGCCGGGGAATACTTTTGACTGGCTGGGGCGTCCGTCTTCGGGTCCGCCCATCGCCGTCGGTCTCCTTGCGAGAAATTCTTCTACCAATCTCGCGGACCAACAACATCTTCTTCCGTTCTGCGCTGACAGTGTCGTGGGGGTTGCAGTTCTCCAGTGAAAGACCGCTTCTTACGACTGCACCGGATTTCTCGGTCGCGAGTCTTGTTCTTCATCCGAGCGGACTTCAACATCCAACATCGCCATCTTCTGTCCACCATTGACATGTTACTATGATGTTAGCGCTGTCAAAGCGCTTTTGATTTTGGTACTTAACCAAGTTACAGTCTTAATAATAATAATAATAATAATAATAATAATAATAATAATAATCATAATAATAGTAATAATAATAATAGGCCTAATAATAATAATAATAATAATAATAATAATAATAATAATAATAATAATACAGTATCTGTTTGGTTGCTAAGATTTTTGGCATACAGCTTGAAATCATTATTAAGTTAAGAGACATGTGTAAAGCAGATTTGATGAGATGGATTTCATTTTCATTTTAGCCTCTCCGCTGGCCAAGTCTTCGGATATAGGTTTATGTCTTTATGATTCGACAAAAGCATACTGTATGCCTAAATGGCATAAATTATTCTTTGATAATTTCAATGGGCCTGATATTTTCACTTTCATTTTTAGCCTTTTATTATATATATATATATATATATATATATATATATATGTTCTGATCCGGATCAAGGAGCTACTGATCCGGATCAAGACGAGAGCTGAAGAGTAAATATTTATCTGTCTCCGGACACTTTTTGTAATAAGTACCTCAGGAACTAAGTACAGAGGGCATTAAAAATATATACATATATACAGTGCAACTATTTGTTGCTGCGCAATTTAAAAAGAAGCTAGGCCTCTAGGCTACACTCCACAGACCTCTTGTTATACGCTGATTAGTGTTTTATGGATCATGGGCAAACAAGAACTACAGCTTGTTAGGCAGTCCATTGTTGAATGTTTTTAGATAGATAGTATTTATTATTATTTACAAAATCAGCAAAATAACATAATGATGAGTTCAGCATTTACAAAACAGAATAACATATTAAGGCAAAATACTTAACTAATGAACTATATTAACTAGAAAAAAGGCAAAAAAAGGTTTATAAACATATTATCTCGAATCCATCTGACGTAGTTCTCTACAATTTTACCATAAATTTCATCTAAGCATTTTACAACTTGGAGTATAATGGCATAGGCCTGCACATTTCGGTATTGACCGGCCTAAACACGAAAGAAACTGGTTAATGGCGACAAAAATATCTTGGTATCGTCATTAAAGTTATTGTTTATTATCGACTTATTAAATTTGTATATTTAATATCTTATTATGAATTTAATATTTAATATCCTATTATGAATTAATTGGATATAGTAGTGTGACAAAATTTTAGGCCTAGCATTTCTATCGTCAATTAGTACACCTCTTTTAACGTTTCTCGTTTCAATTAAGTAAAGCGTTGTTGTTGTACGCAGAACATTCTCGCTTCGTTCGCCAGATGGCGTTGCGACTTTGTACGTTTACCATGGCTTGATACGTTTGCGTTGTTCGATATTTCAAATGATCATTATAATTAAGCCATCGCACTTTTGATAGTTATTCGACGCATATATAGTGTTAAGAAGTTGAAACTATTGTATCTTAGATTATTAAGTAAACAGCGACATTCGTTCTCGAATGCTGTTCTTTTGCTCGCGACTTTCTGTAAACCTTTTTCTAGCGAGACGTATTTCTATACGTCGCGGCTATACGCGTGTGTGGTTTCGCCATTTGTTCGCAAGGTGGCGCCACAACATTTCACCGTTGTCTAATACGATTTCAGCGATCGATACTTTAATTAATTATTATAATTAAGTTATTGAACTATCGGTCATAATTCGATTTCTGTATTGTGTTGTATATTCGAAGTGATTTACCTTTCGAGTTTCAAGCGAATGGCATATTTTATTACTAAATGCCGCATGATTTGTTAAGTGTGTTTTGTACACCCGTTTTAAGCAAGGACCTAGGGTCTTAAGTATTGTCACCCTACGGCCCTCGAGAGAGGCTAGTATGCTTGAGTTTTTACTCGCATGGAGGAAGACGCCATTCCTCTATAGCCTTGCGTTTCGGTCGACTATCACGCAGTCGGAGGGGGAAAGGCCGCCAGGAGTTTCTCCGGCTTCCCGGTACCTCTAACCTCCACTGGTGGTCGTTCCGCCGTCTCGCTGACGACAGCCCCCGAGCGGGCCTAGTCACTTTCTCGGCTGCGTCCGACGTAGCTCGTGCTTTGGCCGACAATCACGCAGTCGGAGGGGGAAAGGCCGCCAGGAGTATCTCCGGCTTCCCGGTACCTCTAACCTCCACTGGTGGTCGTTCCGCCGTCTTCGCTGACGACAGCTCCCGAGCGAGCCTAGTCACCTTCTCGAGTGACGTCCGTCTTCTCGATCAACCGTCTTCAGGACCTTCTGACGTTCAACTCCCTCGATCATCGTCCGCCGACGATCGCGGTCGAGCTTCGTCCTCTTCGCCAAAGTCCGCTGAAGATCCTCTACACGATCGACTTCGTCTCCCGCCTTCGTGACGGGGCGACGACCGCTGAAGACCTTCGCCTCGAACGATCGTTACCGTGAGTCCTCCGCCTTTGATACGCTCAGGAAGACACTCAGCCGGTACGAAGCGCTTACCTTTGAAACGCGACCCCCCTCAGTGACTATTAAACCCCCTCAAGTGACCTTGAATTCTATTAGAAGCCTATATGGGACTATCTGTTTTATTGATGACGATCTAATTAAGATTCTTTATCCCTCTGCTTATAATAAAACGTTTATGACCGAAAGAATGAATTGTCTTCTGTTCTCAAGCGAGTTAGGCGATCTAGCTGCCCAAATACCAGGGCAGGGGCCCACGTAAAAATTTATTGTAGATGCGATTTTCCTCTTTAAGGCTTTCCCCTTCTGACTAACCGAGGCATCATTCATAGTAAGCGGGTTCCCCGAATATTTTGGAATCCTCTGAAGGAGAACTACGCCACAATTGAAGCCCAGAGTGGGACCTTTTGATTCGAAGATAGTTGATAACCGCCCAGGGAAAGTATCTACCCCGGAAAGTTCAGTAGGAAGAGGAAAAACGCGACAATTGGCGCCCAATGTGGGGCCCACTCGCCCATCGGCCAGGCCCACTCGCCCATCGGCCAGGAGTTGCCCGCCCGATTCATCGCTTGTGAACAAGGAGACACCGACTCCCCGACGATAAGCGTCCAAATTAAGAGACGAACTTTTAGCCCGAAGTATAAGGACGTTACACGACTCACGCCCAGTAGCTTAAGCCCATTAGCCGACTGTACCCAACCCGACTACCGACATGGACCCGGAGGCCAGGCCTACCAGGCACGACCTCCTGAACATCGACGACGAATGGTTCGCCGAGAGGCTAGCCAAGGGAGAACCGCCTTCCAGCGCTCCCTCCACTCCCGAACCACCCTCGATCGACCGCATTTCCACGCTTGAGAAGGGATGCCCGGCTGACATGCCCATCCTTGAAAGAGCCGAGCCAGCTTTGAGAGTCCCTCCCAGAGCGGCCCCTCGTACGAATTATTCCGCGACGAAGAGACAGTTTATGAAGCCCGGAAAATTCGACGACTCGGGATCGCTAGAGTCATTCCTTCGCCAATTCGAAGTATGCGCGGACCACAGCCAATGGACTGAGAAAGAGAAGGCCGATTTCCTTCAATGTGCGCTAGAAAAGTCGGCGAGCCAACTCTTGTGGGACTTTGGGTCCCTAGCAAACATTACCTACGAAGGCTTGGCGGAAAGACTACGGCAGAGATACGGTTTGGAGGCTCAAGCCGAGACATTCCGCACGCAGCTCCGCTGCCGCCGCCAGAGAGAGAAAGAGAGCCTGGCCGATTTACTGCATGACGTGCGCCGGCTAGTGACGCTCGCATACCCAGCGCCCTCTAGCGAGACTACTGAGGCCATAGCTCGCGATGCCTTCCTTGACGCCATGTCGGACTGCGAACTTTCGCTGAAGGTACGAGAGAAAGAACCGAAATCATTGGACGAAACCTTCAGGACAGCCGTCCGGCTGGAAACCTACAAGAAATCGTATCGAGCTCCTGACACTCAGGAGACGACACGTCGAGACCCTCGACGTCAAGTACGTGCTGCTAGGCAAGACGACCCGGTAGCCGAAATCGCCGCTCAAGTGAAAGCCCTCATCAAAGCACAAGAGACAATGGCCGCAGAAATGAAAAACCTCGGAGAAATGAAAGACTTCATGGAAGCCCAAAGAAAATCGCAAGATGCATGGATGCGTTCCATGGAAGAGAAATTTTCTAGGAAATCTCCCCCTCGCCGAGATCCCCGTCCAAACGCAGACGATGGCCGCGATAGACGCCCAACAGCACCACCTAGACCCCTGGTCACAGACCGAGTTGGGGGCCCGCAGAGAAGCGGCCCGCCAGAAAGGAACCAACAGCCTCCTCGCTGCTACAACTGCCAGCGCTTAGGACATATGAGCAGAGACTGTCGTCAACCACGCCGTCAAGAACACGGAGGGACCTCAGTGAATTTCAACACCACATCCGGATCGACCGGATCCAGTGGGCTCCAGTCCCTGTACGTACGGTGTCGCATTAATGGCCAAGACTGCCTCAGCCTTTTGGACACCGGGTCCGAAGTAAATCTGCTTCCTGCAACCATGACGGCAGGCCTACCCGTGATTCCTACCTCGCAAAAGCTTTACGCCGCGAACGGTAGCCCCATCGCTGTGTTAGGAGAAGCATCGACAGAAGTGCGATTCAACGGTAGATGCAAGAGAAAAATCACCTTCGTGGTCTCCGAACAGATAGACGAAGTAATGCTCGGTATGAACTTCTTGACGACCTTCCGCTGCGGCATAAGCTTCACGAAAGGAAAATTGTTCGTGGGACGCAATCAAGTCGCCCTGATCAAGAGAGACGGCGTCGGCTGGTGTCGCCGTGTGCAAGTGGCGGACTGCATAGAGATTCCCGCACAAACACAGCTCGACGTACCGTCTAAAGTTTTATGGAGAGGCGAAGAAGTGAAAGGACGTACCTCATGGATGATGGAACACAGGGAATTGCGCCCTGGAATCCACGCCGCTCGCGTACTACTCGCCGAAGGCACCACAGACACGATGGTTCTCCTGATCAACACGAGAAGAGAACCAGCGACCATAAGGGAAAACGAGGTCCTTGGCACCTTAGTCCCCGTCGACATACTCTCCGAGTCTACGTCACCGACAAGACCCGAAACGACCGCACTAGACGAAGCCGTGCACTCACTACTGTCCCGAATAGACGAAAGCCTGCCTAACGACGCGAGAAATCAACTAGAAAGTCTAATCCGCGAATTCCACGACGTTTTCTCATTGACTGAGAACGACCTAGGCCGCTGTGAGATCACACGACATAGAATCGACACGGGTTCCGCCCGCCCGGTGCGACAGCCCCTAAGGTCTCAACCCAGAGCCTACAGAGAAGTGATCGATAGAGAAGTCGAACAAATGCTAGAGGGAGATCTCATCGAACCAGCTCAAAGCGAATGGGCAGCCAACGTCGTGCTCGCCAAAAAGAAAGACGGCTCCCTGAGATTTTGCCTCGACTATCGCTCCTTGAATGCCGTTACCAGGGGAGACGCATACCCGCTCCCCAGGATCGGAGACTGCCTCGACGCCCTGAGTAACGCGCGATGGTTTAGCACCCTGGACCTAAAGAGTGGCTATCACCAGATAGCTATGGACGGAGACGACGCCGACAAGACAGCGTTCGTCACCAGGAAAGGCTCGTTCCGATGGAATAGGATGCCCATGGGACTGGCAGGGGCAACGGCCACCTTCCAGAGAACGATGGAATTGATCCTTTCCGGATTGAACTTTAGCGTTTGCCTCGTCTACCTAGACGATGTGATCGTATTCGCCGACTCTACAGAACGACATCTGCAGAGATTGCGAGACGTGTTTGAACGACTGAGAAGCGCTCACCTCAAGCTGAAGGTGGAGAAATGTCGGCTCATGAATCGCCGAGTCGAATTCCTCGGTCACGTCGTCTCTGACAAAGCAGTCGCCGTGGACAACAGCAAAGTCGAAAAGGTCACTTTATGGCCTGTACCCACGAATCTGAAGGAGTTGAGAGCCTTCCTAGGCCTCTGCTCGTACTATCGCCGATTCGTGCTCGGATTCTCAGACATAGCCGACAGTTTGAGCCAACTCACCCGCAAGAACGTGAAATTCTCCTGGAGCGACGAGAGACAATCTGCCTTCGACACGCTCAAGCAGAGATTGTCCACCGCCCCTATATTAGGTCTTCCGAACGACAACGACGAATATGTCCTTGACACGGACGCGTCCGACCACGCGATCGGCGCGGTCCTTTCGCAACGACAGAACGGACAAGAAGTCGTCCTAGCCTACGGGAGTCGATTACTTTCCCGCGCCGAGAGGAACTACTGTACGACGAGACGAGAACTTCTCGCAGTGGTCTACTTTCTGAAGTACTTCAAGACTTACCTCTTAGGGAGACCATTCTGTCTCCGGACCGATCACGCCGCCCTGCAATGGCTACAGCGAACACCCGACCCGATCGGCCAGCAAGCCAGGTGGCAGGAACGACTCTCTGAGTTTCGTTTCAAGATCGTTCATCGGCCCGGCAGGTCTCACCTCAACGCCGACAGAATGTCCCGGCGTCCGCCTTCTCCTCCTGTGGCCACCGTCGCCGCAGTGACGCAACGACCCGACGAAGCCAGCCAAGACCTGAGTCTCGCCGACGAACAGAAGAAAGACCCGCTGTTGAAGACGCTTCGCGAATGGACAATCGACGGAGCTCCCGATTTGAACGAAATATTGACATGCGGCGAAGACACTAAGACGATGTGGCATATCCGAGCCCAAGTGTCACTGGGAGACGATGTGCTGTACCGAAATCGATTCGACGGAGTGAAGCAAATCCTCCTTCCGAAGTCGATGCGAGCGGATTTCCTCCGCATGTCATTCATTTTCATTTCATTTGTTCACATGGACGACAGAGGTCCGTTGTGCCAATCTCGTGTTGCGCGAGTTGTGACCGCGACCGATGGCTGAGTGCCATTCATGAAGAATTGTGGAAGGAAGACCATCGCCGATCTGCTGGGGCCATGTACGGCGTGGTCTGCCAGGAGGTCTTCTCCAGCTCGGAGGAGGACGCGTCTCGGTGCGTCGAGCAATGGCGCAGGCAAGAGCGCGATGGGCCGGAATGTTCTTGTCCTGGCGAGCCACGTGACCGAAGAGCGACAGACGGCGTCGCGTGATAATTTCTGTTACTGGCAGGAGGGCAGTCTGTTTGAGACTGCTTCGTTGGTCACGAAGTCGAACCAGCGAATGCAGATAATCTGTCTCTGGCAGCGCATATGGAATGCCTGTAGTCTTTCAGAGTCTCGTGTAAGCAGAGTCCAAGTCTCAGAACCATATAGAGAATTGGCAGGACGCAGGACTGATAAATTCGGATCTTAGTACCGAGCTGTATCTGTCTTTGGCGCCATAAATTTTGAAGAGATCTCATGGCAGATGCAGCTATGCCGATTCTGCGAGTAATGTCCCGCTGACACCTGCCATCAGAACTCTGGACACTACCCAGGTAAGTGAATTCTGACACATTTTCCACCTGGTGTCCATTAACGTATATGTCACCTGCGTCTCCTCCAGAACCTAGATTCTGCAGCTTGGTTTTTGTCCAGGACACATGTAGCCCTAGTTTGAAGGCTGTCGACTCAATCTGATTGAGTGATGTTTCTAGGTTCTTAACGGACGTTTCCAGAAGAGCAACGTCATCAGCGTAGTCTAAGTCGGAGAAGCTATGTTCCGGTAGGGTGATCCCGGTCTGGTCAATAGCATGCTCCAGGATCCAGTCCATAGCCCTGCAAAAGAGTGCTGGAGCCAGGACACAGCCCTGACGGACTCCTGAGGCAGTGAAGAATGTCTCAGATAGCATGCCATTGATGCGCACTCTTGCAGTCGTGCCCTCGTGTAGGTCTTTAATTAAGCTCAATAAGAACGTCGGAACACCAATACCTCTGAGTGCCATCCAAAGTGCCTGACGGTCTACAGAGTCGAAGGCTGATTTCAGATCGACGTAAGCCACCTGCAACGGTCTGTTAAATTCCCGGTGGATTTCGGACAGGAGTCTGAGTGCGAGAATCGCGTCCATCGTGGATCGGCCGGCCGTGAATCCGGACTGCTGTGGGCGACGTTTCGCTGTCAGAAGTGGATTGAGTCTCGCAAGAAGCACGTGGGCAAACACCTTCCCAGGAACGGACAGGAGGGTGATTGGCCTGTGACTCGAACATTCGGTCTTTGGGCCTCGGCCTTTGTACAGTGCTAGAACAATTCCCTCCTTCCATTGAACTGGTACATGTGCATGTGCATGTGCCACGCTGGAATGTCCGGTGGACATCTTGGCGTGCGACGAACTCAAGCGCAAGTTCGCCGTCGTGCACACTGGCCAGGATGGTCCAAAGACACACTGTTGTTCTGCAGGTCCTGCGAACAATGTGCGAGATACCGACAGGGGAGACCGCCGAAGCAAGTTAAGCTACAGCCCGTGTTGTGTGGCGCCCCCTGGGAAATATTAGCAATCGATGTGACCGGCCCTCATCCGAGGTCTAGTAAAGGATACACATACATCCTGACGATGATGGACTACTTTACGAAGTTTGTAGAAATAGTGCCGCTCCGCAATCAGGAAGCCACTACACTGGCCAAAGCCGTCGTAGAAAGAATTTGCGCCGTATATGGCACTCCTTTGAGACTTTTATCCGACCGTGGCCCTTCCTTCGAGTCAGAAATCTTCCAAGAAATGTGCCGAATGCTGGGCATAGAGAAGATACGCACCACCAGCTATGAACCGAGAACGAACGGTCTCATAGAACGTTACCATCGGACGATGAACTCGATGATCGGAAAGATCGTCGCCGATAATCACCGCGATTGGCACGATGTCCTACCTACAGTCGCTGCCGCTTTTCGCGCCTCAGTACACGAAAATACCGGCTATAGTCCCAACTACCTCATATTCGGAAGAGAGAACCGAATGCCAGTGGACATTGTCTACGGATCAACCGCCTCCCAGACTAGCTTAGAGTCCACACAATACGCGCAAGAGTTAAGGGACACACTCACATACGCTTACGAACTCGTTCGCTACAACCTCGGAGTTGCAGCCGAACGCCGCAAGAAGAAATACGACATGAATGTCCGTGTCAAACATTTCTCAATAGTCGACAAAGTTTGGGTTTTCGTGCCGCGAAAACGGCAACGTCACTACCCGAAATGGGAGAAATATTACCAGGGACCCTTCGTTATAACTGCTCAAACAGGTCCCCTGAACTATAGAGTCCAAAAGCTGCCGAGGGGACGTACCTTCGTCGCCCATGTGGACAAACTTTCGCGTTACCTCACATACGGAGACGACGAGCCGACCGAACCAATTCTCGACTCGCCAGCATTGCCTACCCCCGCAGAAGAAATAGCCAATGTGTATGGCGAACCATCGCCGAATGACCAATCGATCGTGAACGAGGGAGAAGTCCTGATCGATCTGGACACCCCGTCTCCGCTCGAACCGCAGCTAGGAACCGACAGGGAAGAGTACGACTCACCCGCGCGTCGCAGGACCCTGCGACCCCGCGACCGTCTCTTCAAGCCCCGTCGCTATCGAAATTAACCGGTCGGGTCCAGCCCGACACGACAAGGTTCTGGTCAGAAGCCTCCGTTCGGCTATCTTTGCCACTTGTGCTTCTGCAAGGGACATTTCATCCGAGACTGTCCCTTGGCTTTTCCGCGTTACGATGGTCTGACTCCTATCAAGGAAAAAAGCGATGCTTCGGCGAATTCGAATGTCCGAAGTGCTTCCGCAAATGGATGTCCGCACTGAGTTGGGCAAACACAGCTCAATACTGCATCAAATGTAGAGTAAACGTCTACCCGCATAAGCAGCGCCCTCTTGAGAGAAAAATTGAATCCCATTCGGATGAGCCAGATAAGGGTCATCCTCAGCACCTATGTGAAAGATGCGTTCAGTTAGGGTTCTACTGCCGCCAAAGTATCTAAAGTAGTTTCCTTTGATTGACGATTGTTTTGTTAGAACAATTAATTTCTCTAAAACGCGTTAAAGCGGTTTCTCTTTGATTGTTTATCGTTTTCGTTCGTACGATTTATTTTTAGTCGCTAAGTAACGTTTGATGTCTAAGATTTTGTGAAATAGTGTTGAAGATTAAGTATGTTGAAAATCTTGTACGTTTAGCATAGGCCACTCCGCCTGACGCAGCTCACGGCTGGGCGAAAACCTTTTTCTTTCTTGAATTTCGTTTCCTAGATAAGACGTATGTAACGCATTGATGTCTTATATGCTCGTGACAATTGAAACGACACGACATTGAGTCACTGTTTCGTATTTAGCTTTTGAGTAGAATTTCATTTTGGATTGCATATGCGTTCGATAAGAATTTTGCTTTTTAGTTCTTTACGTGTTGTTATTCAACTGCACCCCGTTTCTATCTTAACCGAGGGCGGTTAAACGCTTAAGTTGGGGGCAGTGTGACAAAATTTTAGGCCTAGCATTTCTATCGTCAATTAGTACACCTCTTTTAACGTTTCTCGTTTCAATTAAGTAAAGCGTTGTTGTTGTACGCAGAACATTCTCGCTTCGTTCGCCAGATGGCGTTGCGACTTTGTACGTTTACCATGGCTTGATACGTTTGCGTTGTTCGATATTTCAAATGATCATTATAATTAAGCCATCGCACTTTGATAGTTATTCGACGCATATATAGTGTTAAGAAGTTGAAACTATTGTATCTTAGATTATTATAAAACAGCGACATTCGTTCTCGAATGCTGTTCTTTTGCTCGCGACTTTCTGTAAACCTTTTCTAGCGAGACGTATTTCTATACGTCGCGGCTATACGCGTGTGGTTTCGCCATTTGTTCGCAAGGTGGCGCCACAACATTTCACCGTTGTCTAATACGATTTCAGCGATCGATACTTTAATTAATTATTATAATTAAGTTATTGAACTATCGGTCATAATTCGATTTCTGTATTGTGTTGTATATTCGAAGTGATTTACCTTTCGAGTTTCAAGCGAATGGCATCTTTTATTACTAAATGCCGCATGATTTGTTAAGTGTGTTTTGTACACCCGTTTTAAGCAAGGACCTAGGGTCTTAAGTATTGTCACCCTACGGCCCTCGAGAGAGGCTAGTATGCTTGAGTTTTTACTCGCATGGAGGAAGACGCCATTCCTCTATAGCCTTGCGTTTCGGTCGACTATCACGCAGTCGGAGGGGGAAAGGCCGCCAGGAGTTTCTCCGGCTTCCCGGTACCTCTAACCTCCACTGGTGGTCGTTCCGCCGTCTCGCTGACGACAGCCCCCGAGCGGGCCTAGTCACTTTCTCGGCTGCGTCCGACGTAGCTCGTGCTTTGGCCGACAATCACGCAGTCGGAGGGGGAAAGGCCGCCAGGAGTATCTCCGGCTTCCCGGTACCTCTAACCTCCACTGGTGGTCGTTCCGCCGTCTTCGCTGACGACAGCTCCCGAGCGAGCCTAGTCACCTTCTCGAGTGACGTCCGTCTTCTCGATCAACCGTCTTCAGGACCTTCTGACGTTCAACTCCCTCGATCATCGTCCGCCGACGATCGCGGTCGAGCTTCGTCCTCTTCGCCAAAGTCCGCTGAAGATCCTCTACACGATCGACTTCGTCTCCCGCCTTCGTGACGGGGCGACGACCGCTGAAGACCTTCGCCTCGAACGATCGTTACCGTGAGTCCTCCGCCTTTGATACGCTCAGGAAGACACTCAGCCGGTACGAAGCGCTTACCTTGAAACGCGACCCCCTCAGTGACTATTAAACCCCTCAAGTGACCTTGAATTCTATTAGAAGCCTATACGGGACTATCTGTTTTATTGATGACGATCTAATTAAGATTCTTTATCCTCTGCTTATAATAAAACGTTTATGACCGAAAGAATGAATTGTCTTCTGTTCTCAAGCGAGTTAGGCGATCTAGCTGCCCAAATACCAGGCAGGGGCCCACGTAAAAATTTATTGTAGATGCGATTTTCCTCTTTAAGGCTTTCCCTTCTGACTAACCGAGGCATCATTCATAGTAAGCGGGTTCCCTGAATATTTTGGAATCCTCGGAAGGAGAACTACGCCACAATTGAAGCCCAGAGTGGGACCTTTTGATTCGAAGATAGTTGATAACCGCCCAGGGAAAGTATCTACCCGGAAAGTTCAGTAGGAAGAGGAAAAACGCGACAATTGGCGCCCAATGTGGGGCCCACTCGCCCATCGGCCAGGCCCACTCGCCCATCGGCCAGGAGTTGCCCGCCCGATTCATCGCTTGTGAACAAGGAGACACCGACTCCCCGACGATAAGCGTCCAAATTAAGAGACGAACTTTAGCCCGAAGTATAAGGACGTTACACGACTCACGCCCAGTAGCTTAAGCCCATTAGCCGACTGTACCCAACCCGACTACCGACATGGACCCGGAGGCCAGGCCTACCAGGCACGACCTCCTGAACATCGACGACGAATGGTTCGCCGAGAGGCTAGCCAAGGAGAACCGCCTTCCAGCGCTCCCTCCACTCCCGAACCACCTCGATCGACCGCATTTCCACGCTTGAGAAGGGATGCCCGGCTGACATGCCCATCCTTGAAAGAGCCGAGCCAGCTTTGAGAGTCCCTCCCAGAGCGGCCCCTCGTACGAATTATTCCGCGACGAAGAGACAGTTTATGAAGCCCGGAAAATTCGACGACTCGGGATCGCTAGAGTCATTCCTTCGCCAATTCGAAGTATGCGCGGACCACAGCCAATGGACTGAGAAAGAGAAGGCCGATTTCCTTCAATGTGCGCTAGAAAAGTCGGCGAGCCAACTCTTGTGGGACTTTGGGTCCCTAGCAAACATTACCTACGAAGGCTTGGCGGAAAGACTACGGCAGAGATACGGTTTGGAGGCTCAAGCCGAGACATTCCGCACGCAGCTCCGCTGCCGCCGCCAGAGAGAGAAAGAGAGCCTGGCCGATTTACTGCATGACGTGCGCCGGCTAGTGACGCTCGCATACCCAGCGCCCTCTAGCGAGACTACTGAGGCCATAGCTCGCGATGCCTTCCTTGACGCCATGTCGGACTGCGAACTTTCGCTGAAGGTACGAGAGAAAGAACCGAAATCATTGGACGAAACCTTCAGGACAGCCGTCCGGCTGGAAACCTACAAGAAATCGTATCGAGCTCCTGACACTCAGGAGACGACACGTCGAGACCCTCGACGTCAAGTACGTGCTGCTAGGCAAGACGACCCGGTAGCCGAAATCGCCGCTCAAGTGAAAGCCCTCATCAAAGCACAAGAGACAATGGCCGCAGAAATGAAAAACCTCGGAGAAATGAAAGACTTCATGGAAGCCCAAAGAAAATCGCAAGATGCATGGATGCGTTCCATGGAAGAGAAATTTTCTAGGAAATCTCCCCCTCGCCGAGATCCCCGTCCAAACGCAGACGATGGCCGCGATAGACGCCCAACAGCACCACCTAGACCCCTGGTCACAGACCGAGTTGGGGGCCCGCAGAGAAGCGGCCCGCCAGAAAGGAACCAACAGCCTCCTCGCTGCTACAACTGCCAGCGCTTAGGACATATGAGCAGAGACTGTCGTCAACCACGCCGTCAAGAACACGGAGGGACCTCAGTGAATTTCAACACCACATCCGGATCGACCGGATCCAGTGGGCTCCAGTCCCTGTACGTACGGTGTCGCATTAATGGCCAAGACTGCCTCAGCCTTTTGGACACCGGGTCCGAAGTAAATCTGCTTCCTGCAACCATGACGGCAGGCCTACCCGTGATTCCTACCTCGCAAAAGCTTTACGCCGCGAACGGTAGCCCCATCGCTGTGTTAGGAGAAGCATCGACAGAAGTGCGATTCAACGGTAGATGCAAGAGAAAAATCACCTTCGTGGTCTCCGAACAGATAGACGAAGTAATGCTCGGTATGAACTTCTTGACGACCTTCCGCTGCGGCATAAGCTTCACGAAAGGAAAATTGTTCGTGGGACGCAATCAAGTCGCCCTGATCAAGAGAGACGGCGTCGGCTGGTGTCGCCGTGTGCAAGTGGCGGACTGCATAGAGATTCCCGCACAAACACAGCTCGACGTACCGTCTAAAGTTTTATGGAGAGGCGAAGAAGTGAAAGGACGTACCTCATGGATGATGGAACACAGGGAATTGCGCCCTGGAATCCACGCCGCTCGCGTACTACTCGCCGAAGGCACCACAGACACGATGGTTCTCCTGATCAACACGAGAAGAGAACCAGCGACCATAAGGGAAAACGAGGTCCTTGGCACCTTAGTCCCCGTCGACATACTCTCCGAGTCTACGTCACCGACAAGACCCGAAACGACCGCACTAGACGAAGCCGTGCACTCACTACTGTCCCGAATAGACGAAAGCCTGCCTAACGACGCGAGAAATCAACTAAACGCGACAGTAGCAAACAATCTTGAATCGCACGATCATTCTATAGGAACTTTTTAAGACTCAAAAAAGCTTTCGATGTTACAGATCATAAAATACTTATAAATAAACTTGCCTACTATGGTTTCAAAGGTCTCTCAAATCTGGTTTACTAATTATTTGTCTAATCGCAAACAATTTACATGAGTACATTCACAAATATTTGAACTTAAAAATGTAAAATATAGGGTACCTCAAGGCTCATTACTTGACCCCTTCTATTTTTAATATTTATAATTGACGCACACAATATATCATCTTTTTTAAATGCTTACGTTTTGCTGACGACACCAATTTAATTGCAAGTCACAATGACCTGAAGGAACTGACTGCTCGAATATACTTAGAATTAACAAAAATATCAAATTGGATTAAATTCAACAAACTGCACTTAACCTAGATAAAACAAATTTTATATAGTTCCACAACAAAAGCAAGGCTAATAATTATAAATTGGATCCGATAAAAATAAATGATACCAACATAATCCAAAAATCATCCATGAAACTATTAGGTATCAATGTTGATCAGCACTTAAACTGGAAAGAACATGTGGATGAATTATCAAATAAATTAGCTAAAAATATAAATATAATTAGACATATAAAATATCTACTCTACGAACCTTATTTTCCTCTGATTCACTCCTACCAAACATATAGCAGGCCTACTATAATGTGGAGAAACACATATAAATCAAAGACAAATAGAATTCAAATATTGCAAAACAAAGCGATAAGACTGATATTTAAAGATTTAGATTATACCAACACTACTAACCTACACAATAAATTCAACATTTTGAAAATTGAGAATTTACATAAACAACAACCTAGTTATTTATCTTCAAATGTCGACCTAATCTGATACCACCTATTTTCTATGCAAATAACTTTTTGGAAATAGTAAATAATAAATTAATGTGATCTTAACCTCAGAAAAAAGAAAAATTTCTATCTCCAATATGCTTCAACCAATACTGGATTATTTCATCATCAACATCAACAACCATAGGCTCAACGCCCGTAGGTGCCCGATGCCTTTTCCACTATTGTCTCCCCACACCTCTCTGTTTTGCGCGGCATGGCTTAGCCTTTGTAGGCTGTCTACGTCCCACTGCGCAATGTCGTCCGCCCATTCTCTGTGTGGTCTGCCCCTTCTGTTCGTTCCTTTCCAAACACTAAGGTCTTGATTTTTCTGTCCTGGATTATTTACTGTTAAATTTTCTGGACCCAGACTCTGGAATAGTCTTCCTTTATAAATTAAACATTTAAATCAATTAGCTACCTTTAAAAAAACGTACAAATTACCTTTTTACACTTTAAATTTGATTTTTTCCATCTCAGATAACTAAATAAAAATTCAATTAATTTCAAATTCCTTTTAATAAATTTACTTTTAAATAGTTTTAGCTTTAGCTTTTCTTACTAACTAAATACATTCGGTAAAAGAATACATTCGGTAAAAGTCTAATTTCTTCTGCCGTTATCTTATTTGACTTCTACTAATTTTACTACTTACTATATACAGTATGTACATTGTACAACCTTGTATCCAACTTACAGTATCCAATTTACAGATATCAATTCCTTAACTTTCTAAGGTTGACCAACAATGGGTTCCTATTCCCTTAGGTCAACCATTTTCTCAATGATAATTATTTTTACTTGTGTGATGCACTATGTATTAAATACTATGTTTTTGTTGTTTGTTTTTTGAAAACCTATCCTTATGTACCGTGGCAACACAAAAAGATTCATGACATGGATCATATCAAAGAAGTGCTAACATTGTGCTGGTATCAGATCGGACAGGATTTGATAGACAAAACGATTGACCAGTGGTTGGGCAGAATTTTACTGGTTATTCGGGCTAAAGGAGGACACATTGAACATCGTTTGGACAAAGACTACCTTCCGTAGTCTGTAGCAAACTTTGTTTTAAGCGATTATGTGACGCATCGTATGCTTATGTTTTAATGACGTCAATTTCGGGTCTACCTGTTTGTTACCGTTTTTCTTCGTCATTTGTAAGAGCAATGTTAATTACGTTAGATTTTTCGAATTCTCGAGTAAATCTTCTCAACTTTGTATTTCTATTTCCTTCGTAACTTAACTATTACGAAAGCTACATCGCTTCAAAATCAACGGGATTTATTGCACACTATATATATATATATATATATATATATATATATATATATATATATATATATATATATATATGTTACAGTCAGTGTGAAATCAGGCAATGTTGACATTGCCTGAAACTTTTAGGAAATGTCGACATAAGCCGTTTCACTCGGGCACTGTCGACATTGACTGAAGTGTTTAGGCATTGTTTAACAATGCCTGAAATTTGCTCAAATTTTATACACACATTTCCTGAAATCTTTATCTGTGATAGCATAATAAGTAACATAAAACAGTTCTGAAACCTTAATAAGTGCCAAAAACTTTAATAGGCTCAAATGAAATAAAAAAAACAGGCAGTAATAGAAAAAAGTTATACACAACTGTAAAAACTTCAAATGCAATAAAGGAATGAATTCCAAAAAACGTTATAAGGTTCTAACGCAATAAAGAAAAAGCAGTCATATAAAACAGTTCTACAACATTAATGAAGTCAACTAAAACTCTATAAGGTTCTAATGCAATAAAAAAGCAGTCATATAAAACAGTTCTACAACATTAATGAAGTCAACTAAAATTTTATAAGGTTCTAATGCAATAAAGGAAAAAGCAGTCATATAAAACGGGCTAAAATTTAACAGTTCTTATTGCAGCAACTTAAACTTGAATGGCAACGACTATTGTATTTCAGTATAGCTTTGAAACATCTACAACGATTTATTTCACACTTTTTTGAACCCTTAAAATTGCATTTTGCAAAACCTGACTGCCACTCTTTGATTCGTACTGAACAGCAGCCCTCAATTAAATCTCGCTGTGTGCCATGACATCATCTTCATTTAGCAGTATCTGGGTGCACAAATCAAATTGATTTCGTGCATACCGGCCTTGTAGAACACCAGCTCTAACAGCTATACGATACATGTCGTTGCAGTTACGATCAAGAATGACACCCATGATATAAGAGGGTCGCCACGTCCTCGATCAACTAATGGAACAGGGACGGTAACATTGTCACCAGGATTTCCAGCTGCAAATTCTATTCTACTACGCAAAACCATTCGTTTAGCTTGCTTCACTAAACCTTCTCGAGCCCTCTTGCGATGAGACTGTACACTATCATGCAGGTGATCTATGAAATCTGATGCTTGCTGGTTACTAGTGGTTTCCGCCTGTTCTTCAACCGTTGTAGCTCGCGATGAAGCTGTACTGTGACTGGCTGTGGTATGATCCGCAGCAGGTGAATATGTGTAAGCTGTTTCAGTGGCTGCAGCTGATGTAGAAGCAGTCACAGACGTTTCAGCAGCCGGAACTGAAAACGACGTTGAACTGTGACTAACCGTAAAACTAGACGAGGGACCTTCACCTTCGTATACGTTTGCATCACTTGCGAAACTCTGAAGCGCATTGTTACGATCATCTTCCGATACCACTCTATCTATAACTTCGTTTGGAAGTTGCAGAGATCGGAGTCCTATTCGCGGTTCACAACCAAACATGGCATTATACGGAGAGCGTTGTATGCCTGAATGGAAAGATGTATTTTTTTGAAACTGGACACATTTCAATCCAGTTGGCCAATCTGTGGAATTGTTATCATTTAGCCAAGATATCAGCATGTCCTTTACGTCGCAGTTTAGTCTCTCAACAGAACCTTGGCTCCGTGGATGGGGTGGTTTTCTATGCACAAGCATAAGTTAAGTTAAGCTAACCAAATTAAGCTTATTATGCTATTCCATCATAGAGTTCACATCCCGTTCAAACGGAATTCGATGATCCTTATTAAAGTAAATAAGCTATCGAAAACAGATATTTCATATGAATCACTCATTTCTAGCAACTTTGTTAAGAATGCAAGTCAATTTTGCCAAATTTATGCATTGCATTGCCATTTTCCGACCCAGTCTGACATTACCAGTATTAGCATGTTACACCATTGCACCATTACACTATGGTGTAATATAGCAGGGAAATATATATAATATAGGGAAATTAGTAGGGGTGGGAAGTTGGCAGGGGCAAGAAGTTAGCAGAGTGATAACAACACTGGACAATGGAGCAGAAGGTCGCGGGTTCAACTCTGGCAGGAGCCCTAAGGTCGATTCAGCCTTCTTTCTCCAGATGACGATGGCAAATGAGTAGCGGATTAATCCGCAGAGTAAATAGTCGCGTTTCATGAGAACACTGGCCCCGTATCATTCAAATTCAAATTCAAAATTAGTTTATTATTTTCCAAATTTTCCAAATAAGTGCATAATAACATCATCACAGTGATTACATGTTAAGATCATAGTAGTAATAATAACAGCATAATAGTAATATTTGAAAATGTTGACATTTAAATAATTTGGAAACTAAAGGGAGAAGCAGGAGAAGAGAAATATTCTCTGTTCAAGGCCTGCTTTCCCGGTGAACCAGTAAGCTTATACTAACTATGGACATGTTCCAATTGACTGAATACTATGTTTATAAATACAGAAAGCAAGTAGTAACCGGAAACAAATTTTAACATATGGTGCAAAGTGAGGGTGCAGCGTGCAAAGTGCGAATACATATACATATTTAAGCTAATTTTTCGCAGAATCAAGGTGACATATATTTTGAGATTAATGAACTTGAAATAGTTTCCTTAAATTTATGGAGGGATTTAATTTCCTTAGTTTCATTAGTAGAGAATTCCAAACTTTGGGGCCAGAGAATCTAACACATTTTTCATATATTGACGTATTTCTAGTATTAACAAAGAAGTTGTCAGTAGTACTTCGAGTATAATGCGAGTGGATATCAGAGCAGAGGTTAAAATATGTTTGAAAGTGGGCAGGAAGAAGCATATTCTTTATTTTAAACATGAAGGTAGCTACCTGAACAACCTGAATGTCGTGGATTTTTAATAGGTTTATGTGTTTGAAAAGGGGATCAGTATGTGCGAGGAAGGGAGAATGGGAAATAATCCTTATCACCTTTTTTTGGAGGAGAAATAGATTATTTATGTTTGTGTTAGAGCAATTTCCCAGGACAGATTGCAATAGGTCAGATATGGTAATATGAGAGATTTGTATAGCAAGACTAGGTGAAGAGAGGGAAGTGATGATTTTATTCTGGCTAGAATTCCTATATTTTTGTAATTTTTTTAGAGATTTCAAGGATATGTTTGTCCCAATTTAGGTGCTGTTGTATTATTATACCGAAAAACTTAGTGTGGTCCGTACGAGTGATGCTAAGGTTTCCAGCTGTGATGGTATCGGGTATGTAGAATTGAGCTGATCGTTTTTTGTGGAATAATATAAAATGAGTTTTACTTACATTGACAAAAAGTTTATTTTGCTGAAGCCATTGGAGTACATTTGGTAATTCTCTAGATGCGACGTCTATGAGGACTTTGGGATCTTTATTTGAGATGTATAAGTTAGTATCGTCAGCATAAAGGATAAATTTATATTGATCTGATGATTCGTGGATATCATTTATATAGATTATGTATCATGTAACTTGCGCCAGTCGCCTGGCTGAGGGCCTTGGTATCGGAGATCAGCGCCGCCTTATGAGTCCTGAAGTTAGCCATGAGTGATCGGGAAGGATTTTACTTTTACTTTAGCACCATTCTAACTTATATGCTATGAGCCAAGCAGCATATCATCTTCTAAATTGAACAAAACTGACCAAATAAGAACAAAATCATATGTATCCTACAGTGCTGCAGTTTAACTATTAGCGCAGTACATGTGATTTGCACTCTATAGTTGGCAACTCTGATCTTGATTTCTTCATTTGAATTATAACTCCAAGGCGTGAATCATGTCAATAAACTTTATGGAAGGCTACAGAGACATCCTTGATATGTCTTTCCACATCTTGTGCATGACATGGATAATATGGCATACTTATTTTGCATGGTTTTCAATGGCTCCTGAAGTGATGTCATGCACGAGTGGAGGGGTGTCAAATTTCACCCGTTCCCAATCAATGTTGATGTAGGAGTCTGAAGTGAAGTTGATTGTAATATTGTTCTTGTCAAAACAACGAATTCTACCACTGTGTTGATGATTACTCCGAACTAGTGAAATTTTGCATAAGCAAATTTTCTTATATTTTCGTCCTCATCACCGACAGCAGCTAGATACTGATGTTTATTCTGTGGACCACTGCTAGAACAGCACTGATTGTCACTATCTTCCTCTTCTGTCTCCTCATTGCCGTGTAACTGACATCACTGCAAAGGTCATTTGGACTGTTTTCTGAATTGTAATTCATTTCAAACTCTTCTAAAGCAGTACTACTTTCTCCCATTTCTCTTTTTGTTTTACTTCAACCTTTGTTACTTTTCATTTTCTGTCTTCTAGTTATTGCAGCCTACTTGATGTAACTGGATCAATTTTTCAATATCCAGTTTTCAGGTAGTTTTTTCTGCAGATCATTCCATTTCTCAAATAGCCTTTTCACTTTTTTCACTATGCTGACAATGCAATAGTAGGTATGCTGGCCTTATTATATATCTCAATCACTTCAGATGCAAAAGTTTTTACAACATCAACAGTCTTATGTCTCTCTTTTTGCTGTTAAAAATAACACGCTCTTAGAACATCTTCACACGTTGGCAGCACATTTTGGGACATTTTGGCTAATTCCTTTGGAAACCCAAATACTGAATGTCAACTTTTACTTCGTGTTCAAAAAGTCGTTGCTATAGCCATACAGTACTAAAAAGATGCTCTTTGATCTACTGATCAAGAAAAACCCCTATTTCAATATATTATTTTTATGTCTAGGGGTCCCAACTTTTAAAAAGCTGCTTTATGAGTAATATGTATATTGCATGTTTCATTGAAAAGCATCAATTGGCTTCTTAACAATAACTGCATTAACATAGTTGCTGGGATATTATAAACTGTTCTGTTGAATCTTTTGATAGTTTGTGATTAAATTTGGTAAGCATAGGTGTTTACTATTAAAATAATACAGGCTTTTCTACAATATCCTTCATAAAGTGATCCACTTCTTGGCACGCTTAGGGTTCTGCTTTCCTCTCATGCCCATAGCAACCATTGTATTTATGATTTCTAATGATGATCATTAAGTGGTTTTAGAGGTGAATTGTAGTTAAATTATGGCAAGCTTTAGAACAGTGGTTCTCAACCCTTGGTCCGCGCGCAGACCACAAGTGGTCCGCAAGACGGGTCCAGTGGTCCGCGGCAAAGTCTGAAAAACGTAAATAAAAATTAGACATATTTTCCATGTAAAAAATCTGAAAAGTGAGACGATCAAAACAAGGTCATCAGTACAAAAAGGTTATCGGCACATTTCGTGTGTATTCTGTGCATTGTCTACGTGAAAAACCATGACAAGCAAAAAAAAACAAAAGGTCATCACCGCCTTTTTGGAACAGATGACTGCTCAATTTAGCAGGTGGTCCGCGAGAAACTGTTGAACTTCAAAAGAGGTCCGCGAGGCAAAGCGGATTGAGAACCACTGCTCTAGAACACGAAGTAAAAGTTGACATTCAGTATTTGGGTTTCCAAAGAATTAGCCAAAATCCCCCAAAATGTGCTGCCAACGTGTGAAGATATTCTAAGAGCGTGTTATTTTTAACAGCAAAAAGAGAGACATAAGACTGCTAATGATGTAAAAACATGTAAATATGTTGATACTGGAATTATTGACAAAAAAAGATTGTAAATGTTCTCTTAAATGTAAGATTTCTGCAATTGAGTGGAATTTCTGGGTTGATAAAAAACTACCTGAAAACTGGATATTGAAAAATTGACCCAGTTACATCAAGTAGGCTGCAATAACTGGAAGACAGAAAATGAAAATTAACAAAAGTTGAAGCCAAAACAAAAAGGGAAATGGAAGAAAGTAGTATTGCTTTAGAAGAGTTTGAAATGAATTACAATTCAGAAAACAGTCCAAATGACCTTTGCAGTGATGTCAGTTACACGGGCAATGAGGGGACAGAAGAGGAAGATAGTGACAATCAGTGCTGTTCTAGCAGTGGTCCACAGAATAAACATCAGTAACTAGCTGCTGTTGGCGATGAGTACGAAAAAATAAGAAAATTTGCTTATGCAAAAATTTCACTAGTTCGGAGTAATCATCAACACAGTGGTAGAATTCGTTGTTTTGACACGAACAATATTACAATCAACTTCACTTCAGACTCCTACTTCAACATTGATTGGGAACGGATGAAATTTGACATCCCTCCACTCGTGCATGACATCACTTCAGGAGCCATTGAAAATCACGCAGAAATAAGTATGCCATATTATCCATGTCATGCACAAGATGTGGAAAGACATATCAAGGATGTTTCTGTAGCCTTCCATAAAGTTTATGGACATGATTCACGCCTTGGAGTTATAATTCAAATGAAGAAATCAAGATCAGAGTTGCCAACTATAGAAAGCAAATCACATTTACTGCACTAATAGTTAAACTGCAGCACTGTAGCATACATATGATTTTGTTCTTATTCGGTCAGTTTTGTTCTATTTAGAAGATGATATGCTGCTTGGTTCATAGCATATAAGTTAGAATGGTGCAAAAGTAAAAGTAAAATCCTTCCCGATCACTCATGGCTAACTTCAGGGCTCATAAGGCGGCGCTGATCTCCGTTACCAAGGCCCTCAGCCAGGCGACTGGTGCAAGTTACATGATACGGAGCCAGTGTTCTCATGAAACGCGACTGTTTACTCCGCGGATTAATCCGCTACTCATTTGCCATCGCCATCTGGAGAAAGAAGGCTGAATTGACCTTAGGGCTCCTGCCAGAGTTGAACCCGCGACCTTCTGCTCCATCGTCCAGTGTTGTTATCATTCTGCTAACTTCTTGCTCCTGACAACTTTCTACCCCTGCTAATTTCCCTATATTATATATATTTCCCTGCTATATTACACCATGGTGTAATGGTGCAATGGTGTAACTTGCTAATACTGTTAATGTCAGAAAACGGCAATGCAATGCATAAATTTGGCAAAATTGACTTGCATTCTTAACAAAGTTGCTAGAAATGGGTGATTCATATGAAATATCTGTTTTCGATAGCTTATTTACTTTAATATGGATCATCGATTTCCGTTTGTATGGGACGTGAACTCTAAAATTTTGTACTTTTTTGTCACACTTAATATATATATATATATATATATATATATATATATCCGGCTTCTTCTCGGTCGTCCCTTCTCCGTGTTCCTTCTATTCTACCTTCCATTATTATCAGGTAGGACTCGGGCGAACCTCTCATGACGTGACAAGCGTAGAACATTTTTCTTATTATTTCTTGTTTCCACGTTGCTGATGTTTTGCTTCTTTCTAGGACTCTTTTGTTTGTAACCTTGTAAATCCAGATGATTCTCAAACTCTTCTGTAGCAACATAATTCAAAGGTCGTGATCTATTTCATAGTATTCCTGTTCATTGTCCAGATTTCTGCATCCGTATGTCAGCACTGGGAAAATGTAGCATTGGGAGAGGGATGGGTACGAGAGTGCTGAGGCAGAGGGCAGTCGTGGAGGTCACAAGAGAGAGAGACAGAGACAGAGAGACAGAGACAGGAGACAGAGAGACAGAGAGGTTGTCTGGGAGGCGTAGGGAGTGAGAGAGAAGGAAGGAATAATATTATGTGAGATAAAGAACTTTCCGGATAATGTTGCTAACCCTAACCCCAAAACTGTATCAAAAAGTCAAAGTCCTTCCCGAGCCTCAGGGGCTCATAAGGCGGCGCTGATCTCCGTTTCTATAGCCCTCAGCCAGGCGTGCAATGCCACGGATACGGGCTAGTGTATCGCGTAGCGTACCTGTTTGACTTATCGCAGAGATTTTTACCACTGCTCCTCATTTTACCACCGCGAAAAAGGCTGAGTCGACCTTTAGGGCTCCTGCGGGACTCGAACCCGCGACCCCTGCTCCATCGTCCAACGTTGTTACCACTCTGCTATCTTCCCGCCCCTAAACTGTATAAATCAGTAAAATGAATATAATTACCAGTGATATTTCAGTTCTAAAAATATTTGCTAATTTTAATTATAATTTTATTTCAGGTCTTATTTTCATTTCTATTTCAGTTATACTTCAAGAAATAATTCCTATTTCAGTTCTAATTTCAGTTCTAAAATAATTTCAGTTCTAGTTTAAATATTTTCAGTTTAATTTCTAATTTTACTTATAGTAATTGACATCAGGTTTTGTAGAAGAAGATTGATCTTTGCCAGTGGCGGCTCCACTGGGGGTGGCCAGGAAGCCCATGCCCCTATTGAGTGCCTGGCCCCTAGTGGCTCTGTTGGGACCCTATACTTAATGCTACATACATTAAACAACAAATGGTTGTCCCCATGATTAGAAGTTGCCACCCCAACGGCCTCCCACTTGCCAAATCCTGGAGCCACCATTGATCTTTGCATCTAAAGTGTGAATCATGTGACGAAAAGAAGGCTGATCTAGCATTGTTACTGGATAGCCTGTGGCCACTAACATGCCTATCAGTGATACTGAGAGGGGGCAGGGGGGCACTGCAAAGGGGCCCGGCGGTCTGGAGGGGGCCCGGGCCGATGATGAACATGTATAATTAACAATAAAATGAATAATAAGACTAAAGAATGGTTACAATGTCAGTTTAGCAGAGGGGCCCGGCGAGCACAAGGGGGCCCGGGACAGAGTGCTAAATGGTCGCCAACACTTCCAACACTTTATAAACGGCTGACGAGCAAAAAAAGGTCGTCAAGAAATTATGACTTCTGAAAAAGGGCCCGTCGGCCATTCTGCACAGGGGCCCGAATTTCTCTCGGAGGCCCTGCCTATCACACTGTCCTGGTGCTGACGGTTCTCGATTTAATCACTTGGCCGTGATATAATTCGACGCTGGAAGCATTCACTGATGGTCTGATTGCAGATATCATGGTTATCACCCGAGGCCTTGTGCTTTAATGGAATAGCATTTTCGATACTTGTCGCTGCTTTTCCTTTTCCGTACAAAGTGCATAAACATCTTTATGTGCACGCTGTAGATGTGCAACCAGGTTGCTCGAATTTTTCCCGACAGCTTCACTCCTCAAATTCCGTCGCTGATTTGATCAACTTGAACGCGACAAAGAGATTGTCCGCTTTCTCGTCATACATAAAATAATCCTAAACTTGGCTACCTCGCTTTCTTCCAGCCAACAGTTTAGCTATACTCATCTTGTAACAATTGTTGCAATTAAGTTAACGCCGACGTTAAATTAACGAAGCAGCACGCGCTTAAGTTTCTGATACAGACACCGAAATGGTGGTTATCAAGGGAGAGGCGCATGTGCCGTCTCGTGACTAGCATGTGATAGCTCAGTGGTGACCCAGTCACCCCCTCCCAGACAGGCTCATATTTGACTGTATGTGTGGGGTAGGAATGACTCGGAGCAACGGCTGGCATATCACCCATGGTCGCATGACGCTGAACTTTGGACACACACACAGACTCACGAACAGCCATAATATTATATGGCGCTCCAAATATCACACAACCTAAGCAAATTGACGCCATTTTTAATGACGGGTAGTTAAATTCAGTTCATAAAATATTTTTATTTCAGTTCCAATTTCTATTTTTATTGGGTGATTTCATTTCTATTTCAGTTACCGTTCTTTAAAAAATTCCTCATTTTAATTCTCGTTTTCGTTAACGGATTCCTTTAATTTCAATTCTAATTTTCGTTACCGTTCAGTAAAATATCACTGATAATTACCAATAGTATACTTACCTAAATTCTACTTAAATATTCTACCTAAATACATAAGGGCGTATACTGTACATACGTAGTCTATAGACACCACCCAAAGCCAGAGGGACCCTGAGATTGGGGAGGTGGGGTGGGAGAGGTAGAGCCAGTGCCTAACACATGTAACCGAATTTGACATCCTGAAAATAGAGTTCCCAATGGTAAAATTGTAGAGGACTATGTCAAATGGACTCCAAATAATAAGTTTTTAATTACTTGCAGTGAACAGTAATACTTATTGACGCTTAACAGAATGTATTTTGGGTGTGTCCATGATACATAAAACACTAATCAACTTATCGCTAGAGGCCTGTAGAGGTCATGCTTCTTTTAAAATCGCGCAGTAACAAGTAGCTTTCTGTTTGTGTGGGCATGCCAACCCGAGGGTATAAAACCCCGACAGACAAAGCCATGCGGCATTTGGTGAAGAAGTTTCGACAATCCAGCATCGCTCTTCAATGGTCAGTATATAGGCTCTATGCTATTCTAACTAATTATATAAGCCTCAAAGAATTAGGGTTAATATTTCAACCATCATTAGGAAATATTAATGAGTTTAATCACACAATATTTATGTAGGCCGAGGAAATGACAGAAACCGAAACGAAAAAATCAACACACGTGAAATGATCCAACAGAGGCATTATGTCCATTGGCGATGATGCCTTTGTCTACCCTACATTCTTAAATTAGCTTAGTTCTAGCTTTAGTTCCCCCGTCTTTCTATGTCTTACCGTACTGACAGACTAGGCATGCTTCGTAATTGTTTCTGAGCTCGTGAATAGCCCACGAAACGGAAGATCTCTCACCGGTCTATCCACAAAGATACAATACTACATTATTATATATATATATATATATATATATATATATATAGTGTAAAAGTAAAACGTGAACCGATGTTTAGCATTTAATATCTCAAATTGACAACGTGGCAGCCGGGAACAAGCGCTTGTCTCGCTGCAGACGTTTGATGCGACGCTTGACTGTAACCAATCATTAAGAAGGTCTTTTTTCAGTGACGAAAGGCCTTCTTACCTTGATCCGTCAGTTAACAGTCAAGGCAAGCGAGGATGGGTTGTGGGAAGGAAAGGAGATTTGCCATCAGCACGACAAGCCAGGCAGCTGATAAAGTTTTCCAGACATGTCATGGTGTCTGCCGGAGTGTGCCATCAGGGCAAGGGTCCCCTGCACTTCGTACCAGACAAATCCAAAGTGTACACAAAGTGTTACGTAACTCAGCTGCTACCAGATCTCATGCAGGACTGTCATGATTTGCTAGGAGATGATTTTATAATCCAGCAAAAACGGAGCACCTGCCCACTCTGCTCTCAGGACCCAAGATTTTCTGGAGCAAAATTGTCCAGATTTCATAAAGAAAAATGACTGGTCACCCAACTCCTCAGATATCAATCCACTTGACTTCCACGTCTGGGGAATCATGCTCGACAGATATCAAAAGTATCAGCCAAAACCACAGAACATCACGAAGTTGAAGACTGTGCTGAAGAATATCTGGAAGAGTTTGCCTGAGGACCAGATCAAGAAGTCGATACTGTCAGTGAGGAAGCGCTTGCCCGCGGCATGTGCGAAAGCTAAGGGTGGCTTCAGCTTAACGTCTCTAAGTCGGAAGTGCTCTGGCTAGCCACCGAGAGGCAACAGCACCTGTTGCCGCATGACTGTGTCAAGATCCACGATCTCGAGCTCCACTCGGCTGCCTCAGCGCGTAACTTGGGAATCTACCTTGATAGTGCAGCGACCCTTAAGCTGCATGTAACCAAGACTGTCGCCAGCTGTTTCTCTTCACTTCGTTTGATCAGAGTCTGCGTCGGTCTGTTTCGCCGTCCTTAAGACGTTGGTTGTTGCTCTGGTACTGACTAGGCTCGACTATGGCAATGCAGTTCTCGCGGGGTCACCTGCCTATTCTTTCGACCGGTTGCAGTCAGTTTTGAACTGTGCCGCTCGTCTTATCTATCGTTCGGCCCGATGTGATCATGTCACCCCGCTTCTTGTTGATCTTCATTGGCTGTCAGTGCCTGAGCGCATCATGTTCAAGTTATCAACTCTTGTATATCGCTGCCTTCACGGGATGGGTCCGAATTATCTTGCATCCGAGTTTCGTAGTGTTTCTGACCTCGCGGGCCGCAGACGACTTAGATCGTCCGCGACTTCGGTGTTTATGGTTCCAAGAACGCGTCTTGTCACCGTCAGAGATCGTGCCTTCCCAAGTGGCTGCTGCTCGTACTTGGAACTCGCTTCCTGCTGACATACGCGAGTCATCGTCGCTAGATATTTTGAGGAATCTGTGGCGACTCCGCCGGCTCGTAGCGCGGCCGGCGGTCGGGCGGCCCCCAACGCCCGCTCGGTCTCCCGATCGCCATCTGCCGCCGACTCTGCCTGATCGGCGGCGTCTGTTTCCCTTTCCGGTTCTCAGACATCAGAGGAGGTGTCCGCGGCTGCCGGGCAGGCCGCACACTGAGGACGGCCGCTCCTCAACGTAGGGTTCCCATTTTCCTCCGCTAACTCTCTATCTGTTGCGGTCTCGTCCTCGTCCGAGAGACCCTTTAACTCATGCCTCTTATCGCTGGCCGCCGCTTGGTCTCGGCGCCTTAAGCGATTTCGATAGGTGTTCCTGGTCTCTGGCTTCGACTTGGCCCCACGTCTCTTCATTCTCGGTAATCTTCCGCTCTCTTATAGACAGGCGGCGTTGTCTCTGGCTTCCCTCACCCGCTGGGCAATCTCTGCTCGCTTCTAGACGGGCAGCGGCGTCTGTTTGCTTCCTCAGCGCTTTCACCAAACCCGAGGTTATCCGTGCCTGAATGGACGGCGTCCACTCTTTCCCTTGACGTCACTTCACCCAAACTGTCTCCCCGCGCCTTTACGACAGGCGGGCGTCTGTCTCCTCCCTTGGCTCAGAATTGGCCTCCTGGGCACTAATGTGACCTCAGGTAGGCGATTATCATCACAGCCAAGGCTCACCTTCACGGGCAGTGCGCTGAGACTCCGGCGTCCCAGCGACTTTCAAAGACACAAATACAACTTGCCTTTATTGGTTTATTTGTATTTATTAATAAACCAAGCAACACTGACAACAATGGCTACAGTGGCAACACTGGTCACACGGAGAAAGACGCGCTGACTAGACGCACCCCGGCAGCCAAAATAACTAGCGCACAGGAAGTGCAATCGATAGTCTTTGATACGTCAGTATGAAACGATGTTTTTAGCACTTTAAACGGGCTCCAAATACTCGCCTTCAATCGCTGTGCTTTTTTGCTCTATCGCCTCACAGTATAAGCAAGCATAGTGCGAAAACCACATGTCATGACCAAGACTGAAATTTTCAGAGTTTTGAAACTTTTTGACGGGCACTTAGGCGGATTTTTCGTCAGTTGTCTGAATTTTCGCGTAGTTGCCGTCAATAGGAAAAAGTAGGGACCTGTCTAATAGCGTTTTCGTTAGCGGTGGTCAGAGGCTTAGTCTACGGCTAAGCGGCGCGGCAATAGCCCCTGCCAGCTGGGCGCGCGTCTCAAGCGAACTTTAGTTACAACAGCCGCCTGCGTCCGCCTACTGCCGCGTGCTACATAAATTCCCATATTTCGGAGATTTTCGATTTTTAGAACGAGCCCTTGAGGGCGCTCGCTCCCAAATGTCCCTATCTATGCTTTTTATCCGCCAGAAAGTTTAATTTCGGACCCACCCCCCTAGCGTCGTCGGCAGCGGCGAAAGGCGCTTCGCCGCCGGCGACGCGCATCGCCAACCGGTCCTGGTGTTCCGGGCGCCGGTCTCTATGCGGAATTTTAAACTGTAGGGCCACGTCCGCTTAGGTGCCGTGAGAGCAGGGGACCCAGGCAGTTGCGTCGTCGTTATCGGTGGTAAGCGACTCCGTCTACGGCCCAACCCTTCGCCAATCGCCCCCTGGTAACCGGGCGCCGGTGTTCAGGCGTACGCATCGGCTACGCAGCCGACCGCTGCCGCACGCGTCGAACAGCCAGACGCACGGTTCCCAGCGGAAGCCTCGCTCCGCGCAGGCTCCGTCAAACAGGCGAGGTCTTCAGCGTGCAGACTCTCTAGTCGCCGAAGACCGAAGGGCTCTCCCGGGGCCTTTCCCTGCAACTCGTTGCCGGTTTCTACAACCTATCTCTCGGTCTTTGGGCGACCGTGGCGATTCTAAAAATTTTACCGAAGCCTTAGCGTCTTAGCCTAGCGCGTACTCTGTCCGTTTTACATGAATTAAAACTTTATTTATTAATTAATTAAAACTAGTACAAAATACATTATTATAAACGCTAATTAATTAGATTAAATTATTAACTAACAAGTTTATGCAGTTAAACAATCTTTAATAATAATTGTCAACGTCGCCGGCGGTCCAGGTCGCGTTGACGTACCACGTACAGAGAGTCTTTCAACCAACACGATACTTCGTCATAAAGTTTTACGTATTTTAATAAAACGTACGAAAATCGAAACATAAAATACAACTTTTTCCAATTCAACGTAGAAACATGGCGGCTATCCCGACGGAAGTTTTTTCATCTTCCCCTTCTTCACTACACCGTCCAAAACTTATCCCGCTATTTTGACTATCGCTAAGTAAAAACCCCTAAACTGAATTTATTCTTCAAAGTCACCCTGACACCATCATTCTTTCCCAGTTTACAAATTATCTGTAACATAATACTGTTCATCAAAATATAATAAGTTGTAAAATATAATTTGTAAACTTGTATTCCCCAGGGTAGCCACAATCTTATACACAATAATAAGAATTTACAATATCACACTGAAAACAAATGATATAATCAATATGACTCTTAACTAAATACACTCAATAATCAGTTGGCAATTCTGCCATTAATGTCACTTATACTGTAAAAATCAAATTCGTCTCATACCTAATACATCACCCATTGTAAAGTATCAACCATTGCTCTGGTTATAAACAAAATCAAAGTTTTACCACACCCATTAACAACATAATTGTATGAATATTGGTTGTCACCTTAAGCACATTATCTGAATCAAATTACATAACCCCTTTAAGTTAACCTCAATAAAGCGTCAACAATTATACTTAAGGTTTCAAAAGAAGAGCTCTTATATTTAAGTTCAGTATCCACAATTGCAATGCCATACCAAATAATTAACTTAATCCTCTAACTGTCGACCTGCAATAGAATTTACTGGACTAAACTTTTCTCAACAGTGTGCATTACTACAATTATTACTTTATTTAACGTCCATTCAAAGCAACAAATCACCAAGATCATCAGGCAAGCTTCAATCCAAGAATTCAGTCCATATATCCAATTAATATCTAAATTTATAATTAATGTCACTTTTCCTTTATCAAACAACATCCTAATAACCACGTAATACCATTTTACCACATATATCAAAATTTCAGGTTTTTCATCCAATTGTCCTTCACTCAAAGACATCAAAATTAACTCCAAGTTCTTTACCTTTAACAACTGTACCTTAAGAATTCCTATAATATTATTACCATCAAATTTCACAATGACAACTGATTTCACCTCATAACCATCTATAATTGAATTCACAAATTCTAACATCAACACAATGTCATGGACATCACTACTCAATACACTCTGTACATCTTTGCAAACCATTTCCAAATTCCAATGTTCCAATTCTACAGTACTTTTCATAATTACATGAAAATCATTAGCAACATACTGTTCATTGTCATTGTTCTCAATCTTATCAACAAACACATTGTTTATTTCAACATCAGCTAACAAGCTATCCTCTACTTTATCAAATTTATCTGTTGATAAATTCTTTAAATTCTCTTCTTTATTTACAAATGCAAAGTTATTTCCAATAATCTGAACCATTTCAACAATACTTTTCTCTTCAGTCGTCTCATCAACAATACATTTCTCTTCAGTCTTCTTATCATGTTCACCAATCACATCACCACACACAACAACATCATCACTACTCACCACAACATTACTTTCAATGATTTTCCTCGATTCAGCATCAAACACCATATCACCCTCAATACAACCATCATCCACAACCAACTCTCCATCAACACACACATCACTACACATAACCTCATTGTTCGCAACTTCAAAATTCTCGAAAACTCTCGGTGCACTCACAACAACATCTGCAAAAGAAATCATCCGAGACTCCATAACAACAAAATCAACCCTAACACAATTATCATGTTTCATATTAATCAAAGCGTCAACTGCTACATCACCATTAATCATTTCTCCTGGTTGTTGGATCAATTTGGCTAACCCATAATCTTCATCATTTTCTTCTGTGATTGTCTCATTTTCTCCCTTTCCTTCAATCTCCTCATTTTCTGCATCCATCATTTCATTCCCCATAATTTCTCCTTCGACTCGGTCTTTTGCTTCTTGTGCTTGTTTCCTGGTCACTATATTCGATATCACAGGATTTATAATCGTTTGTGTTTTCTCTTGTAATTCCTTAATAATTTCTGGATGTAATAAAAACATTTCATTATTTCCCGTGTCTTTCATAACTGCACATACCACATTTAACCCATTTCCAATATTAATTTTACTCTGATTCAATTGAGGTTGATAATCAGGATCATCAGGCCATAATCTTATCCACAACGATACTAAATTTGTAGGTACAACATCACCAGTAACACCCTGTACATTTATGCATCCAACATAATGATTATCCAATCCTGCAATAAGTTTTTCATTTATGACAGGAATTTCAGTAGCTGAATCAATTATAGCCTTAACTTTAACACTTACTGATGGGTTACTACTCATAATTTCAATATCAATGTATTGTAATTCAAATTTCTTAATTTCTAACTGTGACACATTCTTACAATCATTCTTATCAAAAGCTTCACTGGTAACATTATCAGTATGCAAGTTACATTTCATGACATTCACTTGCTGGTAAGAAACATCATCTTCTGTAATCTTATTTTCATTTTGTACACAAAATTCATTCATATTTGCATTTTGTACATCATTTTGTACTGCTAAGCTAACATTAGCACTATCTAAATCAATCATACATTGATTGACTGTTACTTTTTCTTTGATGGTTCTTTTTGGACATTCTGACGCGACATGTCTATTGTCAGAACAGATATAGCAACGTCGTTGATTTTGTCCTTTATGGTATTGGTCGTTGTGTCGCGTTGACCGACAAATATGACACCGGTTTGAGTCATTGTTCTCCGAGTTTCCTTGATTGATCCTTTTCTGATAGCTTGGGTTCGTATAAGTAAGTTGTTGACTTCTGTCCTTACCATCGTATTTGTACCGAGATGCGTTTGATTTGTATGACGTATTTGAGTTGAATGAATTATTCGACCATTCGTGTTTGACACCCGATTTGTCATGTAATACACGACCAAGACCTTGGTTTTCATGTAAGTCTGCGAGATTTGCAATCTCACTGGCCGATAATGTCTCATTTCCTTCCTTCAGAAGTATGAACTGTAAGGCATCTCTCGACACCCTCTCCTTCAGTTGATCTGCAATTATGAGATCAAATAATTTCTTGTAGTCATCAGTTACTTGACGACTATCAATGTAATATTTGAAATAATTTTTCAATCTTGATGCAAAATTATTATATGTCTCTTCTTCCAATCTAGAAGTACTTAAAAATTTCCGTTTATACTCCATTGGTGTTAATCGAAATTTCTTCAAAATTTGCTCTTTTACAGTTTGATAAGAATCCAACTCAATTACAGTTAAACTATTAATGGCTGTTCGTGCCTTTGTTGACATTCTAGTTAACAACAATTTAACCCAAAATTCTTCTTCGATCTTAAAATTATGAAAAAGTTTCTCCACTTCCTGAAAGTAAACCGTGACTTCCATAGGATCTTCTGGCATGTTCGATAAGGCGTGCTTTAATGTGTCCCCTGCTCTCTTGAACCGTGTAGACATCGAAGATTCTCTTTCTTCTTGTCTCTGCTGTCTTTCTTCTTGCCTTTGTTGTTGTACCACATCTGCTGTATTCCGTTCTCTTCTCTCAACACTAGCTCTTTCTTCAGATTGCATCAATACTTGTCTCCAACGTTCATCTTCCTTTTCTTCACGAATTCTTTGTTGTTCTTTCTCTTCCTTTCTCATTTCTTCAGCTTTTTCTTCACGAATTCTTTGTTGTTCTATTACTTTCTCTTCACGAATTCTTTGTTGTTCTTTCTCTTCCTTTCTCATTTCTTCAGCTTTTTCTTCACGAATTCTTTGTTGTTCTTTCTCTTCCTTTCTCACTTCTTCAGCTTTTTCTTCACGAATTCTTTGTTGTTCTTTCTCTTCCTTTCTCATTTCTTCAGCTTTTTCTTCCCGAATTCTTTGTTGTTCTATCCACATCTGCATCATCAGTACCATTTCTGAATGACTTTCTGTAGTACCAGGTGGACTTTCTTCCTCTGGTTCCTGAAATTGTCCCTTAACCCATTCTTGTGCCACTAAATTTATGCATTCCTCCCGAGATGCTTTACCAATAGTTTCCTCCGCCACGCCATATTTTCGTAGATAACCCTTTAACCTCTCTGTACTGGCCTTCCGAATTTTCGTTTTGGAAACTTCTGACAACTGCTCCATACTATCTAATCGTACTGTTAATTCTGATAATCTCTTTCAAAATAAATAATAAATTAATCGATACTTCTTGTTGACTGAGGGGCGTTCCTCCTCCAAGAATTCATCGACACACGCTCGTGGGTACTTTTGACTTCTGACACCACAATGTCAACGTCGCCGGCGGTCCAGGTCGCGTTGACGTACCACGTACAGAGAGTCTTTCAACCAACACGATACTTCGTCATAAAGTTTTACGTATTTTAATAAAACGTACGAAAATCGAAACATAAAATACAACTTTTTCCAATTCAACGTAGAAACATGGCGGCTATCCCGACGGAAGTTTTTTCATCTTCCCCTTCTTCACTACACCGTCCAAAACTTATCCCGCTATTTTGACTATCGCTAAGTAAAAACCCCTAAACTGAATTTATTCTTCAAAGTCACCCTGACAATAATAATAATAATAATAATAATAATAATAATAATAATAATAATAATAATGCTATAATAATAATAATGCTATCTGTGGCACATGGTCGCCACAAATCGACTGAAGTCTTGGCTTTTAAGACTAGCTACTTAGTTTAATTTTGTTTAAAGTGTTCGCTCAGTCTTTTAGACAAGTTACCACTATAATCGTGACGTTCTCTTACTTACTTACTTACTTACTTAAAACGTTGGCCGTGTACGCAGAATAAGTGGGCATCAATAACAACGTCATTTCGCGCATCACATAAATGAGTCGTAATGAAAACATGAAAGTTTTGACCGCCTTGGGAAAAAAGTAAAATTTCTAAAACGCCTTTGTTGATTCAAGTGAAATGTAGCATCCTTAACAGTAACAGATGTGACTACATGCGGGTAAAATGTTATGTAATTTCATTCAGGTTTACGCCTATTATTACAAAAAATTTTATTGGGCCAGTTATTTTTGGGCACAGTGTAGTTCTTTTGTAATTTTCTTTCATATCAGATAGGAATGCAAATATTTCCTCAATTCCGTGACAAAACATTTTTTGACCCGCCCTGATAATTATTTGGGCATGAAGTGGTTTAGTAGGATCTCTCCTGTGTTAAAGCCATTGTCACTCACTGCTACGTTTGAGTCTAATGTACATCTAAAAAACATTCTGCAATATAAAATGCCTAAACAGCTCACACATTAAATTTTATATTTTAACAATATTGTCACATGATTACTATGTATAGATCAGCCATTCAAATCAAGTCTATTCTTTGAACGCCTAATCGAGTATCCCATGGTACTTAAGTTATTTTAAAAGTATTCATTTCACACTAGCGGCTGATGCTGTTTTTCCTTACAATACATTCCATCTGTCTACTGCACTGTAGCTAAATAAATTTTGTTTGTAGCTCACTATTAATTTGTTGAACAGTTTCTTGTCGGCTTCTTCGAGTATCGACATATCAGTTTAATGGATGAAATGACTAACAATTGCTTATTTATGAGCTAATGAAATTTTGTAAATACCTATTATCAATCAGAAACTTCATGCATTTTAAAACAGTTTATTTTGCAAAGGTTTCAGTAATTTTATTTATTCTGCAACGAAACTCTTCCAACTAATTCAACACAAGTGCACAAATAGACTTATTAATGGAAAAGAACATTAAGGGTTCTTTCACAATCGACGTGAGATTCAAAATATTCTTTCAATAATGTACCTTGAGTACCTAGCAATCGAAACAATTCCATAATATAGGGGCCGTCCAGAAATGACGTCACGCACTAGGGGGTTCAAACATTTGTGACGACGCGTGACGACGGGAGGTTTCCAGAAATGTGACATCACATAATACTAACTATTTTTATTAATACCGCAATGCTATGTTACCGCAAATTGAACGTATTTTTACACTTATAATTATTATGCACTTCATTTTTAAAAAAAGCAATTGAAAACGTTTCTGTATATTGTTTCAACTATGATAATTATCATGAATTATTTCAAATGAAAAATTAATTTTGACATTGGAAAGACGATCATAGGGGTGGGTGGATAACGCGTTGTGACGTTATATTTGAGGGGCCTGCCTTTGTGTGACGACGTGTGACGAAGGGGGAGTCAAAAAACTGCCAAAAAACGCGTGACGTCATTTATGGATGGCCCAAAGTAGTTCTTTAATATTTATTGCTGAGATGAATTTCACCAAACAAAGTAAAGTAGAATCCAACATGTAAGCCAGCGTTCTCCAACCGTCACGCTATTGCGGGCCTCGCAAAATTTTTTAGACCCTTGGCGGGCCAAGCAAGATGTAGCATTAAATATATGGCATAATTATGATATATGTATGGTATGCCACATAAAACTGTTATAAAATAAGCAGAGGCGTCATTGAGGGGCAGCGGGGGTCCATGGCCCCCAAGGAAATGAATAAATAATGTATAATGTATAAAATAACGAAATAAATGTGAACTGTGCAAAAAATCGCTAATATATAATTGTTAAAAAGTTGCCAACATTTTCCAAATTTGCCAACAAAATTTCTTGTCCCGAGAAAAGTGTAAAATGACGCTACTGAAAATAAGACTATATACGACTCGTTTAAGACTAGGCCTAATTAAGTGTTAACCAAGAAATAAAAAAAACACTTCGATGGTAACTGCTATAAACAGCTATATTGCAATAATATTATCATTTTAACATAGTATTTCAGTTAAATTAGGTAGTAAGTAAGCAAGTATTCCCTATCTAAAATACCAGCAATGTCAATATCAATGGTTGTGGCGCCATGTCGTATACAAGAAATGAAAGTGCTATTACATTAGCAAACTGCTCAAAACGGCGTCAAATTTTAACTGAGCGAGAACGAGACTTGCAGCGAGATGACAAATGTAAGTTAGTAATAAGTAGCAAATAAGTAAGTTTAATAACCGTTGTCACCTGTGGCGTGGATAAGTAAGCAATTTGGTAACCTCCTAGTCCAAGTGTAGTCCTATAAAATAACGATAATAACCGGTCCTATGGCTAAAATTGTTATGTTCCCCAAACTCCGTGGCGGGCCGGATGAAACTGGCCAGCGGGTTGGATCCGGGCCGCGGACCGCCAGTTGAGCAACCCTGATGTAGGCCTGTGATCAACAAGCAAAAACAAAAAAGAAATGCTAACAGATATAGTGTGCACAAAAAGTGTTATCAAGGTATTGACCAATTTAAAGACAGACAGGAGCCCAGGATTAGATGGCTTACATGCGAAGTTTCTTTACGAGGTTCGAAATTAAATAGGACATGCAATTGCTTTGATAACACTGGTTTACATCAAATTTATTGTCTAAGTTTTCTTAACAGATTAAGGACAATTTCAATGTCCTAAATTCAAATATAACATTGGTTTTGCTCAATCAGGTCAACTTTTTGATATATCGCTACTTTATGATTTTTCATGTATAGGGTAAACTAATGGAATCCTGGCCACCTTAAATGTTTGAAAGCTCCAAACCAGTTGTCAGTACAATTTTAATCCAATTTTGCGCTATAATATCATGAAACGGACGGCAAATTTACTAAAAATGCTTTTTAAAGTCAGAAAATGTATAAAATTCTATTTTTAAAAGAATAAAAACGGCAAAACGAGAAATTCACAATTTCCTGGCCACATTATTTCAATCCTGGCCATGTGGCCAGGATTAGAGCATAATATTTTAGGCTTAGCAAGCTCTTTTATCGAAGCGATGTCAAATTACCTTTGTAAAATTTGAATGATCCACTATGGCAGTGGTTCTCAACCAGTGGTCCGCCGACCAAAAGTGGTCCGCGAGAGGGGCTAGTGCCTAGTAGCCGCGGCAAATTCTTAAAAAACGCTAATAAAAATTACATATATATTTTCCATGTCAGTGGCGTAGCCATGGGTGAGTTGGGTGCCCGGACCCAACATGTTTTAGAGCAAGCAGCACAATTAAATAAGGTGACGCCCCTTTTTTGCTTGTCGGGGCACTGGGGAGGAACGAATATCACACGCGATGAAATTTTTTGCTTGCCATGATTTTTCTCAATTTTCAGGTGGCCCGCGAGAAATTTCCGATCTTTAAAAGTGGTCCGTGAGGCAAGGGGATCTAAGAACATGCAGATTCAGGTGTAGACTTGTTTCTGTATTTGACGTGATCTTGTTCAAGTTGTTCTCCTCCATGCACTATGGAAATCCACTTAATCATACTTACAAGAACTATGGGTACTGAAAATTGGATTAAATGTGTTTTTTGGATAAAATTTTTGTGTAAAATAATCATTTATGATCAACAAAACAGCTGCATTAAGTGAACTTGTCTTGCATTTAGCCTACAGTAGGCTACAAGAATATATAATATTCATTAATTTTATATTTAATAAAATTCTGAAAACAATTAATAGCCTAACTAGGCCTATTTAATAAACTAGATGTCAGCTCAGCTGAAAATAATAATCAAACAGCTTTCATTGACTATCATAGACATGTCATTGCCCATTTAAAACACAACTACAATATTCATAACTAACTTCAGGTTTTGAAGATATAAAACATTTGGTGTAGGTATATGCAGTCCAAAGAGTCTCTGTGAGAACAAGCTTAAAATTTTAATGCTAATTTATTAGTGCAACTGTTCTTAGAAGTTCTGATCTAGAGCTACTCTAAAAATCACATCAGGTCTTACAACTCGCAGCAAGAAGAAAATGCAGACTAAACTAATTATAATAAATATCAATTTAGAGAAACATTTTGGTGGAAATGTTTTGGCATACAACCAAAGAACATTAGGCCTATACACACTTTTCACAAACAAATATATTGTTCTCAACATTAGCACACTCTTCATGAACCCATGAAAAACAGTCACTGCACTGAATCCATTCTTCTGTTGGCTGATCAGTTTCAGATTCACCACAAATAAAGCAACAGTCAGACTTGTGCTGATTCCTACTAGGCCTAGTTGTACTACTGCAACTCATTCTCTTTTTTGATTTCCTTTCTTGACATCCAGAAGTATACACACTTGAATGTGCTGCCTGACAGTTTCCGCTATATTGGTTCACTTTGCCAACTTGTTTATCTGTAATTTTTAATTCCGGCTTGACCTTTCTTTGCTCTTTTGTAGTCTCATCCGTCATCAGTGGTTTCTTAAAATCTTTGCTGATCTGTGTTGATGATTCATCTTTGCTTTGCTGCAGAATAGGTGCAATGCAGGCTTTTGAATTATTTGCATCCTCTTGGCATTTTATTCTTAGACTGTCTTCCAATTGATTCTCTTTTGGAATGTTATTTAGTCGTTCCTTATTTGTCTGCATAATTTTACCAGTGTTCTTCAACTGTTTTTGATTTCTAACTATGAGTCTTTCTTGTTTTTGATTCTCTTTCAGAATTCTATTAAGCCTTTCCTTCTGCTTCTCCTCAGGCTTCTTTGGAAGTAAGCAGAAAGAAGTGTTTTTGGTTTGATTTCAGTGATCTTTTGCTGTGGCAAGTGACGTTGGAAGGATATGGTAAAACATCACCGTCTGGGTCACCAGGATAAGAACTATTCTGGAATGGAAATGTTTGTAGTGTTTTCTCAATCATTTTTTCCATCTCGAAGTCATGTTTCATCAACGCAACGTCTGTGAAACTTTGGTCAACACAATCAAGTCGATTAGCAGTAGTGCACATCTCCAATAACTCAATCAGATCACAGTTTGGAGCTGGTTCACATTTGCCACTTGCCAATTGTATTGTCATGGATTGCTCATTTTGATTCATCATTCTGCAGAGCAATGTTTCATTTTAAAATGCTCGCCTGATGACATATTTCTGTCTAACAATTCAGTGGCTGAATGTTGGTTTCCTTTCTCATTAGATCTCACAGTTTGCTCAGCATCTGCTTGGCACTTCTGCTTATGGTTTTCCATAGAGCAGGTGATATCAGTCCTTGTGAAATCAGAACTTTGAATTAACCCATGAGGTGAACTATCCAACTGACCACACAGATTCTGTAACCTGCACCAGCAGTGGTAATTTACATTATCAAGTGTTCCTCCCTCATCATATATGAATTTGTAGCCCTGACGCTCTCGTTCAGTTAAAGTTGATTCTAGGGCCTCCAGTGCAGCTTTTGGTGTCACGAGACTACATATTTCATTCAATACAGAGGGGTCATGAGACATAAACTTGTTGAAATCAATGCAGTCTGCTGGTTTGGCAGGCTCTTTGGGGATTGGTTGCTCCTCAAGTAGATGAGGATTACCAAGAAGTCTTTCAACATCATAGATGCTGTTAGGCAGATATGCTTCTTTTGGTACTGCAGAGGGATCAAAAGGAAAGATGCCACAAGCCCTAAACCCTGACTTTATGTTATCTTCAGTCATGGCCTTGTTCCATGCCCTTGTATAAAGTCCACAGAAGTTACTTCGTGATACAACAACACCTGGGTAATTACTCATGAGTTGATGACATTCATTATTATAATATCTCTTTAGTGGCCCAAACAATGTTCTATCACATGGCTGCAGCCAATGAGATGTGTGAGATGGAAGCTCCAACAAATGAATATTATTTTCTATGGCAACAGAGATAAGCTCCACAAAGTTGTGTGAATCATGTCCATCTAATATTAACAGCTGTGGCCGCTCATGACCAACACCAGGCAAAAATGACTTCATGAACCATAGGTGTGAAATTCCTTGTTTGGTCCAACCTGAATCTGAAACACTCCATGTACTACCAGCTGGAGCCGTCTCAGTTTGAAAGGAACGAAGTGACCGAGCAGTCTTGCCTTTCACGATAAAATGTGGTGGCAAGCTTCTACCCTGTGCATTAACTGCAGCTATAACTGTTATGGTTTCCCTATTACCACTTGTGGTGCTCTGTAAATATTTGGTTCCTTTCTTTGCTACTATTTTGCCTGGCCTGTGTTCTAGCTGAATGCCACTTTCATCCATATTCCAAATCCTATCTGGATTATTGGTTAAGTCATTTTCGCCAATAACTTGCTTCATAGCTTGGAAGTACTTTGCAACTTCAACTGGATCCATGCATTTATGTCTCACAGCCGCTGTTCCTTCAGGCTGTCGAAGTCGTACTTCAGGATGGCGTCGTTTTACACCACTCCACCACTGTTCTGAAGGCAATCCATTTACGAATTTTACTCCCAACTTTTCTGCAAATTGGCTTGCATAAACAAAGAAAGGTCGCTTTCCAAAACCAATGCCAAGAGAAGCCCTGTTTCCAGCATAATCCACTAGTTTCATTTCCTGCTCAAAAGATAATTTTGTTGGATGACCTGGTCGTGCACTTAAGCTGGTCTTACCAGCCACCCGAGTGTGTAGGGTACATCGGGGTATTCCGAACATTTGGCTCGCCCTTCTCTGTGACATGATGCAACTTGTCACAGCACTGACTGCCGATTTCATATTGTCATCTGTCCAATTTAAGCATTTCCCTCGTTTTGTGGGTGTTTTCTTTACACATAAAGGCCCCGTGGTCTTTGAATTGCCTAGAGAATGGCTGTTCATCTTATGTTTACCCATAATAAAATGTTAGAGATAGATGCGAAAATCCCATAAAATCAAGACAAGTGATTGCTGTAAAATCTGTAACAATCAGTACTAAACAAATTCTTACATATTTCATTTTAATAATAAATAATAATAATAATTATGCACTTCTATAGCACCATTTCTAATACTCAAGGGTATCAATTGATGGTACTTCAAATCCATCCGCAAAAGACCAGGTCATTCCAAGCTTAGCTGCCAGAAAACAAGTAAGACTCGAGGCCTTTGGGGGATTGACTTGGCTGGAGGGAAAGAGACTCAGTTCAATGCAAAAATTTGTGTCGGTGTTGGGATCTGGGGATTGAGGTTTGAGGACGGAATTTCCCCTCTATGAGGCCTATATAATACACTGACCATGAAGTATCCCGTACTTGATAAATATAACTGCCATGCCAAAATAGTAGGAAATTTTTTAATAGGCTAATAGGAAAATAAGCAAACTGGCACAAGGAATAAAAAGTATTGAATTATCTATTGTAAATATAAATCATAATCATCATGTACATGTATATAAGCAAACATGTATATAAGCAAACATTTGCTATTATCACATCACCAAGTGAATACTGTTTGCGTTTAAACTAATTCTGGCAACAAGAACACCAACCCTGAGCTGGGCAAACTGGCCAGAATTATGTAAAATTTCGACCAGATTTGTATTAAACAGACAGACGTTAGTTTAGCTGGTCTCAAACGCTCCGTCGACGATCGGATGCCTCAAAATTTTCAGCAAATAGTCTAGAGTGTTATATTTACAAAATTTAAGCGCTACAGTAATAATAAATGACGTTAAACGACCATAAATGTAATTTGAAAAAGTTTATTCTGTCAAATATGTTGTTGAAACTCACTTCTAAATGCTCAAACTTTGATACGAAAAAAACTCGAAATTAGCAAAACCAAAAATATTTAAAATATTTTCGGCGAATAGAACGCAGAAAAAATGCCTAGATTTCAAAGACATTAATGCGCAAAGCACAATTATCGCGCATAAGTAGCATTTCAAAAGTGGCCAGAATTGTAATGGATGGCCAGGGTTCCATTAGTTTACCCTACATGTGTTTTCTATTAACGCCATGCAGATTTCATTATAATGAAATGGTCAACACACAGTTTGTTGCCTGCAAAGTAAGACCTGTTCTTGATTAATTTTGGTGCCCTGATTCCAAAAATCTTAGCCGTTTTGCCCCATCAGCTCTAGTTTTTGAGATACGGCTTAGTCGTCCTTGTATTTTGGTTCTACTAAAGTGCGTTAACTGCAGAATCCTTAATCTATTCAAATTCTATAATTGAACAGCAAAAAACTTCAAAGCAACAACTATTGCATATTTAGATACAATTATATTAATGAGTGAATTAGTTGTCATTCATTTTGTCACACTAGAAATCAGAAAAAATGACACTTCAAACATTTAACATGCAATTGTATTTCTAAATGTGTCCTGGAGGTCTGTTGCTGCTCCTGCGTCCACAATTACCTCAAAACAGCTGTCATTAATCATGCTTATTTAATAAAATAATATAATTTGTGATACTGCACATATTTCAATTGATTTCTTCTGGAATTATAAAACCTTTAATGTTAATAACAAAGACCTTTAGGAGAGAGCAATCAAAAGCTACATAGAGCAAATATATGTAATCATCATGCACTTCCAATATAGGATATATGGCCATATCTTAAAAAAACTAGAGCTAATAGAGGAAATCTGATGCCATATTTGGAATCAGGACCCATAAATATACTAAGAAACAGGTCTTACTTTTAAGGCAACAGGGCAACACAATTTTTTTTGTTGCCATGTGATATAGGCAACTATCATGCACTTGCAGTCTACGGTTATATGACCGTATCTCAAAAACTAGAGTTGATAGAAACAACTTGATGCCATATTTGGAATCAGAACCCATAAATATACTAAGAAACAGGTCTTACATCTAAGGCAACAGGGCAACACAAATTTTTTTGTTGCCATGTGATATAGGCAATTATCATGAATGACCGGTCTAGAATATATGGCCGAATCTTACAAACCGGAGCAGATAGAAAAAATCTGATGCTATATTTGGAATCAGCACCCTAAATATACCCAAAAAGAAGTCTAACTTCTGAGAGAACTGACAAAAAATTTGTTGGCTGCCCTCTAATGTTACAAAATGCAGTCGATTTAGTTATAAGACTAGATTTTTTTAAAACACTTTAGCAAAAAAACCTGACCTGATTCAAAGAAACCAGTGTCATTTTCAGTTTTAGCAGTACCTAATTGTCATAAATCAGTTTTAAAAACTTAGACAATTTTCAAAAACATTTTTTTTGTAAACCTGTGTAATCAATGAATCACTCAGAACTGGAGTACTACCACAAGACTGGATATATACATTAGTCAGTTCACTATTCAAGAAGGGAAAAGGAAGTGAACCAAGCAATTACAAACCAGTGATCCTAACTTCTGTTATCGATGAAGTTATGGAAAAAATACTGAAAGAGAGCATTTTGGAACATTAGACTAGGCATAAGATTGTTAAGGATAGTCAGCACGGATTTACAAAGGGGCGTTCATGCCTGACCAACCTGTTAGACTTTCTGGAGGAGGTTTTTGATAAGCTAGACGAGGGCAAGGCAGTAGACATAATATATTTAGATTTTGCCAAAGCTATTGAAGTGCCCCACATAAGGCTGGCTGCCAAACTAAAGTCCTGTGGAATACAGGGACTATTAACAGATGGATTCAAAATTAAGTAAGTAAGTAAAATCTCGTGGATTTCTATAGCGCCTTGGAAAGCAGCACAACAGTAGCTGTTTATTCTTAGGCGCTCAGTCTCACTTAAAACAGATATGGGGAAGGTATATTATCAGCCAGGCAATAGTCAACATCCAAAAGGGCAGTGAGGCAGTGAAGACAGAAGGTCGGGATTAGGGAGGCCATTCGGAATGGGCAAAAGTTATTAGTGGAGTGCCTCAGGACTCAGTCCTCAGTGCTTGAGCCATTGCTCTTTCTAATATATATATATATATATATATATATATATATATATACAATTATATATATATTAATATATATATATATATATATTAGAAAAGAGCAATGGATTACGGAATGAAAATAAATTTAAAGATGACAAAGGCAATGAAAATCAGCAGACACGGTCGATAAATGAAAATAATCATTGATGGAATGGAAATAGAACATGTAGAAGAATTCTGCTATCGTGGAAGCCTGCTTGATACAATCGCCAAGTGTCATAAAGAAATAAGGAGAAGAATTGCCATGGGGAAAGAAGCCTTTATGAACAGAAGAGAACTACTGAGAAGAAATTTTAACCGAAATCTTAAAAAACAATTGGTCAAAACACTGATCTGACCAGTGACACTCTATGGATCAGAAACTTGGACGCTCAGAAAGGAAGACATAGAGACTAGAGGCATTCGAAATGTGGTTCTGGCGAAGAATGGAAAAAATGAGCTGGACGGGAAAATAACAAACGAAGAAGTCTGGGAGAGGAGAGAAAAGAAGAGAAGCCTAATTAACACTATTCGTACAAGACAAAAGAAGTGGATAGGCCATGTTCTGATAGAAGAATCAAAATAATCTACTAAGAGAAGTACTAGAAGGAAAGATAAATGGGAAACCACAGAAAGGGCGACCAAGAACATCGATGCTGGAGTGGATGTTCGACACTACGGAAAAAAACAAGTATTTCAGCCCTGAAGATAAAAGCTCAAGATAGAGAGGAGTGGTGACGCTGGAATATGGAACCTGTCTTTGGACAGAGCACCTGAAGGAGAAGAATTTATATATATATATATATATATATATATATATATATATATATATATATATATCGATGAAGGATTGCTATCCAAAATGTCAAAGTTTGCCGATGATACAAAGATATGCAGAAATATAGACTCAGAGGATGATTCTAAACTTTCACAGGAAGATCTAAAGAGATTGTTTCAGTGGTCTGTGGACAGGCAGCTGGTTTTCAATTTCGATAAATGTTCTGTAATGCATTTTGGGAAATCTAATAATGGTAATGAATATTCTTTAGGGGGAAAGGTTCTAAGCACAACAACAAAAAAGAGATTTGGGGTAATCATCCATAGAAGTATGAATCCATCTCACCAGCGCATTGAGGCAGCAAAAAGGGAGAAACAAAATGTAGGGAATGATGAGAAGGACAATAGTGAGCCGAGACAAATACATAATCATAAAACTATAGAAGTCATTAGTAAGGTCTCATCTAGAATACTGTGTTCAGGCACGAAATCCATTTTTTAAAAAAGATATAGAGCTTTTATAAAAAGTGCAAAGACGAGCAACGAAGATGGTCAGTGTCTGCCACAATTTAAGCTACAAAAAGACTTCAATATTGTGTACTGACAGTATTAGAAATGAGAAAAGAGAGAGGGGATTTGATAAAAGCATACAAAATAATGACTGGGAAAGTAGGTGTGCCATACGATCGATCCTTTACATTGGCACACTATAGCAGCACAAGCGGCCACAAATGCAAATTATTTAAGCAGAACGAAACGAACGAAAAAACGAATGAACAAATTTTAGTGCAAGGGTTGTGGACAAATGGAACAGTTTGGACGAGGTGGGAGTGACAGTTGAAACTGTAAACAGATTCAAGGGCTATCTCGGAAAACTGGGTTAGTGAATGCGGAGAGTAACCACAATGGTTTTCACACAGGTTTACTACGCCTCCTAAACCACTTAAAACCAGACTATTATTACACTACGTAACAAAAAATATTTTTGTTTGTTCCTGGGTTCATAGCTTGTTTTCCTAGTCCCTTATGCCTAAACTAACTAGAAAACAGTTGTGGTTCCAAACTGAATTTGCTTTTGGGGTCAGGACAATGATATTTTGAAATTTGTGTATTATAGAAAACATTCTCGGTTCACATTCAAAGCTGAACAGACATACTTAATATTCTGGAACGTTGCAAGCTGCCCATAAGTTTTTAGATCTGAACAGAATTTTCTATAACCTTCTGGAATTTTCTAGAACCTTGTTGCACTTTCTGGGAGCTTTCTGTTGCATCCATGGACTTTTAAGAGTGCAGATTCCTTAAGCCAACGTACTAGTGTATCTTGTTGCTGAGTAAGCGAATAGTGACCAGACAAATTTGATTTAGATGGCATCAAGGGGTTGCTTGCAGCCAGAAAATGCATTCTGCTACGTTTGCATCGCACTGGTACCCTGTGGCTCTGATCTCCCATTCCCATCCCTACAGAGAGGGATCAACTGTCTTCAGGGGAGTGCGCCAAGGTAGACAGCGAGGAAGATATTGCAGATCCAGAATACCATTGCACAGATAAGTAAGTAAGTAAGTAAGAGAACGTCAAGATTATAGTGGTAACTTGTCTAAAAGACTGCGCGAACACTTTAACAAAATTAAACTAAGTAGCTAGTCTTAAAAAGCCAAGACTTCAGTCGATTCCTGAAAATATCTAGCGACGATGACTCCCGTATGTCAGCAGGAAGCGAGTTCCAAGTACGAGCAGCAGCCACTGGGAAGGCACGATCTCCGACGGTGACAAGACGCGTTCTTGGAACCATAAGCACCGAAGTCGCGGACGATCTAAGTCGTCTGCGGCCCGCGAGGTCAGAAACACTACGAAACTCGGATGCAAGATAGTTCGGACCCATCCCGTGAAGGCAGCGATATACAAGAGTTGATAACTTGAACATGATGCGCTCAGGCACTGACAGCCAATGAAGATCAACAAGAAGCGGGGTGACATGATCACATCGGGCCGAACGATAGATAAGACGAGCGGCACAGTTCAAAACAGACTGCAACCGGTCGAAAGAATAGGCAGGTGACCCCGCGAGAACTGCATTGCCATAGTCGAGCCTAGTCAGTACCAGAGCAACAACCAACGTCTTAAGGACGGCTTGAGAAACAGACCGACGCAGACTCCTGATCAAACGAAGTGAAGAGAAACAGCTGGCGACAGTCTTGGATACATGCAGCTTAAGGGTCGCTGCACTATCAAGGTAGATTGCCCAGTTACGCACTGAGGCAGCCGGGTGGAGCTCGAGATCATCGATCTTGACACAGTCATGCGGCAACAGGTGCTGTTGCCTCTCGGTGGCTAGCCAGAGCACTTCCGACTTAGAGACGTTAAGCTGGAGCCTATTAGACTTAAGCCAGACTGACAACTCATCCAAGCACCGGGTGAGACGCTCAAGAAGCAGATGCGTTTCAGACGGCCAGCAGCCACCGTAGATCTGAGTGTCATCCGCGTAAAGATGTCCATAAAGCCCATGTTTAAGAATGATACGTATAAGGTCGGCCACGTACAAGGTAAATAAGATGGGACCAAGGACCGAGCCCTGCGGTACGCCGCAAGTCACCCGAGATGGAAGGGTCCTGGAGTGAGGACAGCGGACGAATTGCGTACGGTGGTCAAGATAGGAGGAAAACCATCTCAAAGCCACGTGACTGATACCATAGGAGATGTTAAGACGACGCAGTAGGATGGGTGGTCTACGGTATCAAATGCGGCCGTGAGGTCGAGAAGGACGAGGAGGGCAAACTTTCCCTGATCAAGTTCACGAAGTATATCGGAAGTGATCTTAAGAACAGCCGTTTCAGTAGAGTGAAAAACACGATAGGCAGACTGTAGCTCGGGAAGGAGACCAGAAACCGCGAGATGGTCCATGAGCTGCCTAGAGACGAAGCGCTCGAGCAGCTTCGATAGAACAGACAAATTGGAGATCGGTCTGTAAGAGCCAACATCAGAGTCATCAAGATCAGGTTTCTTGATCCGCGGTGTCACGAAAGCGGCCTTAAACGACTTCGGGACCTCACCCAGTTGTAGTGAACGATTCATGAGCTCGGTAACAAACGGCTTTTGCAGCTTTGATGAGAAATGATGCAGATGCAGCTTTGATGAGAAAGCCGTACTTTCCCAATCAGATAGATCTTAACGACCTGATCAGAGACCCTGGTCTCACCAAGTGAAATGCTGAGCTTCTGACATCTAGACTCAATGAGTGGAACTTGTTGGATGAAAGCATGCAGGTGACAGAACATAGAAAGCGTCACAAACGTTTTTCCAAATTCTTCAGTCAGCTAGATGGGCTGTGCTTCGGCAGCAATGTCACTGGTCTTTTCGAGGCCATAGCAATCACCTTTAACCTGAGTGATGGAGCCAATTCATAGAGATTTCATCCAAGAACCTCAAATCCATGCTACTTCATTATGGTAACAAGTACTTGTCTCTCCCCGTGGCTCACTTTGTGCACCTGCACCACAGAGAGGACTACACTAGTGTCAAGATGTTGCTGAGTGCCTTGAAGTATGACAACTATGGTTGTTAAGTCATTGGAGACTTCAATATGGTCAAAATGGTAACATTCCTGATGGGCCTGCAAGGCGGTTTCACAAAATTTCATTGGTGTTTCTTTGCCTCTATAACAACCGGGACACCGAGGTCTGAGGTCCACTATTGTAGAAGGGATTGGCCACAGCTGACCGAGTTCACCACAGGTAAGAACAGCATCAAGTGGGAGCCGCTGATAGACCGTCGAAGATGCTCAAACATCAAGTTAGGTCTCATCAAGTAATTTGTCAAGACAAGAAATTCGCAGTTTTCAAATACCTCCTAGATCTTTTTCCACAGCTTTCGGAGGCAAAAGTCGCAGCTGGCATCTTCGTCGGACCACAGATAAAGAAGATCACACAGCGTGACATATTCGCCAAGAAGCTGAATAGCACGAAGAAAGGGTCTTGAAACAGTTTCGTTGCAGTATTGTATGGCTTTCTTGGCAACCACAAGGCTGAAAACTATGAGCGACTGAACCAGTCTCTCATAAAGAACTATGCCAAAATTAGACGCAAAATGTCCCTGAAAGTACATATTCTTCATGCCCACCTTGACAAATTCAAGGAAAACTTGGGAGCCTACCCAGAGAAGCAAGATGAACGCTTTCATCAGGGTATGCTGGACTTTGAACGTCGTTACCAGGGACGGTATAACAAACACGTGATGGGGGACTATGTCTGAAGTCTTCATGAAGAAAGCTATTGACAGTACAGCCACAAATCTCAAAAAGCAACTCATTTCTGAATGCTTTTAAGTAATTTTGACTGTTGTTGCTTATTTGCAATCAGTACACAATGTTCCTTCTCGAGAAGAAAAAATGCACCTTTTCCCATTGTATAAACAACTTTTGTAACCTATACTCATGAAAGCAAATATAATGATGAATATAGCCATGATTGCAGATCCTTTATACATAGGCAACTGAAATATAACACTTAGAAACCAGGAACAAAAATTGTGTTACATAGTGTTATTATTATTATTAAGGTTTACCGAGAAAATTTCTAGACTTAAAAATAATGGAGCGAACAAGATCTTTCCTCTGTCCTTTAATCCATCTAAAACAGAATGTCATTTACCATAAATTCTTCAGAAACCCAAAATATTAAATCCCTAATAGTTTTGTTGTAGCCTAACTGCCCGTGTCCATGCCACAGCAAATATAATTATTTCAATTTGATTTCGCTCTAAACGTTATGCTAACATCTGTCAACGATCTCTATTCAAAATACATTGGCACGCCAATATCCAAGTCACTAAAATTATGTTATTTGTTCACTTATGACAAAACCATTACACTTACTCAAAATAACTAAATGTAGGCATATCTATTGGAAACCATTAACAATAATCATACTCAGGCCCCTTAAGTAAGTAAAACCAATCTACATGAACAAACAGCTACCACTTTAAACTTATCAACCAACTCTATTGCTACTGTATCTCATTTCGCTTTTTGATGTTTATTAAATAAGTCAGAGACAAAAATTCTGAACCGCACTGGAACGCGGAAACTCAATCCCTGCATCAATCAACCATCGCTGTTTGGGAGATAGAATAATTATTCGCCTAAAAATAGGCTGCTACTACAGTATTCATCCCGAAAACGCTAAATGACTGTTATTCTAAATTTCACTTGCTAGCCATTGTAATCTGTGAACTTATACTAAAATTTTAAAGTTAATTTAATTGTAGATCGTCTGCTGTAAAATGTTTGTCGTTGCAATCCTGATATTTGCAAACTGCCTTTGCTCTCCTGCGCTCTCAGCCATAGTTGAAACTCAACAGTTGAGCCATGGTCGTAGTATCCGCCAAGCGCCCAAAACCAGTGATACCCAGACCCAACCCATAGAAATGAACATCGCCTTTGATCTTCCGGACATCACAATGTGGATCTCATTGCCATATGGATCTGTTCAACTTGAGGGCTTCAAATCTGTTAACAACGATAAGGTCACAAAGACATCACAGTTGTTCTGGGTTAGCATTGGTCATCCAACTCTTATCAAGACCATAGACCAAAAAAATCCAAACGAAGCGACTTTTTTTCATTCTTCAACCAAAGGATTCACCACTTACGTACAGATGATGACCGCAGAACAGCGTGCTGCTCTAGCAACTTCAGCTCGCAACAAATACCAAGTTGACATTGCTGATCGCCAGGTGGTGCACTTAATTCTGTCGAAATTCTACTGCAACATATTGCTTTATGATGAAGCAGGTAGCAGATACTTGTTAACTGGAAATATATCAGACTTCAGGCATTTTCCTCTGAGAATGGATTTTGACATACCTCCAGGCAAGACCGAACGTAGTCTTTTCTCGAACTTGATTAAGGAATCTGAAGATGATTTGAGATTCGAATGCCATATCGAATCCAGTGGAGGAAAACTAATAAAGTCAAATACTTTGTCGATAAGCTACGAACAAAGTCAGCAAATAGGACTTGAAGAGAAGCTGTTTGGACAAGCAGGAAGCAATGGATCGAACGAGATGTATGTTTCGAGAAATCAAATGACTCAATTGGCGCACGAGATGTATTCGACACTGAATATCATAGAAGAATACCAGATGCCAGAAAGTCAATTCAGCGAAGCATTCGTCAACGAACTCGTTTCACAGGTTCGAAATTTCTACCTTCTCTATTTTATAATTTCAGTCTAATACTGCTCTTCGCAAACAACTCTATCCACACGACGACGTATGCATTTCGTTTGTCACAATATTTAGAAGATTCCTATATGGTCGCCGAAGCGTTCAACTGTGGTAGATGGCGAATTACTTTACTAACATTCAATTGATTCTCACTTACATTGCACTTTTAATTTAGTTGTATAATGTGCATCATATCAAACCTATGCTTCGCCTTTTAGACTGATCGACTGCTTATGCCTGGTCAACAGCAAATTCATTGTCTAAATTTTCCTAAAAGATTTATAACAAGTTTATTGTGCTAAATACAAAAATAATATTGTTTTTGTTCAATCAAGTCAACTCTTGATATCAGGGTCGCCCACACAAGGGGGAAAGGAAGCAAATGCTTCCTTAAAATAACCTAAGAGGAAGAAATTCTCCCCTGAGTTTTGGTATCACGTTAGAGTAGTATATTAATTCGATAGGCCCCTGAATGCCGGTGCAATTACTGGCTTCACTGTAGCGCAATTTTGTAACTTCATTTAAACATACCGGTAGGCCTACTCAATTCAAGTTCAAGTTCATTATTATCAGGCATGCATAAAAGTTTATAATTATTGTCACTTTTACGTACAGTCATTCTAATGATGAAGAGGGCAAACTTCCTGTGAAATATAAATCATTTATGACAAACTAATAGACTCACATGAAGTTTACAATTCCAAATTAGACTACTGCAACTCCCTCCACTACTGCAGCCTTCCAAAGACCTATGGTTTGGCGAGAACCGACAACAGAAACGTCAGAGAAACCTCGGATGCAACTTGCGCATCAAAATGCATTACCTATTGACAAATATGGATCGGCTTCCTGCTAATCTAGAGTCAGTGAGCGACAGGCATGGGGAGAGATTTCATCAGGACATAAAGGAAATGGAGATCGAGTATCAGGAACGCTGGGTGCAGTTATGATATCTGATTACTGTTGAACTCTAAAGAGATACATTCCTAACGCTAAGCATTCTAGAAGTTCGAGGAGACGAAAGTTCTTGCCCTGAATTTTGAATAATGATGACTTAATATACAATTTATAAGTAGACCTACTTACCCCTATCAATGTTTAGTATACATTGTATATTATTGTGGCGAAACGCGGGCTCACTCGTTTGCTACGAGCTTTTTCTCTCTTACCCCAGATGGCCAGGCCGGTCTGCCTCACGGGGGGATTATCTGCTCAACTAAGGCACGTGATCGTCAAACCTAAGCTTTTTGGCTTTGGATTTTTGCCCGTACAATTAGGACTATGCACCTCTTTTCTTCCAGTCTTCTCTTTGGCTCTTTTGTAGCTTCACACAATGATCGCTCTATAAAACTTCTTATATCTTTAAAATTACTATAACTCCCTTTGGTACCAATCTTCCTGTTTTCTGTTGCCGCTAGTACCGCTTACGCCTTTGGTACCACACCATCTTTATCGCTGGTGCCAACCTCCTTCACTCCTGGTACCGCTGGTATCGTCGTCTCTGGTATCACTCTATAGCTCTTATACCGACCTTCCTAAGGCTCTGGTACAAACCTCTTATTCCCTCTTGGTACCGTTTGTACCACTCTCCTTAACTGCGGGTACCTCTGGTACCACTGGTACCACCTTATCCCTACTGTTGGTACCACTTGGTGCCGCCTTTCTCTCTCAGCCGTACCACACTTTCTTCCTGCTGGTACCGCTGGTACCACTACCTATCCGCCCTAGCTGCATGTACAAACTCCGTAGGCCCGGGAAGTCAGGAAAACACTTTCCACCTCTGCCACCTTACAGAGTTTTCTCGATACGGTGGTCTCTGCTGTTGACTATTGCAACAGTCTCGTTTATGGTGTTCCAGACTACCTAATATCCAAAATCCAGACTATCCTCAACGTCGCCGCCAGGCTAATCTACCATCAGGATCGCCGGGTGAGAATAACACCTCTTATGAGAGACAGACTCCACTGGCTTCGAGTTCGGGAGCGGATCATCTTCAAAAGATGCCTAATAATTCACGGCATCATCACTGGCCAAGCCAGTCCGAAGTACACCTGACGCCCGCTAGCGACTCTCTTAGACGGTCGACACTGAGATCAGCGTCATCTCTTGACCTAGCTGTCCCGAAACCGCTTAAGATTCCAACCCTCGGTGATCGCGCCTTCTCCCGAGGAGGACCACTCAAGTGAAATACAATCCCATCTCAAATAAGGAGGATTAAAGCTCGGCCCATTTTCAAAAACAGACTAAAAATCCATCTGTTTAGGGAGTCATACCATCTGTAAAGCGCCCTTGTTTTGTGTTATGCTATGCTTACGGCGCGATATAAATAGTCCAGTAATACAATACAATACAATATAGTTCGCCATGGGAAATGACTGACTGGCTTGATTCTATTTCTACGCGTCAAAGTGTTTGTTCGCTTAAACATATTCATCTTCCTCGTCCTTGTCCTCCTTCTCCTCATCATCATCATAAGCAGCAGCATCATAATCATCGTGTCCCGTATGATGTATTCATACATGTTAAAATGTTTGTACCTGTGATTTGTTGATGGTCATAGGGTATAATATATAGAGAGCAACATCCAAGCCCAAAAATTAATTATTAAACTAAGCCGCTCTCAAATCGATCATCGTATTCAGCTCAAAGTCTCATCGGGAACCATGGAGACCAGCAGCCTTCCAACGAATTAATATTGGCTCAATTAAATACTTAATGTCTCTTATGGCATTAGCGGCCCTCAGATGGTTCTCTTCCTATCTCGATCTCGTACTCAATGCTTGCAATGTTCCAACTCCAGCACTCGCCCCTCCCACGTTATCTGCGGTGTCCCGCAGGTATCTGTTCTTTACCCTATGTGTGGCTGACCTGATACTCCTCATCCTTAAACATGGGTTCCAAGGACACCTGTACGCTGATGATACCAAGATATACGGAGGCTGCTGGCCCTCGGAGACGCAGTAGCTGCTTGAGCGTCTTACTCGGTATCTGGATGCAATTTCAGAAGTCTAACAGGATCCAGCTCAACGTCACCAAGACCGAGGCCCTCTGACTCGCCACCGACCTAATCTAATACGTCCTCGTGTCAGGATCAATGATCTTGTTCCACGCCCAGTCTCCTCTGTACGGAACTTGGGTATCTACCTTGACAGTGCACAGACGTTGAAGCTGTATGCAGCTAAAACCGTTGCCAGCTGTTTCGCCTCTCACCGGTTGATCAAGAGTCTACGTCGGTCAATCTCCCAAGCCGTCCTTTAGACGCTGGTTGTAGCTCTAGTTCTCACTAGACTTGACTATGGCAACGCCGTTCTCGCCAAATCGCCCGCCCATCCACTCAGTCGGCTGCAGTCAGTCTTGAATGGGGCTGCTCGCCTTATCCACGGTCAGCGCGATATGAGCACGCCATCGGTTACTTATTTCTGCACTAGCTGTCTGTGCCAGTGCGCACTAAGTTTAAACTATCAACTCTCCTTTATCATTGCCTTGCACGGAACAGGACCGAGCTATCTGGCGATCGAGTTTCGCAGCGTCTCGGACATCGAACCTTTATGGATCATATTAACTCACTTTGTCGCAGTTGCTTCTATCATCTCCGCCAGCTATTTGCTGGTGCGACTTGATAAACTCCTATGGTTTTTCGTACATCATCCAGGGTGATTGCTGGTGTCACAAGACGTGATCACATTAGTGAATTATATGATGTCTGTTCTACACTGGCTGCCTTATCCTGTTCGAGTTGAGTTTCGTGTGTTGAGAGCGGTTGCACTCTCTCTTTATGGTGCCACTCCATCTTACCTTTAAGAGCTACTCCATCCTCTTAGCTCTATCCCTGGTCGGCCATGTCTAACCAATGGTCATCTTAATTTGCTCCAAGCACAAACCTCCTTGTTTCTGAAACGAGGTTTTGAATCAGTTGGCCCTATCCTTTGGAATGCTCTTGACGCCAGTATGCGTGGCTTACCAACTCCTAATTCTATGTCCCTCGTTTTGAAACGACTTAAAACTTATCTCTTTGTCAATATCCAGTAATTGCATCGGGAACGCTTCTGAGTGATTCTTCAGAAGAGGCGCTATACAAATATTTTGTTACATTACATGCAGAATAAGTAAGGCGCAAACTATTTATACTTTATCTTTTTAGATTACTGCTTTGAGGTGAAATGGTAATTTTTTTAGCTGGCAACCAGTCAATTTATTCAGACGCCTATCGACACCGTTTTGGCATCGATTTCCAGGTATAGCATTGACATCAGCGCTGACCTTCGACCGGACATCATCAAAAACGACATTGGTTCATTCTTGTCCGTAAACACGAGTGATGCGAAGAGTCGAATTATCTTCGACGAGCAAAAATACAACGAGTGGACTGATTCGTACAAAGCCTCTGCCGGTTCCAGTGCAAGTGTGCCTGGGCTTTTTCAGGCTTCCCTCAGTGCTGCTCTTGACATTTCGAAACGTGAAACTACTAGTGATCATACTTTGAGTGACCAAATGCGTGAGCTGAACACCCGTTCACAGAACGAAGCCCAGTGGGCCAAAGAGGGCGAGAAGATTGTTCCCAAAAGCCTGAATGTCGCTCGCCTAATGCGTTCCAGTATGAAAACTTCCTTGACGTTTAAAAGAGTTCGATTTCAACAGTTTAAAGCTCCATTTGAAAGGAATTTCAAAATGTACACAAGCAGATCCGTGTCGTTAGAAGATGACGAACAAGCATTCCAATCTGCATGTCAAAATATCTCAGCAGCCAAACAGTTATACATAGATATGTTGGAGTCGGTTTCTCGCAACGTTCTCTACCTGATGAATGCTTCCAGAGGCAAGTCGACGATTTCATATACAGTGTAATGTAGCTATGACGGTGTAAAAGAAAGATGTGTCATTTAAATTGGTCAAGCTTAATTGTAGTACTTGTTAATTCCAGTAATTATTCTCGCAATAGTTTCTGCAAATATATTTTGAAATGAAGAATTCAAACAAATTGTTCCTATTGTACGGCGCTTAGCTTAGCAAATGAAATTTACAAATAAATATATCTCCACAGTTTCATGTAAACCAGACTAACTATTTCTTACTAAAATGCACCTTACCCTGCAAAACTAAAGGTTTTGCATATTCAAAATCAGGAATGCCATTATTTTTTTCAATGTTGCGTAACGTTGAGTTCTCATAATAGCTATAGACAATGCAGGCACTCGAGAGTAAAATGTGACATTTGCGCTGTCCTTCTGTCAATACTCTAACCCAGTGGTTCTTGAACTTTTTCAGGCCACGGACCGGCAATAACCTTTCTTGAAACTGGCGGATCACCAGCTTAAATGGCGCGCACAAAATAAACAAATAGGTACAGTAAATAAATAATTGTATATAAATATGTGTGTAAACTCAAAGCACATAATATTAATATATACACAAAACTGTAGATAATTATAGCCTACATTATTAAGGAAGGTACATTAAGGATTTAAGAATTTTAATTAAAGCACCAGGGGAAAATAAAACAAAGAAACTCAAAAAGCCTAAAACAATTCAAAAGTAAACAAATCAAAATTCAAGTATAACGAACTCTGATCTTCTCAGTATTGCTATATGCATCCGAAACTTGGACACCCGAAACTTGTCTCAGCAGACGCCACAACACTGGAAGCTTTTCACATGAAATGCCTACGTCTTATCCTAAGCAATCGCTGGTATGAGCATCGAAGGGAATCGTTTCATCGATCCGAACACCAAGGAGCCGCGTAACCTTAGATGGCGCAATTTCCACACCATCCAGCACAAAAGGTGTCCGGTTAATCAAATGGTTCATTCTCGGCGTACTTAGCCACATGATTTCTGTCTTTCTAGGACTTATCACGAGGCGGTTTGATGCCATCTAAGATTCTCATTCCAAAAGCTCGGAAACGAAGTCGATCAGCGTCAGGGGAGTCGCAAGACGAATAAATTTGTCCATCATCAGCGTAGACATGCGATTCCAACCTAAATGATTTGATTACGTCACCAACGTGGGTAACGTAGGGCATGGAAGAAGTGGTTCAAGAACTGAGCCTTGAGGGATGCCATTGGAGACCGGACTTGGAGTAGATGCTCGATTTTCGGACCACACTGACTGAGATCTAGTAGTCAAGTAACTCCAGATCAAGTCAAGCGTTAACCTCCTTGAGGTTACATTCTCTGGCACTTTTCCATGCAGAAAGCGTTCCATGCATTTTTGCATTGCTTCCGAAGGACCGTCCCATCTGTCACACTAATCAGCGCAAACAATGGTTCGCTTCTTTGGGTGAATTGCATTGGATATTGGAATGCAATAATTGGCTCAGGGTGTCCACTAAGAATACCTCGTGTGCCAAAGACCGCGGCTCCATTTGGTTGGGCGTGTCACCAAAACAATTAAGTGGGTGGTCACCTCCTGCTCCTGTAGATGCACCTGCTCCACTGGAGACGTAGACAATAGACGACAGTAACTCGTGGTTAGCGCTTTTAGTTTCAGAATCCTGCCCCGACAGTATGCCGTTGTTAACGCTAAGAAGGTTAAGACCTTTAATCGGTACGTTGTTATAAGACGTTGAATGAGGATGTTATCATCAACGGGATCGAATGCGGCCGAGATATCCAGAAGATATAGTAGGACCAATTGACCATTGACGATGTCATCATAGATTTCCATAATTGCTGTCTCAGTGGAATGTCCTTTGCGGTAGACTGGCTGATTCCGAGGTAAAAGATTGTTCATTGATAGGTATAAGACGAGTTGCTTAATTACAATCTCATCCAGCACCTTTGATAAAAAAGGAAGGTTGGATACTGACCGATAGCTGAATGGCACCGATTGATTGAGACAAAATTACTTCAGAGGCGGGAACGCAATGGCGTGTTTCCACGAGTCTGGAAATGCAACAGTAATAACGAAATTGACAGGAGCGTGGTCAGGAAAGGTGCGAGAGTTTTAATGCAATCCTTGAGCAACCACGTAGGAAGAGGATTTCAGAGCAGCATTGTGTGTTGGGCGAGAACATGACTGCGGCAATAACTTCTGTGATGGACGAAGCGGCGAACCCGGGTAAGATTGAAGATTCTTTCAAGGAGAAGGCTACCGGGGCAGCTGTTGATGTGACAGCCTGATGGTTTTGATCTCCTCGTCGATGTACCGGTGATATTCATCAGCTGAAAATGCTTGCCGTGGAATTTGGACAGTTTGCCCAAAGGTTTACCGAGGTCTTTCCATGTAAATTAGGTGCTAGTGTTGACAGACTGTAGGGCTCAACGCCAGTTTTGTGTGCCTTTCAATTTCACTAAGCGTCGCCTCGACCTAAGTGCGGAATGCCACCGGTTGAGTGCATGCATCGGGTTCTTTAGGCGTCCCTTTGGTCATCTTGTAAGCAGATTCCAAGCGACGAGTGGTTCGCCGTGCTTGTCGGCATTCATCATAATAGAATGGTCTGCCTGATCGTATCTGGACAGACATTCCACTCATCGGAGCTAATTTGTCCAGAATGTTAGTGACAACTGAACTATAACACTCTGCAAGCGAAGAGGTAGATCTGCTTTGATCCGTTGGTTGGCATAGCACCGTGGACTTGAGCACCGTTGACTATAGGCTATAACTCGTTATAACACCGTTCACTTGACGACATCAAGTAGGCCTCCGAGCCTCTGTACTAGTTGTGGCATCGCATTCTAGAGCAGTGTTTCACAAACTGTGGGTCGCGACCCAAAGTGGGTCGCCGGACTCAGTCTAGTGTGGGTCGCGGGGTAGCGCGAAATTAGGTTCAAGAGTGTCATGCTCTAACCAATACCACAATGTCACAGCCTTGGAAGTTGCAAGCAGGCTTAGGTTTTAAGAAATTTATATGCCTACCGTCCTCCATATACGGCTTATACTAAAATGATTAGTGTTTTCTTTAATTTTAGTTTAAAATTAATCTTATTCCATAACAACGCAAGGAGCGTATCCCTACCATATTGCTCTGAAACCTCACTAACTCTAGTTTTTTTGCTATCGCGTATTCAACTTTGCTCATAGCATTTTAAAGACGCGTAACAAAGGTATGTTCCTGGCAACATTTTCAAAGAGATAAATTTCAAGAAATGTCAATATTTATTTCTCTCCTTTTGTCTTATTTGGCAAAAGTACGAATAATTATGCCTAATATATTTGCCAAATTTTTCATTCGAATTGAATTAGACCTTTTGTTTTGACATTTATTCAAAAGTCAGAAGATTCTTTTCAACTAGCGTTCGCGAGACGGCACAATTCCTTTTTTTGATATTGTATTGTTGCGAACCGACCTTATTGCTAATCTACCCAGTGTTGTTTCAGTTAACTTTAACTGAAACTAAAATATCAGTTAACTGAAAAATAACAAATCAGTTAACTGAAACTGAAACTATGACTGAAAAATGTCAATAACTATAATTGTAACTGTAACTGAAAAATAAATAACTGAAATAGCTAAAATAGCTGAAAAATAATTGTATATATGATTGCGTAGGCCTACTATTTCTGATTTTTCCGAGAGACGCGGATATTTGCAATGTTGTAGCGGTAATACCATGCAACGCGAATTTCTTTCTTCCTGCTTCCGTGGGTACTAGTTCTAGTTCCGTCGCTAGATTTGAGGTTTTTTACATTTTAAAAATCGTTTTAAGCAGAGTTAGTTTTCGCTCTGAGCGGAGGAGAATCCTGTGAGTAGTATCTTATTTATATAAAATACTAGTGAAGAAAGTAATAACTGGATTGTATTTGTAAGTGGTTTAGTAGGATTTCGCCTATGTTTAAACCACTATCGCTCATACCAACCATACCGCACTCTATTGCAAGTTTTAAGCTTCTGTATGTTAACTCTGCTAAACTTTGAGTCCCTCTAAAACTTTTATTCGCTGTATGCGACAGGGCATAATAACTTTCAGGTCTTCGATAATTGGCGATAAGTAGACGTGGTAGACGTGAGCGCGAACGGCGTAATGTATCAGTACTTGGCAAAGACAATGAAAGAAGAGCACATGCGTTTTATAGCGCCATTAAACTCGATAAACGCATGTTTAAAAAGTTCAGTTTAGATCATGGATTGCCATGTATTTTAATTATTTCATTCTTTCCCTTTTCAAAAGAAATAATGCTGCCACGTGGCACTTATATACACGCGTTTCTAATGAATCTATGTAGCTCACTCAGTGATACACGTGGTCTATGTGGCGATTTCATTTTGCTTTCTTTCCCTTTAATTAATTAATTTAATGCTAACTTGGAACATCGTGTGTTCCTTAAGCTAAATGAATCAATTTGAGAGCAGGGTGATTGTGTTATTTTGTGTATTAAAAAATAACGTCGAAATTTCATTAATGTGCTCAATGTCTATTAACTGAAAATAACTGAAATAACTTAAAAATAAATAACTGTAACTGAAACTATAACTGAAAAATGACAATAACTTTAACTGTAACTATAACTGAAAAATAATTTCAATAACTGAAACTGAAACTGAAAAATAATCAATAACTGAAACAACACTGAATCTACCAGGATGACTGACGTCGGCCGCTAACAGGATTATCTTTCTTTCAATTAAGGCGGGTGGGTATTCGACTTAGCTTTTTGGCTAAGGTTTTTATTATTATGTGGCTGATTCCCTCTCTCTCTCTCTCTCTCGTGTACTACCTCGATATCTCGACTCGGGTACTACCTCGATATCCCGACTCAGGTACTACCTCGCTCTTCTGGCTCTTCAGGTACTACCTCTATATCCTGGCTCAGGTACTACCTTACTCTTCTGGCTCTTCAGGTACTACCTCTCTGCCTCTTACTTCGGGTACTACCTCAGGTACTACCTAGGGATCTACCGGGCCTTTCCACGGGCTCCTTCCCTCTCCTAACGCGCCGCGTTCTTATCTTTTGATAGGGCACAACCCTGCCCCTTGGGAACCGCTTCCGCGGTGGATTGCCACTTCCCTAGCGGAAATGTAGTACCTCGAAGGTACTTCCACCTACTTGGCACTCCAAGTCGAAACTCAGTATACCAGCGCCGTGGCCATCTAAGGGACCTCTATTTATAGGACTCTGATACTACCTTTAAAGAGGTGTGCTATACTGCAACTACCTATCGGGCTATAACTCGACAATACCTAGCGCCCTCTACTGGATAGTCTATGCCTAACTTCCCTAGGCCTTCTACTTATTTATTATATAGTTATTATTGTTAAAGGTCCTTAATTATTATTATTATTAATTTATTCCTTCTTTAAACTACCTTACTGGTCATCAGCGCCATCTAGCGATTGTTTTATAAATTATCTTCTTATATTTTATTATTGGATCTCATGCTTGCTATTATCAATTTCGCTACACTACCCCGGACTTAGGCACGGGATGGTCCCCATCCCTCATTTAATAGAACAAACAAAAATGTGTGCGGGGAGTGCCTTAGCGTGTTCACAATCAGCACAACTAATCGCAGTCACATAACCAATAGCGTTTTTTACATCAAGCGTCAATTAAATTTATAGTTTATACAGATTCATATACAATATAATTAAACAAAAGAACAGTTATAAAATGTTTAAACAACTTTAACAAAATGAATTAAGCAATTTTTAAGAAATTTCTTTCTCGACATCTTCTAGATTCACTCATCGTGACGACGACATTAGCGTCTACAATTAACAAGCATATTAAAATTAAACAATGAAATGTCTCTTTTCTTTCCAAATCCTTTGAATCTCAATCAGCGTATCTTGCTGGTCTTCTTATAAATCTTCGTGGCCTCTGACGTCTAGTTTCTGTTTCATCGTGAATTCCAACTGTTTCTGAACTCGGTTCTAACATCTCGTCGCTAATAGTCTTTCTCCTTTCTTCTTCGAAAATCTTTTCTCTTTGAGGAATTCGCTCTTCTTCCTGATCGTCTTCATTTTCCTGCGAGACTTCTTTTTCTCCACAAGCTTTGTATAATAACATCTTATCCATGTGAGTCACGAATATTTTCCCTCGTGGCTTCTTTTGGATTCTATAGTTGAGTGGACCTGTCCGTTCTAATACAATGTACGGTCCTTCGTAAAACTTCTGCCACTTTGGATAGTGTCCTCTTCTTCTCCGAGGTACAAATATCCATACCTCGTCCCCGATTTGAAATTTCTTCTGTCGTACCTTTAAATCATATCTGTCTTTTCGTCTCCTTGCAGCTGTCTTCAGATTTTCTCGATGTACTTGAGGTTGTGACCTTAAATACTGTCGAATTGGGTTTGCGGTACCCGTGTCGATCTTATGTTGAGTGACTTTGCAATGTCCTAAATCATTCTCGTCCAGCGAGAACACATCTATGTACTCGAGTAATAGCAACTTCAACTCGGCTTTGTTCCTATCAGGTACCTCAGCTTCAGTTCCATCCAGCATTTCTGTCACTACTTTCATTGCTTTTGACATTTGCATGCTTTCATTTTCCACAGACTGTTGCTTCTTCAATACTTCAACGGGATGTACAATGCCCAGTCCATCGTTCTGGTACAATACCACGGGTGAGTCATTCAGATTTATCACCCTCACAGCGGCTTCCACTGTTCTTCCTAATACAACCCTAGCGGCGTGTACCCCGGCGGCGTGTAATCTCCTTGTACTCTGTCATCCAATTTGCAGACGTAGCTTGCTCTGTCCCGTGCACTACCCTTATTGGTACATTCATTTCGGATCTTGGAGGAACTACTACTCTTTCAGCTACTTGCACTCGTCGACACTGAAGTGGACTTTCTTGGGTGATGGATGGTATTCTTCTTCTTCCAATGTATACGGCTGCGTTGGAAAAATTGATCCAACATTGATTCTCCGTGAGAAAATCCATTCCCAGTAGTATCTCCGTTATCTGTTCGCATACGATGAAGTTCACCTCCCTTCGACATTTTCTGGCGAATTTCACGGGCGTGGTTACTTGTCCAACCACTGGTATTTCACTCCCGTTCGCTGCTCGTAGCATCTGAGGTGCTGGGTCTAACGTCAGTCCTTCAGTCAAACTGACAGGTAATAGACTCACCTCCGAGCCTGTGTCTATTAGACACTTATGTTACTGCTCGTTAATGAGACCTTTAACGTAGACGGATCTCTTCTTGCCTTTACTTCCGGTCATCCTCACTACACTTCGGTTCTCGATGATCCTTCTGGGTGCTGTATTTCCAGTTCTTCTACAGTCTCTAGCCAAATGCCCTCTGCCTTGGCATTTATAACATTGTACTTGCCTTTTCCAGTTAAAACTGGGTTGAGTCGTTCTATCGTCGTGGTCTACTGTTTTTGGCTTCGTCACAGCCGGATCTCTGGCTGTTGTCGCTTTTACTTCCACTTGCTTCGGTGCTCCATCTTCTTTCGTTAATAAAAGCCGTTCCATTTCTCTTTGCCATTTCTCTTGGTTAAGTCTCTGTTCGGTCGTGAACTCTGTTAGTTGTTTGAACAATCGTTCAGACACGTCTTCTTCCGTTGTAGCTCGAACTTGACGATGATCATCTGTGTATCTTTTCCGGTAGACTCGTTCGTCTTCAGTGGCTCGTTTATAACTTTCCAACCTCAAAGCCGCACGGTAAGCTTCGTCCAATGTTCGCGGTTCTCTCTCTCTAACCTTGAGCGAAAGCTCTCTATCTGACATAGCTTCTAGAAATGCGTCCTTCGCAATGATTTCTGTTGTGTCATTCGTGGACCAGGAAAAGCTAACGCTACCAGCTTTCTTATGTCATGCAGGAGGTCTGCCAAGCTTTCCTTTTCACGTTGCTTCCTGCATCTCAACTGCGTACGGAACGTTTCTTGCTGTGCTTCCAGTCCGTACCTCTGTCTTAACCTTTCTACTAGCTCTCTGTACGTCACATTCTCTCTGGCACCAAAATCCCACAGCAATTGCGCTGGTCCTTTCTCCAAAGCACATTGTAGAAATGCTCCTTTGTCAGCGTCTGTCCATTCGTTGTATCGGGCACAGACTTCAAATTGGCGTATAAACGTTTCTAGAGGCGTGGAACCGTCAAATTTGTTCGGCTTCATCGGTGTTCGCTTGAAGTTATTCCACCGTTCTTCTCTTCTGTATCGTGGTCTCGTGTATCTTTCATCTTCAGAGTCTGACTGCTCCCTTGGCCTTAAGTGTCTTGGCTCATCTGCACGTTCTTCCGTTACTGTTACAGATCCTGGCCAATCATACCTCAGCGGGACTCTTTTATCTAGAGGCAATGAGTTACTTGTCTGTCTCCTGTGGGTACTACTAAGTATACGTCCTCGTCCAAATCCAAGAACACTGTATTCGTTCGGGTCATAATGGTCTATCGCCCGTCTGCGATACTTATCCTTACCCTTTAACTTCCGCTGATAATTCTTTATCTATCATCGTTTCTAATAGCGAATCACGTTCAACGATTTCAGTAGTCTCCATGTCAAGGTCTCCAAGACTCTTTCAAGTTACATGGTTCGCGTTCCAAAGCTTCAGCCATTCGTCCAATCTTACTTTACTTGATGCAATTTGCCTTTTATTGAATCAACCCCACTTCTGCTGTACCAAATCTGTCGCGAACCGACCTTATTGCTAATCTACCAGGATGACTGACGTCGGCCGCTAACAGGATTATCTTTCTTTCAATTAAGGCGGGTGGGTATTCGACTTAGCTTTTTGGCTAAGGTTTTTATTATTATGTGGCTGATTCCCTCTCTCTCTCTCTCTCTCGTGTACTACCTCGATATCTCGACTCGGGTACTACCTCGATATCCCGACTCAGGTACTACCTCGCTCTTCTGGCTCTTCAGGTACTACCTCTATATCCTGGGCCAGGTACTACCTTGCTCTTCTGGCTCTTCAGGTACTACCTCTCTGCCTCTTACTTCGGGTACTACCTCAGGTACTACCTAGGGATCTACCGGGCCTTTCCACGGGCTCCTTCCCTCTCCTAACGCGCCGCGTTCTTATCTTTTGATAGGGCACAACCCTGCCCCTTGGGAACCGCTTCCGCGGTGGATTGCCACTTCCTAGCGGGAAATGTAGTACCTGAAGGTACTTCCACCCACTTGGCACTCCAAGTCGAAACTCAGTATACCAGCCCCGTGGCCATCTAAGGGACCTCTATTTATAGGACTCTGATACTACCTTTAAAGAGGTGTGCTATACTGCAACTACCTATCGGGCTATAACTCGACAATACCTAGCGCCCTCTACTGGATAGTCTATGCCTAACTTCCCTAGGCCTTCTACTTATTTATTATATAGTTATTATTGTTAAAGGTCCTTTATTATTATTATTATTAATTTATTTCTTCTTTAAACTACCTTACTGGCCATCAGCGCCATCTAGCGATTGTTTTATAAATTATCTTCTTATATTTTATTATTGGATCTCATGCTTGCTATTATCAATTTCGCTACAGTATGCTATAATGTGGGTCGCGGCACTTTACAAAGCCGCTAAAGTGGGTCGTGGTTCTAAAATGTTTGGGAAACCCTGTTCTAGAAGATTCCACTTTTGGAGTCGTGAACCAAGCAATTCTGTTTTATTCTTGGATAAGTCCAAATCACGAACCAGGTCATTTAGTTCCTCCTGTGTTATTTTGTGTGGGGTTGATGATATGCCACAGTGGAAATCTTGACCGTGTCTTAATTATGTAGAATAAATATATATGCCAGATAGGCTACTAGGCAAGTTTGCCCAGCTAAATCTGATCAATCGTGAATGAAGCAAGTTCGTCATTATATTCTCTCAGAAAAAAGTCATCATTATATTCTGTCAGAAATCGGAGACCTACTAATATTTCTTCAAATTCTTCTTGAATTTCACTATAGGCCTACACGTTTTAGTCTTATGCCACGTGAAATACTCCGGCGGACGGTGATAGTTTAGGGCCTATAGGCTATAATCTAGATATTATTATGTAGCTCTAATATATTTATCTCACGATTTATGTTAATTAATGTTATTGGTGACTTGACCGCCATACATTAATTTGAGTACACAGACTGTTAATGTTAAAACTAGGAAATGTTGCTGAATATTTCTGGAGGCTCTCGCGGACCCCGCCATATCCTCCACGGACCCCTTTTTCGGTCCGCAGGCCACAGTTATGGAACCGCTGCTCATGGCTATGGCTTATATGTTTCTTAACATTAAATTTGAAATCCAGATCCACAAAGTCAGTGGTGCAAATATCAAACATGTGCTGCATGCCGGATATAGAGTGTGACACCAATAAGATATCATCTGCATACAATAAACAGCCGAGAAACAGATAATTGATATAGCAGCCATATCCAGAATTTTGCAGCTTTAAAATTACATCGTCAATATAATTATCAGCAAATATCAAAGGTGAAAGAACCCCTCCTTGTCGCATCCCAACCACTACAGTAAAATATTCTGATAAGCCATTACCCCATCCATCTAACCATAACATTATATTAGGCATACCAGTTGAGTAAAACTTCAATAAAATACCAAGGAGTTTGCCTTCGTATCAGCTTCAAAAACAGCCCATAGTGACTAATTTTATCAAAAGCTTTCGAAATGTCGAGAGCAGAAATACCAGATGTGCAGGCATTTCTACTGAGGTAACTTATTACCCCTCAATGTGTATAAGGCATCTAAGATCCCACCCCAGCTTTGAACCCAAACTGCAGGTCCGAGCTCACCAACGAATTCATTCCCAAATTTCCCAAGTAATATATGCTCAAAAATCTTAGACACTACCGGACTCAAGGTTATGCCCCTATAGTTATCACACCTTGTAGGGTCTGCGGTACAATTTGTTAAACAATGGAATCATGATCTCATTACCAAAACCTTCTGGCACATAACCTGCTTTCAACATTAGATTAAACAAAATGAGTTATGCAAGATAATACAGTTTGGATGTGTATACAGTAAATGTTCTATAGTTATCCTGTCAAACCCAGATGCTTTGCCCAGCTTAATTTTACTAACTGCTATGCCCACTTCTTCAATTGAGATGACAGGACATACTGTACTCTGACTCATATAGCCAGTGTAACTGCCCTCAAACTGCAGTTTGATTTGAATTTTTCATGCCAACTACTGTTATTGGGTGTGCAGGCAGAGTAAAAGAAATCTGCAAATGCATTGGCGATTTTAGGTTCCGTACAAAACCTATCCACAGTTTGAGCTCCTTCCCTCGAATTTACTTTTCCAGGACTTCCAAAAGGTAGCATTTTAGGAGGGCGTCGTTCAATGCATCACTAAAATATTTTCTGTTGTACATCTTTTTCTGCTTTATATCAGTCATATGTTCCGCCGTTTCCATTCCAAGTGACGCCCACATTTCATGTGCCTCTATTGACTTTGCTTTGAGGTCATCCAATTGACAGTCCCACCAAAATTTGAAATTCACTGGTAGCTTTGAGATACTTCCAGAAGCCACCTGCAGCGATTGAGTGACATTGCTGCACACAGCCTCAATTTCTATTTTGAATTCAGCTAGTGATAATTGTTAGTTCTAAAGAACCAGTAGGTCTACGAGTTCTATCTTTAACTGACAGGTGACCAGTGGCGGTTCCAAGTGGGGGATGAGTGGGGTTGCAAGGAAGAAAGTCGTAAAAGAGCACAATCATACTTATTTGGATGATAAAATAAATACTGGCAATCTGGTCATAGTCTACCAGACCCCCTCATTGCTCTACGAAGGCTAAGACGCCTTTTGTTTTATTGTTTACAGATTTGATGATCCAATCACAGAAAATAGATAGTGTCCAGAAACAGTTGCCCAGAAAAGGTTTGTGCCAAATCGAGTTCCGAAAATATACTGTATATTTAAAACCTAAAATGAATTGTATGCAGGGTTTATTCTAGTCCTGGTTTTTTAAAGGGGGGATTCCCCCAAAGCTTTAAAATTCGATCACAGTTTTGTATATGTTGCTTGGGGATGGAAATCCCCCTCAAGCGTGGAGAGACTAATCTTGTCCCCCAACATTTCAAACTCTCCCCCAATGTCAAGGTGGCTAGAATAAACACTGATTGTATGTATGGTTGTCTGTTCAATGAAAGTTATTCTTTATTCTCGTCTTATCTTTTTATAATATCTTGAGATATTTATTTATTTATATTTAAGTCCAAATCGAAAGTGTACACAAAGTGCTACGTAACTCAGCTGCTACCAGATCTGCAGGACTGTCATGATTTGATGGGAGAAGATTTTATATTCCAGCAAGACGGAGCACCTGCCCACTCTGCTCTCAGGACCAGGATTTTCTGGAGCAAAATTGTCCATATTTCATCAAGAAAGATGACTGGCCACCCAACTCCCCAGATATCAATCCACTTGACTTCTGCGTCTGGGGAATCATGCTCGACAGATATCAAAAGTATCAGCCAAATATTAATGAGTTGAAGACTGTGCTGAAGAATACCTGGGAGAGTTTGCCTAAGGACCAGATCAAGCAGTCGACACTGTCAGTGAAGAAGCGCTTGTCGGCATGTATGAAGGATAAGGGTGGGCATTTTGAGCACCTGCTCCCGCAAATAATAATCTAAAAACCCTTTTTAAACGGCCCTTTTCAGGGCCATAAAAATAAACAAAATAATTTTGTATCACTTTATAATGCCATTATATTAAGTTGTCAATTTGCCATTATATTACGTTGTCAATTTAAACAGTCGTGTCTCTAGTTTTTTGCCATATTTCAGCAAACACTAAATAAGTCAGCATGAAATTTAGCAATTATATCAGATGCATCCAGGTATTTGAGCTATAAATTTTATTGAAATTACAGTAATACACACGCGGCCGAGATATTAAATGTCAAACATCGGTCCACTTTTTACATTTACACCCTGTATATATAAAAGGAAATTAGAAATTAGCAGTAATGGAAGTCATCAAGAAGACATAAAACAAAAAATCGCCAAAGGACTGCAAACGATGGGGAGATTGCGAAAAATCTGGAGCAGCAAAGGCATAAACATCAGCACAAAAGCCACAATATACAACACCATAGTAGTCCCACAAATTATATATGGAGCAGAAACATGGAGCATGAAAGAAACAGACGAAAGAAGACTACTGGTGGCCGAAATGACGTGTTTACGAAGAATCCTGGGAGTAACCCGACTGGAAAAAATAAGAAACGAAGACATCAGACAACGTCTCAACATGAAGGATACAATAATCGACAAAATTAGAAGAAAAAGACTAAAATGGTATGGGCATGTCAACAGAATGGATGAAAGGAGACTACCATACAAGGCTCTCTACACTCAAATAGAAGGAAACAAAGGAAGAGGAAGACCCAGGAAAAAGTGGATGGACAACATCAGAGAAGACATGAACATGAAAGGAATTACAATAGTAGAAGGAAGACGATTGACAGAAGATAGAACTTCTTGGAAACATTTTGTGTCTAGCTATTGCCGCTGATGAGCTGGCAGAAAGCAAAGATGATGATGATGATATATAAAAGGGCGATTCTTAGCACAATGCAAACAATTATTTATGTTTTCTTTCTCGAAGGTTGAGATGTGTGACATTTAATGCTGCATTAACACAAAGGTAGAAAATTTCAATAATTTCACTGTTTGGGACTTGCACAAAGCATTCAGAGTCCGTCACATTATAGCATTTTTGTGTTATTTTTTATTGTTGGGATTAAAATGATGTGATTTGTAATAAGATGATTGATTGACTGTGTGGTTTGCATGTGTGAATGGCACCATAAAGAGAGAGTGCAACCGCTCTCAACACACGAAACTCAACTCGAACAGGATAAGGCAGCCAGTGTAGAACAGACATCATATAATCACTAATGTGATCACGTCTTGTGACACCAGCAATCACCCTGGATGCCGAACGAAGAACCATCTGGAGTTTGTCAAGTCGCACCGATAGAAGACCAGCAAAAAGTGAACCACAGTAGTCAAGCCTTGAGAAAATAAATGCATCAATCAAAGTAGAAGCAGATGGCATGTCTAGTGTACGTCGAATCACTCTGAGCTGGCGGAGATGATAGAAGCAACTGCTACAAAGTGAGTTAATATGATCCATAGAGGTTAACTCAGAGTCAAGAATTATACCAAGATCACGGACAGAAGAGGAGAAAGAGAGGCCAGAGATGGCAGACTGCATAGACAGATGATAAATTTTAGCGAGCTGACCTCGAGTACCAAACCAGATGAGCTGAGTTTTTACTGGATTAAGTAAAAGACGATTTGAGTGCATCCATGAACGAAGTAAGTCAGAGGACTCAACAAATTCACGAGTGATCGGCAGTGCATTAGTGGGGCTGGAATGCGAATAAGCCTGAATATCATCAGCGTACATATGTGTTTTAAAATTACATGGCGTAAACAGGCGTGCAACATCAGCAGTATAGACTATAGAGTATATACAGAAGCGGCCCAAGGACCGAACCCTGAGGGACTCCACAAGTGCAGCTCTTGCGAAATAGCTTGAAACCCAAATCTCAGCACTAATGTTTTCTCAAATATATAAAATTATAGTGGAATCTTTTCAGCAAATTGGCCTGAATCAAATATGCGCAATATAATCAAATGCTTTTACATCTCTTACTAGAGATGGAATTTAAAAACATTTAATATATAATATAAATTAATGACTAGAAGGTTAGTAAATTGATTGCAAATTTGTCTTTCCGGACAGCTCTTACAAAATGGCTTGAAACCCAAATGTTAGCACTAATGTTTTCTCAAATTTACTATTTAATTTTGTAGTGTGTCCTTATGGCTTCGACTATGTGCTGGAAATTGGCCAATGTCTGAGAGTAGTTCCTCAGCTGAAGAAATGGACCAGCTCCAGAGACGCATGCAACAGTATAATGCCAGGCGTAAAGTTGGCTGCTATTACGAATTCTGTTAAGCAGGCAGCAGTCCAAAGATATTTAGATATTCAATTCAAAAGTAAGTTGATTGATTTTCCATGTTGAATGCGCAACAATTTTTATCATTAATTTTGTTGTTGTAATCTCTTGGCATTTCAAATCTGATGGTGCACAATGCTTGTGTCACAAAGTGAATATTATGTACATCTAGCAGGCTCCTAGGCTATATATATATATATATATATATATATATATATATATATATGTTTGAAAAATTTATTTATTTCTTTTATGCCCTCGGTATTGATATACAAATGAATTCTAATGATTCTCACCCGGGGGTTGCAAAGAGCGTTATGACTAATCGTCTAACGGACCACATAATACATCAAAGGTTGAAATTTGTGACATTTTGTCCTGTGACATTTTGTCCTGTGACATTTTGTCCTGTGACACAAACCTTCGAAGGTCTTAGAAGAAGAAAATTGCCCGGATACAAAAATTAATGTATGTTAACCCTCGTCAGGTTCCTCGAAGTCGGACACGGAAAAACTTCCTCGAAAAGATATTGCGTTGAATCGTTGAATAGCCACGGACAAACGCTTGAATAAAAATCTTCCTTTCCTTATGTCTCCGGAAGACCCAGAAAAACGACGACCTAATAACTGTCTGATGAAAAGCTGAGCGTCGAGGCTTATGTGGCCAAAGGATTCAAAGGCCAATGGCAAGAAAATGTAGTCGGTTGTCAGATCTGGGTAGTTGGCATTTTTGCGGAGTGCAAAACGCCTGCCGACAAAGACGTACTTGGTAGATTTGTCAGCGTGGCCGGTCAAAATGTCGCGGGGACAAAATGTCGCGTGCACAAAATGTCACAGGACAAAATGTCACAACTTTCAATATTTAATGTATTGTGTTAACCGTTAGACGGTTATTCATAGCGCTCTTTGCGACCCCCGGGAGAGAATCATTAGAATTCATTTGTATCTCAATGAAGATGAGTTAAGTAGGTTAAATAAAAGTAAGTAAGCATGCAGATAAAATATAGTGGAATTAAGTTTAAATCTGAAGACATGAGGAGATAATGAAGAAATTGTGACAAGTGAGATTCAGATTTATTGCTTGCAAGGTCTAAGGATGCGCAAGGTAATTGACTAATTGGGATCGAGATATTGCATACTTACTTACGTTCATTAGAGCCTTTCGTCGCTCAGTTGTGGAATATTATGTCGGATATTCGTAGAATATACCGTCTCTGATTTTTAATTGGAGAATGAAATTTTAAATAAATTTTTAAATGACGAACTTTTCTTTGTGCAAGAGCAAGATTCGACCGTACGTATCGTACATATTGTATTTTGATGAAAAAGCGCATATAAATACGCGTAAGGCAAAAGTTCCGTACTTTAGAAATACGTTGTCTAAAATAATTCAACTGAAATGTCAAAATTTAATTTGAAACATTTACTTGTTGTGCTATAGTTTAAATGTAATTCGACGTTGGGACAGTGTAATTGTACTCTGCACCAGACGCCAGTTGGCTCCCTTCGGCTCTTAATGACCGAGGCCATCTGGTAACGGGGTTTGCGACAACCTTTATTCTGCGGAGGGGTCTGGAGTGACAATCTTGACTCTTGACTTGAGAATCTTGACTGACTCTTCGCGAGTCAGTCTGCCATTAGCGATTAGAGGCAGCCCAGGACTGTCAGTGATAGCGAGGGTCCGAATGAAATTGACTGTGGCCGGTGTCGTATAAATTTATTTCCGCCATAAAATTATTTCCTGGGCGGAGCTTGCGGTTGCTAAAGAAATAAAATTATGCGGCTTACGTATAAATTTATTTCCGTATAAATTTATTTCCGCCTATCAACATAACATCTAAAATCACTTTAATGCATACAGTTGGTAGCAGGTAATAACTTTATTTCCTACCTATAACTACGTGTATATAGCCTACTGCTGGTGGTGCTGGTGCTGGTAAGGAAATAAAATTATAGCCGGTTATAAAATTATTTCCTACCTATCTACACATAAGTACATAGCCTGCTTCTTGTTGGGAAATAAAATTATAGCCGGTTATAAAATTATATCCTACCTATCTTCACATAACTACATAGCCTGCTTCTTGTTGGGAAATAAAATTATAGCCGGTTATAAAATTATTTCCTACCTATCATCACATAAATACTTTGCGTGCTGTTGATGGGGAAATAAAATTATAGCCGGTTATAAAATTATTTCCTACCTATCTACACATAAGTACATAGCCTGCTTCTTGTTGGGAAATAAAATTATAGCCGGTTATAAAATTATATCCTACCTATCTTCACATAACTACATAGCCTGCTTCTTGTTGGGAAATAAAATTATAGCCGGTTATAAAATTATTTCCTACCTATCATCACATAAATACTTTGCGTGCTGTTGATGGGGAAATAAAATTATAGCCGGTTATAAATTTATTTCCTATCTATGTGCACATAACTACATAGCCTGCTTCTTGTTGGGAAATAAAATTATAGCCGGTTATAAAATTATTTCCTACCTATCTACACATAACTACATAGCCTGCTTCTTGTTGGGAAATAAAATTATAGCCGGTTATAAAATTATATCCTACCTATCTTCACATAACTACATAGCCTGCTTTTTGTTGGGAAATAAAATTATAGCCGGTTATAAAATTACTTCCTACCTATCTTCACGTAAATGCTTTGCGTGATGTTGATGGGGAAATAAAATTATAGCCGGTTATAAATTTATTTCCTATCTATGTGCACATAACTACATAGCCTGCTTCTTGATGGGAAATAAAATTATAGCCGGTTATAAAATTATTTCCTACCTATCTACACATAACTACATAGGCTGCTTCTTGTTGGGAAATAAAATTATAGCCGGTTATAAAATTATTTCCTACCTATCTACACATAACTACATAGGCTGCTTCTTGTTGGGAAATAAAATTATAGCCGGTTATAAAATTATTTCCTATCTATCTATATCTGTATCTAGCAATGGTTGGAAATGAAATTATATTCTATAGGTAATAAATTTATTTCCTAGGAAATAATATTATAGCCGCTTATAAATTTATGTGTTATCTATCTACTACAGTAAACCGGTATCTAGCATTGGTTGGAAATGAAATGATATCCTATGGGTAATAAATTTATTTCCTACCTATCTATTTCATTGGCACGTGGCATTTTGGCGTTATCTTGATGGTATTAACTGAAAAACGGATTTAAATTTTCCACGAGAAAGCATAGTTGAAAAAATGCTTCAGTAGAGTAGTATATAGTGAATGCTATCCTTAGCAACAAGACATGGCCTTCATTAAAGTGACGAGGAAGATACTACCAACAGACGATAAAATGCGTTTCCGGATTAGAAATCTGAATAGGCTTATCAGTTTATCCTCTGTGTATAAGTCGACATTAAAAAGACGATTTATGACGAAGCGCCAGAGAAAACATGTCATTTGTCGAAACAATTATTATCAGAACAACGATCAATAAATAAAGATCAGCTGTGCTAGAACAATGGCAAATCATTGGCATATTTTAAGTGAAATGCATGATTCAATTTTTAGTAGCATCCGCATTTGAAAATAAGTGTAAGCGGTCTGTTGTAGATGATCAATATCGACTTAAACTGTTAAACATACTCAAGACCACCCGTAGTGAGTTTACCCGAAAATGCGATTCTTTTGCGATTGATAAGCCGCTGATTATATGCAGATACGATTAGACTTAGCAAGCAATAATGCTGATAATGGCTATCTTATAATAACTATACGATTTCATATGAAGCATTGATTGGGAGGAAGTGAAGAAGAAGAGGCGAAGGAAGAAAACCACAAAAGTACTTTAAACACAATATTCAAGTAATGCTGGTGCTACATAATTCCAGTTCTAATGAACAATACTAGCAACTACCATAAACTCCGACTAAGCCTGAATTCATCTTTGGGGTCGTCCATAAATTACGTCACGCGATTTTTGGCACTACCCTACGTAACGCGACGTCACAAAACGTCGGACCCCTAAAATATGACGTCACACCGCCCGACCTCCCGAATTTTTCGTCTTTCGAAAAGTCTTGACAAGCAAAAAATGGCCATCCTTGTATTTTTTCCTCTCGAAAAACCATGACAAGCAAAAAGGTCATAATTGTATTTTTACTCTCCAAAATCCTGACAAGAAAAAATGTCAAAGGTAATCACCTAAAAAATTTTGCGGGACGACACATTTACGAAACCCCGTCCTCACACTTCGTCACAAATGGCCGGACCTCCTCCCCTAACCGCGTGACGTAATTTATAGACAAGCCCTTAGTCTACTATATCTTACTCAAAAACCTAACCACAACAGAAGGCTATAATTAAGCTTGTATGCAGGGCCGTTTTATCTACTGGGCACAGTGGGCACTGTGTCCAGGGCCTACGACCTTTTCAGGGGCCTACGAAAGTCAGATGTATACGGAGAACATGAAGGGAGTAAAAATAGGCTATGGCAGGAATTGCAGTCTTGCAGATACAAATTTAATAACGTTTAACTCTAGCAGTCACAAGCAGTATAATATCTATTGATGTGAGCACTTGAGCAGTGTTACGATATGTAAACTCTTTGGGTCTTTTCATAAGCAAGCAAAGTCACTTATGATGTCCTCAAATGTCATTTCCCGCATCGTCTTTTTCGAATGAAAGTAGTGCCAGGGAGGATAGTCATGTTTGTCCTATCGTTGACCGAAGATAAGTTTTTATAAGTTTCAGTTTGGAAAAAGAACGTTCACCTTTAGAACTTGTTCCAAAAATTGAAAGGTAGACTCGGAAAGCAATATTTACATTTGGAAAACGTATCACCATCCTATTCTATATTTGAGCCTAGGCCAAGCATTTCAGCCACTCTTTTAATCTTGCCAAATATTTGTGAAAATAGAAGAAACTCGTCAGTAATTGCCTCTTCCAGATCTGATAGATACACCATAATTAGTGCCTTGGGCCCTTGGCTTTAGAAACTGTTTCATCAGTTGACAGAAGGCAGTTGAACTAGATTTGAATTTTGACATCGAAAACTGAGGAGGGTGCATTCCAAAATCATTATTAAACATGAAGTCATAAAATAATGCGAAAGTGTTTAACTTTAAAGTTTAATCCACAGTTGGTTGCGTAGTTGGCAACTTGGAGGTTTCAAGTTGAGGAGGGCCTACGATTATGAGAGTGCCCAGGGCCTACGAAGACCTTCAAACGGCCCTGCTTATATGTGTATATGGTTAGGATATGATTTTCTTTCCAACCAATGCTACATGATGCAGGTATAGATAGATAGGAAATAAATTTTGAACCGGCTATAATTTTATTTCCTAGGAAATAAATTTATTACCCATAGAATATGATTTCATCTCCAACCATTGCTAGATACTGGTACAGCTATAGATAGATAGGAAATAAATTTATAACCGGCTATAATTTTATTTCCTAGGAAATAAATTTATTACCCATGGGATATCATTTCATTTCCAACCATTGCTAGATACTGGTACAGCTATAGATAGATAGGAAATAAATTTATACCCGGCTATAATTTTATTTCCTAGGAAATAATTTTATTACCCATGGGATATCATTTCATTTCCAACCAATGATATATACAGGTATAGATAGATAGGAAATAAATTTATAACCGGCTATAATTTTATTTCTTAGGAAATAAATTTATTACTCCTAGAATATGATTTCATTTCCAACCAATGCTATACTCAGGTAAGGATGACAGTAAACTAGGAAATAAATTTTAACCGGCTATAATTTTATTTCCTAGGTAATAAATTTATTAAGTAAAGTAAAGGTTTCACCCGTAGGCTCACGCCCGTAGGGTCCGGTGCTGATCCCCGTATTTAGTAGCCAGCAGCCCATAGGTGGCTAAGCCATACATCGGCGGACGGTGGCCAGTCTCTTCCGCCGAACCTATGGTTACTATCGCAATGTTGCCATTGCTACTCATTTTTGATGTTACTACCGCCCTCTAGCGATTAAGGCTGAGTCGACCTTAGGAGCTCCTACGGGATTGAACCCGTGTCGTCGGCGTGCCTGCCCAGTGATATTACCACTCATCTATCTATCTCATCTATTACCCATAGAATATTATTTCATTTCCAACCAATGCTATACACAGGTATAGATAGACCGTAGACTAGGAAATAAATTTATAACCAGCCATAATTTCATTTCCTCACCAACAGTAGACTATATAGTTATGTGTAGATAAGTAGGAAAGTTTAGTTCTTAAAATCTTTCCAACTGATCTGATATCGCTAAGCAATTATATATACAGTTCATGCGCCCATAAAGTATATTTTTGCTCAATGGATAATGCCAATTTTCTATATTTTACAGATACCGTAATTAATTGACCTGGCTCTAGTTCAATTTGGGTTTGTGCGCCATCGGCTGAAGCCCTGGGCATTATGATAATAATGATATGATTTTAAGTGGTTTCTGAGGTTAAGCATACCTGTGTGAAAACCACTGATATGATTGTGGCGCCGTAGAAGTTTATTGACAAACCAATGAATGTACAGTACGAGGATGAGTAACAAAAAACCACTGCAGAACAATATAACAATGAGCGTAATACAACATTTAACAGCAAGTGATTATTGCAATTTCTGTCTCATTAAACGTAAACTTGAAGCTACTTTGTCAAATGCAAACTTGAAACTACTTTGTCAAAATCGCGATTGACCGAATTCGAAAAACAAATGTTGGATAGGACGACTGTGATTGACTGTCATCGGCAGCCAATCGCCGTGGTTATAGGTAATGAATATTTATGAACTTGTGTATATGCATGAGATTTGCGTATGTGTTATGCCTCATGGCTCCACCCATATAATTGCTTAAGCATTGCCATTGGTTGCCTGCAAAGAATTCCCAAGGAGGAAATAAAATTATAGTTGTCGTTGCTATGGGAGGGCGGTTGTAATCTTGATTGACAGGCTGTCTACCGACCAATCAAAACTTGACCATGAAATAACTTTATGGGGGAAATAATTTTATACGACACCGGCCGATAACTGAGCCAACGTCTACAGTTGCTATGTTGTGGAACATTGATTTATAAAAAATTGTTTAAAAGTCCTCGATGACATGTTGCGTTCATTTCGCAAAATTGATGACAGTCACGGCAAGTCACGGCATTTTGGAACAATTCACGGCAAACGACAAATCACGTATTTATGGCTTCCGTGACTTCATGAATTTCTACAGGCCAGGGGCGCAAACATGGCTTTGTCCCTCGTATCCAGATACGGGTGTTTTTTGGAAGGTTGTGTCGCTATGGGCGTGAACACGGGTGTTTATTTGCTATGGAATAACAAAAACCGTGGTTTATTTTATTGTCAAAAGTAAAAAAGCAAAAAAGGTCATCACCACTCATAATTAAGCAATTTTAAGTTAACAAAGCAGAAAAGGTCATCACCTGAGAAAAATTAGGATACGACCGTTTATCTGACCAGGCTATAATTAGGACAAACCCGTTTTTCTGTTTGTCAATATTATATTCCAAAATCTGAGCAATCTAAGATCTAAAGCAAAATGACGAAAACTTGAAAGGCCATTCAATCATTACATTATTTACAGTGATTACAACCTATTATTGCAGCTACAAACCGTATTATAGTCATGTCTAACATAAACAGTTAAACGCCAAACTCTGCTAATGGCGAAGAGCTGAAGATCAAATTGAAAACATAAAGTCAGATGACGGTCGATGTAGATGTGGAAACTGGAGACGCGACATTGTTAATTTTTTCGGTGACCTGTCAAATGCGCGAACGACATTTGCGCGCCGACATTTGCGCGCCGACATTTGCGCGCCGACATTTGCGCGCCGACATTTGAGCGCTGACATTTGCGCGATATTATATAATAATACGGGTTAGGGTTAGGGTTAGGGTTAGAGTTAGGGTTTGATTTTGGGTTATTTTTGGTTTGATTTTGGGTTATGATTAAGACTATAGTTACTAAAGCACGGATGACTTTTTAATTTATAGCGCAATTCGTGCTTCCTCGAAATACAGGCTAATATCGGCGCGCAAATGTCGATTTTACGTTCGCCCATTTGTCGTCGCGCAAATGTCGGGCGCGTAAATGTCGGGGCGCAAATGTCGGTCGCCCAAATGTCGGTGAACCATTTTTTCACTAGTCTAGTAATGTCTGGCTTTAAATCTGAAGCCAAGCTACTCGCACATTTGCTGAGGGTTTTACTAACTAATTAAATGCTAATTAACTAACTAATTAAATGCTAGGCGAGTGTGTAACGGCAGTAATTCCACTGTTGATGTAGCGTGTCGATTTACTGGTTCAATCAACATCACCATAGAAACTGAACGTCCAAAAAAGATTTGTGATCTTCCATTTGTCACTCCAGCATAACACATGATCTACGATTCTACATCAAAGCAATTCTTGAAACCCAAAAAGATTCTACATCAAACCAGTTTCTCAAACCACACAAGATTTTACATCAAACCAAACTTTTAGGAGAAAAATTTTAAAACTTAAATATTTTCGCGCCCAAATAAAATCAGCCATTGGGCCAAGTTTGGCCCGCGGGCCAAGGTTTTGACACATCTGGCATACACTGTAGATAATAGGCAACCATAGAAGTACCGTACGTCGCAACTCGACGCCACTGCAAACGTATTTTCAGGGGACGTAACGTACGGTCGAATCTTGTGCAAGAGTCTAGTGAAGGTTGGACGCTAAGGCTCATGCTAAGGCTCGAGTTGAATTTAAGTTTGCTACAAGTTTGGGGCTTTTGCAGACAAGGTTTCAGTATCACAATTTAAGTCGCGGTAATGAAATCGTCACATCCGTTTTCCAGAAACGTTAACTGCCACTTCACTAGTTGTTGTGAATACTTGCAGGTAGCGAAACTAGTGTCTGCAACATATTTAGCTATTCTGGCAAGGTGGCGTGGACCAGTGGACAAACAAAGGATCCCAATAAGTGTGGTACTCCCTATGTATGGAAGCCTTCACCTGGAGAAGAAATACCATTCAATTATACTAAATGGGGAAGTGGTGAACCAAATTGCGCAAACGGAGGAGTTGAGCATTGCACAAACCTTGGTGCGAACATCAATTATTCTTGGAACGATGGCGACTGTTCTGTTCCACATTGCTTTCTGTGCGAATTCTGATACGGAATATCAAAACAGGCCAGGTCTTTTGCTTCAAATGAGAACAAAGACTTACAGCACTTTATATAATGAGCATAATATATCAACTGTAAAATTATATTTGATTGATATTGATCGTCATGGTTCACAGTAGAATGGAGCATAAGTCTTATACACTGTAGTATAATATTAAGTGAACTTTTGTTTTAGTCGGAAGAAGTTAACCCAAAATGCAAAAAGTTTATTGTGACAAAATTGCAAGATTTAAATGCTTGATAAAAAGAAACAGTTTTTTGTTAAGATTAGATGTCTCTTCGCCTTAATTAATAAATTTATTATATCAGGTGAATGTTAAATCAAATCATTGACTACCTTAGCATCTTATTTAGGCCTGTATTTGTGTTTGTTACGATATCATTTCTATTTTTAATATACATTTTTGCTACTTCCTAAGATACCTACTGGCGGGAATTTTTATTCACTTCTGATATCTTTTATTTTCCTATGACTTTGCATGTGAAATTGTGAGCTACTATGTTTTTTGTTCTTTTTACATATATCATCAAATTAATTAGCCTACGGATTTCATTACCGTCAACTTTTTTATATTAAATTGATTTATATGCTCATGATTTTTTTTCTTTAATTTTTGTGCAATAATTCTGATAAATCAGTAAGGCTATAATCTTTGTATTCTATTTCAATAATTAAGTGTTAATTTTCTATTATGTATCATGAACTTAGTGTTACGGAAATTACTATTAGGATGTTAAAATACTAGTATGATGTTATTATTACTACTAATATGCTAACATGAAATTACTATTATAATGTTATTATGCACCTATTTGGAAAATAATAAACTGTTATTGGATTATTATTGGATTAGAACTAAGTTTTCATGGTTGCGGCACTTTTCGAAACCGCAGAAGTAGGGTTGCCAGACCTCCCGTATTTTACGGGAGCTGCCGTATTTCAGCCCCAATCTCCCAATCTCCCGCCTCCCGGACGGACGCCACGAGGGAGACCAAATCTCCCGTTTTTGGCTAGATCGATAGACTTAAAGTGATGCGCAATACATAGCCTCTCCTTGTGCCAAGACCGTCTGTGCGTGATGAAGAATCACACCCTACTAGAGGGTGTCCCTGTTACGCATAACACAGCGGATCTAGACTGGGAAGTCGAAAAAACATCTCTGGCAGTGGCAGACAGCGCTTGCCAGTACTATCCTGAGGCTATATGCGAATGACGCAGGCAAGGCTCAGAATAGAATATTCACGGGCAAGGATGGAGCATCTATCTAGTCTGGCCGTGAAACTGCAACAGAGCCACAAGATGTGGACCATCTTGTCAGATGAGTGTCGATGCTCTGACAATCAAGGATAAACACGACTGTTATATGATGCCAAGACTTACAGAAAACACATGCCGGCTCGGACGTCGCCCGGACAAACAAGGTCCGCGTCCCCAACTGAGCAATCGGGGTTGGGTCGAAAAGTTGGCTACTGAAAGGCTTAAGCCAACATCAGATATACTTTCAATAGGTACATGGAATGTACGCACATTATGGGCACCCGGCAAACTGGAGCTACTGAAAACAGAGATACAAAGATACAGATGTGACATTTTAGGATTAGCAGAGATGAGATGGACAAAATCTGGAGAGATAGGCGGTGGAGAGGTGATATGGTCTGGAAATGAAAAGAAACATTAGGCAGGGGTGGGATTTCTTCTCAGCAAAAGAGCGAGACAAGCCCTGATAGGATACAAACCTGTGAATTCAAGAATCATAGTAGCAAGATTTGAAGCAAGACCATTTAACATATCCATAGCTCAGGTGTAGGCACCAACAGCAGAAAGCTCAGAGGAGGAGATAGATCTCTTTTATGCAGATTTGATAGCGACCATAAAGGAGATACTAAAGAGAGATGTAATGATCATTGGTGGAGACTGGAATGCAAAAATTGGCACAGATAGATCTGGATGGGAAAGGGTGATGGGAAAATATGAAATCGGTGATAGAAATGAAAGAGGGGAAAAATTACTGGAGTTCTCTATACAACACGAGATGGTCATTTGCAACACCAAGTTCCAACAGAAGAACTGCAGAAAGTGGACATGGAGATCTGGAGATGGGAGGACTAAGAACATGATAGACATGATCCTAATGCCCAGAAGATGGATCACTGCAGTCCAGTTGTGCAGGTCTTTCCAAGGTGCAGATATTGATTCGGATCACAGCCTCGTGCTTGCGAACATCAAAATGAAACTGAAAATACGAATAAGAAGACCATTCCAAACATCAAGAGACATCAGTAAGTTGGGAGAAAAGGATTTTGAGCAATCTTACCAAGAAAGACTAGAATTTAAGATCAGAAATGCGCCATGGAGCCAGATGGAAGAGCAAGATATTGATAAGAGAGCTGACGGGATAGCAGGAGTGATACGAGAAGCTTTTGAAGAAACAGTACCAGAAAAGGAGAAAATCAATAAGAAATGGATCATAGAAGCAACCCTCAAGCTTGTGGTCGAGAAGAGGGCCCTAAAAGTTAGACGTGATTTATCTGATGCAGCTGAAAAAGAGTATAGATTAAAATGTAATGAAGTGAAGAAGCCCGCATGAACGGACAAAAATAATTGGCTTGAAGACCAGTGCAAGATTATCCAAAAGTACCGTGGTGAGTTTAAAACAAGAGAAGCGTACAAGCTAACCCGGGACATAAATAGAAAATGGAATCCAAAACAAATGGCCATCAAAGACAAAGATGACAAACTGCTAATGGAAAAAGAAGAAGTCATGCAAAGATGGACAGACTATTGCAGTGAACTATACAAGGCGCAGGCAGACCCGGCAGTACAGAAGGAACTTGTAGAAGAATTACAGAAAATATCACCGCCCTGCTTCGACTGTGACAGAGACAACAACATCCTGAAAGAAGAAGTAGAAATGGCGATCAGAAAACTTAAGAATAATAAGAGTCCTGGAAATGACATCATTACAGGAGAGATGATCAAATGTGGTGGCGAAATAATTATAAACGAACTGGACAAACTATGTAACATGATATGGAAGGTAGGTAGGATGCCAGCTGAATGGACAAAATCAATACTGATACTAATACACAAGAAAGGAAGCATGATGGAATGCAAGAACTATCGAACGATAGCATTGCTAAGCCACCTTGGAAAAGTACTAATGATCATTCTGAACGAAAGACTTAAAACCCACATGGAAGAATATTTGGCTGATGAGCAAGCAGGGTTTAGAATAGACCGAAGTACAACACAACAGATACTAGCATTGAAATTACTGGCTGAAAAAGCACGAAGGAAAAACAAGAAAGTCTACAACTGTTTCATCGATTTCCAAAAGGCATTTGACACCATAGATCAAACAATAACCTGGGCTGTACTCGAGTCATATGGAGTGGACCAAAATTTGGTTAGACTGTTAAAAGACATCAGCAATAACTCAAGATCAGCAGTGCGAATCTACGGAGAACTTGGAGAATGGTTTAAAACAAGCAGAGGGACAAGACAAGGAGATAACATATCACCTATGTTTTTCATCACAGACCTGGAAAGAGCAATGGACAAAGTCAAAGAACATGTAAAAGGCATAACAGTTCAGGGACTTTCATTTACCAACCTTAGGTTTGCTGATGATATTGACATCCTAGAGGGAAATGAAGATGATCTGGAAAACACGGTACAGATACTGAGCAATGAAGCTGAGCGCTATGGACTGTCGATAAACATTGAGAAGGCAAAGACAATGGTGTTTGGCGACAAAGAGATCAAAAGAAAAATTAAAGTAAATGGAATAGAAGTAGAGAACGTAGAAAACTTCACCTATCTTGGAAGCAATTTGACACATGACTTAGACTGCAGACAAGAGGTCACAAGAAGAGCAGCAAGAGCTCTAGATCAACTGACGGCAATGGATAAGATCTGGAAAAGCAAATCAATAAGCACTGAAACAAAAGAGAAAATACTCGAAACCGGTATCTTCAGCAGCTTTTTATATGGATGCGAAACATGGACCATCACCAAAGACCTGGAAAGAAAAATACCAGCCTTTGAAAGAAAATGTTATAGAAAAATACTACGAATCGGATGGGTCGAAAAAATCACAAATGAAGAACTATACAGGAGAATTCAGCCCAAACAAACCATGCTGGAAAGAGTAAAACAAAGGAAACTCCAACTTTTCGGACACATATGCAGAATGAAAGAGGACAGAAAGATCAAAGCTCTAATGTTTGGAATAATGGAGGGTGCCAATAAGAGAGGGAGACCACACAAGGAATGGTGTGATGATATTGAGGAGTGGTGTGGAAGCAGTTTACAGGATCTTAGTCACAGAGCAACGGACAGGAAAGAATGGCAGAAAACTGTGGAGATGGCATTGTACACCAACGGGCGATGAGCCCACGGTTAATGATGATGATGATGATGATGATAGACTTAATTGAGACGCAGTTTAAAATCGAAAGAATACTTCGTTTTTTGGCGTAATAAATCGTAAAATAAAATTTAATAGAGGTTCTGAGGCAGGCAGCGATGCCCAGGGCCGCCGAGAGAAATTCCGGGCCCCGAAACAAAAATGTGCAGGCCCTTAAGAAAAATTGATCAAGTCTCCGAAAAACCTGCCAAGCAAAATAAACGTTATCAACTCTCCAAAAACAGCCTGACGAGCAAAAACCATAATTATCTCTCCAAAAACAGCCTGACAAGAAAAAACACTATCGTCACCGGATCTGGACCCCTGAAAACTTCATGGGCCCCGGTACAATGTACCCAGGGGCGCCCACACAAATGCTTTCTAGCCTCCTTGAGGTTACATTCTCTGGCACTTTTCCATGCAGAAAGCGTTCCGTGCATTCCTTACAATGCTTCCGAAGGAACGTCCCATCTGTCACACTAATCAGCGGCAAACAATGGTTCGCTCCTTTGGCCGAATTGCATTGGATATTGGAATGCCAATAATTGGCTTAGAGTGTCCACTAAGAATACCTCGTGTGACACAGACCGCGGCTCCATTTGGTTGGGCGTGTCACCAAAACAATTAAGTGGGTGGTCACCTCCTGCTCCTGCAGCTGCACCTGCTCCACTGGAGACGTAGACAATAGACGACCGTGAGACGTCCTTAACGCTTTTAGTTTCAGAATTCTCCACGGCCGCAAGTCGTCGTTAACACTAGGAAGGCTAGAAAACCTAGGGGGAGGAAATTTCCCCTGAGTTTTGGTATTACGTTAGAGTAGCATATTAATTCGATAGGCTCCTAAATGACTGTGCAAGTAAATGACTGGTTTTACTACAGTGCAATTTTGTAACTTCATATAAGCTTACCGGTACTCAATTCAAGTTCAAGTTAATTATTGGCAGGCACTCATAAAATTTTATTATTATTGTCACTTTTACGTATAGTCATTCTAATGATGAAGAGTGCAAACTTCATGTGAAATATAAATAACTTATAACAAACCCAGTTGATTTATCTATTGCTAGTGTAAACGTATATGATTCAGATTCATACATTACAGTGTAGTATAGGTCAATATTGTTGTTAGCCCACCCTTAACTGTAAAATTACAACAACAATTTCATGGCTGAGTGATTCAAATACTTAAAACCAAACATTTCAAAATTAAATGCAATGAAATCCAAATACAGTTATTGTGCACTAGGCCTATATCTTTTATACAAGTTGTTCAAGTATGCAACTCTGGACTCGCATCGAGGGCGATAATCTTCCGGTATGTTCTGATTTATGAAAAATAGTTGGCCCCATACTTAGAAGTTGCCACCCCAAAGGCCCCCCCACTTGCCAAATCCTAGAACCGACACTGATGTGTATAATGGATCTTGTATTGCGATGGCTCTACGGTACTGTAAGCCGATAGAATAGGCTTTATAATTTAATAATCCTAAACGGGAGTACATTTTCTAAGACTGCTGAGGCGCCTATAATATATATATATATATATATATATATATATATATTTATTTATTTATTTATTTATTTATGCCCTCGGTACTTCATTCCCGAAGGTCTCATGAAGAAAGTGTCCGGAGACATTAAGAAATTGTGTGGCTAACTCTCGTCCGGTTCGAGGTCTGGAAAAGTTCCTCGAAAAGCAATGACGTTGAATCGTTGCAGAGTGACAGACAATCGTTGGAAGAGGAAGCTTTCTTCTCTCTTGTCTCCGGATTGCTGAGCAAGACGACGTCCAAGCTCGTTGAAAAACAAAGGGCGTCTTGATTTATGGGGCCAAGCGTCTCAAGTGCGATTGGCAGGAATGTGTGCATGGGGGTCAGGCTTTGATATTTTGCTGTTTTTCTGACAGCAGCGGCTTCGGCGGCGGCTCCTGCTGCTAGAGAAGTGGATGGTAAGTAGGTGGCGGCGACTGTGTCCGCCACGGTTACAGTATATATATATATATATATATATATATATATATATATATATATATATTAGCGTTTGCATTGCGTGCGAAGCCAGCAGACAGCCTTCTCATCAGCAGCATTAAGACCAGGAAGACCTCCGTTAAAACGAGTAAGTGGACAGTCGTTCACTATGTGTGCCATTGTCTCCGGCTCTCCGCATACACAGGTTGGATCGGAAGCCTGACCCCAGCGGACAAGGTTGGCCGCACAGAGGCCTTGGCCTGTCCTGAAACGATTCAACAGTGACCACTGTCGACGTGGCAAGTCGAAACCAGGCGGGAAAACCGATGGCTCAGGTACGAGGGACTGATTGACAACTTCCGTTGTCTCCCATTCAGCATTCTATGCAGAATTTGCTGTCATGTCCTCTGGCGGAGGGTCCAGCCAGATTGTAAACAACTAATGGAACGCTTTCTGCATGGAAAAGTGCCAGAGAATGTAACCTCAAGGAGGTTAAAGTGGATCAGTAGGGACTGCCCTGTGTGAGAACCACTGTTGCTCCCGTCCAATCTAATATCCTAAACTACTGAGGTTGATTTTGAACTCGTTCACAGTTGTAGCCATAACTATCTTCTCATCCAGTTCATTCCACTAGTTCAAAATAAAACCTCAGTAGTTTAGGATATTAGATTGGACGGGAACAACAGTGGTTCTCAGCTTGGTGACCGCTCTCATTCACCCGATGCCATGATATTAATACACGCTAGAGCCTCAGTTGTCCAAAATTTCAGTATGCTTCTATTGATACGTTTAACTGCTGTAAGTACGTTTCCTAAACTAAAGAGCGTTTAATTTGCTAATAAACTGCGAAGATAGGCTTAGTATGACAGGTCATATATTCATTTATTGCTGTTTGCGTCGTCGGTCGATGAATCCCTAGTCATTTTATGGCTATAATTATTTGAATTCGAAAGTGCGTGCAAGAGATTTGTAAAGATTCCATAGGTTCAAACTGATAAATATATAAAAATATGTCTTTGTAAAGATTTAATATTCTTCAATTGACTAATAAACGACGACTTTAATTACCACACCAAGGTGTTTTCTTGTTTCCATAAACCAGTTTCTTTCATGTAGTGGCTGGTTAATACCAAAATTAGTGTGCTTGGAGCTCTTCAGAGATAAGCAAAACTCTCCTAAATCTTGCCCATAACGGAAAACAAAATACGGGTTCTTTGTTCACTTCGTCTCAAATTCTTTAAAAATTATCTCTTCAAATGAATATATGTTTGCAGTAGCTGGCCACCATGAAGAACTCATGAAGAAAAAATGACAAGAAATGTCAAAGTCTTCAAACATTTTATAATAGACAGAAGTAACTTGAAGGAATTGTTCAACGAGCAGAAGACTTCAACTTAACAGTTCAACATAAAGAGAATGTCTTATACCTGACCTCTTTCAAGTCCACCGTTTTACTTCAATGTTTATTCGCCAAAGATTTATTTATAACTCAAAGTTTCAGATACATTTCTAATCGTTTTTCTATCGCTCACGGCTCATGTTCATTGTTATCGAAAGCTACTCGACGACGCCCCTTTTCCAAATATTTTTTCTCTCTCTTTCGCCCACACACATTCTTTTCTACCACGATTCCGACTCGACCCTCTTCTCTCATGACTTCCACACGACTGCCTCGTCTTCTGCTATACACTCTCTCGTACTCTCTCCCTTCTCCGTATACACTAACGTACATTCATACGCTAAAATTACAGTAATGCACACATCCATTCACCCTTCCATACCTCAACACATACAACTATACCACACATCCCAAACACACTCACTCACTCACTTTGTACTCACACACACACACACACTCACTTTTTACACATAATGCTATAATTTGGGGTTGAGAAACCTGCGGCCCGCGGGTCGCATGCGGCCTGCGGACGACTTTTATGCGACCCGCCGAGTCACAAGTATAATGTAATAATTTTCTGAAAAGGACATTAACATTAACTTATTTGCTGCTAACCACAACAACGATGTAAAGAACTGTTTAGACAGAATGGGCCTACAATGAAATAAGTTGGCCGCTATAACAATTGTTGGCGAACCTTCATTAACAGGAAAACATGTTGGTTTTGTCAAGTTTCTCAATGACATGATAAAAAGCGAACATCCAAATCACAACCTTCGCATTTCACTGCATTAGTCACCATGAAAGTTTGTACAAATCAGTCCTTAAATTTCAACAGGTCATTGATCCTATTGTTGCAGCAGTGAACTTAAATAGATCAAGGGGACTACACTGCGGCTCCACCTAGAGACAGGGGGAGCCCGTGCCCCCTTATTGAGTGCCTGCCCCACAATAGCCTTCCGTTGGGACCTATACTTAATGCTACATACATTAAACAACAAATGTTTTGCCCCCTCATGATTAGAAGTTGCCACTCCAGCGCCCCCTCCCCACTTGCCAAATCCTAGAGCCGCCACTGCACTGCAGACAAGTCAGGACTTTGTTGGAGGAAATTGAGTGTGGATATTCTTATGTAGTATATCACAACAGTGTGAGGGGTTTAAGCATTAGTGATGTGCTACCAAGAGTACGGCAATATTAAAGAAGAAATTGTGTTATTTAAAAAAAATTAAAATCACAAATTGTGAATTTCTTGACAAATGACAGGCTCAGATTGGCTGTGTGACTGTGCATTTCCTGTGGACATGTTCGAAAGACTCATAGAATGAAATGAAAGAATTGAAAGTGAAGTTACAAGGAAAAGAAATTTTTGGGCATGAATTGCACATTAATGGTAAGTCTTTTCAGACTAATCTTATCCTTGTCTCAAGGCAATTGAAAGAAAATGGCTGGACTCACCTTAATCAAGAAATAGGTATCTTGCAACGGATGTTAATCTCCAATCATTCTTGCGCATACCTATAACTTAAAACGTGACTACAAAAGCACGTTGGAAATTGTTCTATGCTGCAAAAATCTCTGTAATGTAGCTGTTTGACTACACGAACATGAACATCGCAAATACATTTTATATTATTGCTACGAAGTGCATGTTGTCATTATGATGAGGCCCACTTGACTTACGACAGGGACTCATGCGGCCCTTCATGAAATAAGGTTGCCGATCGCTGCTCTAAGTTGTAAAATGCTTCAATAAATTTTATGGCAAAATTGTAGAGAACTACGTCAGACAGATTCGAAATTATAGGGTTATAAACATTGTCAGTAAACAATAGACTATATAACAAACTTAGTTTCGTGTTTGCACTGGGATTCATAAAACAACAATTGGCTTATAACTTGAGGTTTATAGAGGCCTTGCTTCTTTTTTATTGCGCACTAACAAGTAGTTAACTGTGTGTGTGGGCATGCCAACCCGAAGGTATAAAAACCCGAGAGACAAAGCCATGCGGCAGTTGGGAAAGAATCTTCGACAATCGAGCATCTCTCTTCAATGGTTAGTCTCTATGCTATTCTAACTAATTATATACAGTATAAATATTAGAGAATTAGGTTTAATACACTGTGTCCAGAAATAACTGGCCCCATCAACTTTTTCTAATAACAGGCGTAAAACTGCCTGGAACTACATAATTGACATGTTAAAACAGGCACCTATTACTGGAAAAACTGAACAGTTTCGTTTGAATATAATAATAATAATAATAATAATAATAATAATAATAATAATAATAATAATAATAATAATAATCTTTATTTCGTGACAAGCACAGCATCAAATAGAACAAAAACAATCATAAACTAATAATAAACTAATAAATTACACACTTTAAGTAAAACAAACAAACAAAAACTCAAATACCTATTCAACTGACATAACATTCATTGCATCATATCCATAACCTCAGACCTCAAGCACACATTTACTATACAGTCAGAGAAAAATAGCGATTTCCCTTTATACTTCAGTAAAAAGGATTGCTGCCGGTATTTCACTGCATCATGTGTCAGCTGCAAACCAACCGTATCCCTTATACACTCGATTGTATCTTTACAATAAACGTTAAATATTTTGCAAACAGCCTGCTGGTTAAGTCTATCCAAAGCATTTAACGTGCTTTTGTTAGGATATGTTGCGTCAGTGCCATACAAAACCAAAGGCAAACAATATGACCTAACTAGATTAACACAGATCAGTTCTGAAAAAGCTGATTTCGAATGATGATATATGCTGTTAAAATTTCTATAGAATTTCAATTTAACTCCCGCAATGGAAGTTCTGAAGTAACGACCTGCCTTCAACACAACACCCAAATATCAAATCTCCTGTACATAAGGCACAGCAACACCATCCAAAATCAGAGGCGCACACAGACATGCATGACGTTTACCGACTCGCATTACCATTGATTTCTTAGTGCTAAATTTAAGATCCAGATCACAGGACTCAGCGGTACATATATCTAACATATGTTGCATCCCAGTAATAGAATGCGAAATTATCCATATGTCATCTGCATACATCAGACATCCCCAAAACAAAAAGCTCCACAATTTTGCTATACCCTTTACCTCCCCTGCGCTTGAACTTACTGTTCCACGATTTCCAGAAGGTCTCCATATCTTTATGCATCAATGCATCGTTCAGCTCCTCACTGAATAAGTTTCGACTATCACTTTCTTTCTCTTTTATACAAAGTTTATATTCTGCTTTAGCCTTCTTCATTTTCATAAAAATTTCCTCTTGTCGAGTCTTGCCCACAGCTGTCCATAGCTTAAAGGTTTCAATAGATTTTCTTTTTAAATCATCCAGAGTGGCATCCCACCAAAATTTATAAAAATTGACTGGAGCCCTAGGCACTACTTGATCTGCATGCTTTAAACTATTTACAATGTTATCATATAAAAATTCTATTGATAAGCCTGAGTTTTTCTTGGATTTAACATAGAAATTAGACAACGTCTTAACCGGTTCAAAGAGTAAACGAGCCTGCTCATAATAGATGTTGGAACCATTTTATCTCACCTCAGATTATATGATCTAGCACCAGATGAGGACCTAGCACCACTTTTACTGTGCGCCAAGACGTGTCCAGTGCCATTCCTAAGCTGCATTTTCATCTCCATTAGCACAGGAATATGATCAGAGAAATTAATGCCAGAGTCCACAATATCCAGAGACATAATATTGTTACACAAATTCCAAATTCTCACTAACTACAAAATGATAAATCAATGAACAAGCTGTGAAGGTGCTGTTCCTAGGAACGCGGAAACTCAATCCCTGCATCAATCAACCATCGCTGTTTGGGAGATAGAATAATTATTCGCCTAAAAATAGGCTGCTACTACAGTATTCATCTCGAAAATGCTAAATGACTGTTATTCTAAATTTCACTTGCTAGCCTTTGTAATCTGTGAACTTATACTAACATTTTAAAGTTTAGTTTAATTGTAGATCGTCTGCTGTAAAATGTTTGTCGTTTCAATCCTGATATTTGCAACCTGCTTCAGCGGTTCTGCGCTCTCAGCCATTGTTGAAACTCAACAGTTGAGCCATGGTCGTAGTATTCGCCAAGCGCCCAATACCAGTGATACCCAGACCCAACCCACAGAAATGAACATCGCCTTTGATCTTCCAGACATCACAATGGGAATCCAATTGCCATATGGATCTGTTCAACTGGAGGGCTTCAAATCTGTTAACAACGATAAGGTCACAAAGACATCACAGTTGTTCTGGGTTAGCATTGGTCATCCAAATCTTATCAAGACCATGAACCAAAAAAATCCAGGCGAAGCGACTTTTTTTCATTCTTCAAAGAGAGGATTCACCACTTACCAGGGCCGGAGCGACCCACTCCGCGAACTCCGCGAGGCAGGGGGGCGCACGCTTTTGAGGGGCGCCAAATTTTCGAAGTGATCAATTATTGAGATGACGCTCTGTTAAGTCTTTAGCACAAATGATCAGCTACTTCAACCTACTATACTGTTCTTTACATAGAATTGAACTATAATTCATATATTATTTAAAGAAGACGAGCAGAAAGCTTACGAATTTTTATGAACCGGCGCCTAGTTAGGCTATTTGTCTCACGTGACCTGACTGCTTTTATGAATATTCATTTCTACGCGCGGTAGCACGGGTACCTCTTTGTTAAAAGTTAGAATATTGTGTTCAAATTTACGTAATCCTTGATTACTTGGTATATTAAATTGAGACGAACACTTGGCATTTGTGCTCCTTTTGTTTTGACAGTTTTGTCATCCGGAAACCGCCGTCGCGTCTTACCCTGGACGTTTAGATTAACTTAAATAAAGACGATGGCTAGATTTTTGACCGTTCACTCGAATGCAAGATATGATTGCGTTGATTCAATTTGATCGCCCGATGGGAGAGAGATATTATCTCAGTAGTAATTACTAATTGCGTGAATTTACTGTGATTAAGTAAACGAATTCAACTGCATTATGTAATAAGGTTACATAATTTTTTTCTAGACATATAAAGAAATATTCAGAGTAGGGAAGGACGGGGTATTTTCGGCCAGCGGAGAATTTCGGCCATGTCCATTCTGCGCCATCAATCGACAAGAGTGCAAAAAATAAATTACTGATACCTCCCTTTAGGCCTATTAGAGTAATCATTTCTAAATTGCGATTATTAATATGGATTCCAAAAAGAAACTCTGGTGCAGCAAATAGAAAGCGAAAGACATCTACTGCTGAAATTGCCTGGATCTGGAGGTCCTTTTAACAGATATTTAAAAAGATGTAACGGGATTAGAATTATTTTAGGAAATCTCATCATTTAGAGTTTTATTTAAATCGGAGTCTACTCAGTTTCTTAATCCACGTGAGACTCTAAAGTTTAGTCATTTAAACCATCTCACTTTCTCCAACATGACCATTGCCTTACGGATCTTGCTTACACTTCCTGTCAGTGTGGTCGGTGGAAAACCGATCATTTTCCAGATTAAAATTAATAAGAATCTATTTGAGATCAACTATCGCTCACGAAAGGCTTTTGGGCCAGGCCCTAGTTACATTAGAAAATGATGTATGTTCTAATTTGGACATACTGTAACTGAACTAAAAGAGAGATTTGCTAACATGAAAGCCAGTAAAGCACAGTTGTAGTAGCTACATTTTTTCTCTGTAAGATAAAGGCATTGTATTATTATGATTATTATTATTATTATTATTATTATTATTATTATTATTATTATTATTATTATTATATTGTATTATAACGAAGAAGCCCGTTATGTGTGCAGATCGCTTCGAAGATTGTTTATATTGAGTTCATATTGCCAATAGATTTACGAAGTTAAGGTGTATCCGCGAGGAAACAGTCTGTCGCTGCCGGGGGCGCCAAATACGAAGTTGCAGGGGGGCGCCCGATTGGCTAGCTCCGGCCCTGCCACTTACGTACAGATGATGACTGCAGAACAGCGTGCTGCTCTAGCAACTTCAGCTCGCAACAAATACCAAGTTGACATTGCTGATCGCCAGGTGGTGCACTTGATTCTGTCGAAATTCTCCTGCAACATATTGCTATATGACGAAGCAGGTAGCAGATACTTGTTAACTGGAAATATATCAGACTTCAGGCATTTTCCTCTGAGAATGGATTTTGACATACCTCCAGGCAAGATCGAGCGTAGTCTTTTCTCGAACTTGATTGAGGAATCTGAAGATGATTTGCGTTTCGAATGCCATATCGAATCCAGTGGAGGAAAACTAATAAAGTCAAATACTTTGTCGATAAGTTACGAACAAAGTCAGCAAATAGGACTTGAAGATAAACTGTTTGGACCAGCAGGAAGCAATGGATCGAACGAAGTATATGTATCGAGAAATCAAATGACTGAATTGGCGCACGAGATGTATTCGACACTGAATATCATAGAAGAATACCAGATGCCAGAAAGTCAATTCAGCGAAGCATTCGTCAACGAACTCATTTCACAGGTTCAAAATTTTTACCTTCTGTATTTTATAATTTCAGTCTAATACTGCTCTTCGCAAACAACTCTATCCACACGACGGCGTATGTATTTCGTTTGTCACAATATTTAGAAGATTCCTTATATGGTCGCCGAAACGTTCGACTGTGGTAGATGGCGATTTACTTTACTAACATTCAATTGATTCTCACTTACATTGCACTTTTAATTTAGTTGTATAATGTACATCATAGCAAACCTGTGATTCGCATTTTCGACTGATCGACTGCTTATGCCTGGTCAACAGCAAATTCATTGTCTAAGTTTTCCTAAAAGATTTATAACAAGTTTATTGTGCTAAATCCAAAGTCAACTCTTGATATCAGGGTCGCCCACACAAGGGGGGAGGAAGCAAATGCTTCCTTAAAAAAACCTAAGGGGTAGAAATTCTTCCTGAGTTTTGGTATCACGTTAGAGTAGTATATTAATTCGATAGGTCCCTGAATGCCTGTGCAATTACTGGCTTTACTGTAGTGCAATTTTGTAACTTCATATAAGCATACCGGTAGGCCTACTCAATTCAAGTTCAAGTTCATTATTATCAAGCATTCGTAAAAGTTCATAATTATTGTCACTTTTACGTACAGTCATTCTAATGATGAAGAGGGCAAACTTCCTGTGAAATATAAATCATTTAAGTAAGTAAAGTAAGTAAAATCTCGTGGATTTCTATAGCGCCTTGGAAAACAGCACAACAGTAGCTGCTTATTCTTAGGCGCTCAGCCTTTCTTAAAATAGCTATGGGGACGGTATATTATATATCAGCAAGGCAATAGTCAACATCCAAAGGGCAGTGAGGCTAGGTTGTTACAGCTTTGGAGGAAATGATTTTAGAAAAAGGAATGATTTAAGCTTAGACCTGAAGACGTGAGGAGATAATGCGGGAATTATAGGAAATGAGGAATCAGATTTTATTGTTTGAAAGTGTCTAAGTCTGCGGAGGGAAGCTGGGATCGAGTTCCAAAGTTCAGGTGAGGCGTATGAGAAGGCACGGTTGCAAATTTTCAGGGATGACTGATTGAGTGGGCGTGACAGAGTGAGGTAAGATGATGAAAATGATGATTTATAAAAAACTAATAGACTCACATGAAGTTTACATTCCAAATTAGGCTACTGTAACTCCCTCCACTACTGCAGCCTTCCAAAGACCTATGGTTTGTCGAGAACCGACAACAGAAACATCAGAGAAACCTCGGATGCAACTTGCGCATCAAAATGCATTACCTATTGACAAATATGGATCGGCTTCCTGCTAATCTAGAGTCAGTGAGCGACAAGCATGGGGAGAGATTTCATCAGGACATAAAGGAGATGGAGGTCGAGTATCAGAAACGCTGGGTGCAGTTATGATGTCTGATTACTGTTGAACTCTAAAGAGATACATTCCTAACGCTAACAATTCTAGAAGTTCGAGGAGACGAAAGTTCTTGCCCTAAATTTTGAATAATGATGACTTACTATCCAATTTATAAGTAGACCTACTTACCCCTATCAATGTTTAGTATACATTGTATATTATTGTGGCGAAACGCGGGCTCACTCGTTTGCCACGAGCTCTTTCTCTCTTACCCCAGATGGCCAGCCCGGTCTGCCTCACGGGGTATTATCTGCTCAACTAAGGCACGCGATCGTCCGACCTAAGCTTTTTGGCTTTGGATTTTCGCCCGTACAATTAGGACTATGCACCTCCTTTCTTCCAGTCTTCTCTTCGGCTCTTTTGTAACTTCACACAATGATCGCTCTATAGAACTTCTTATATCTTTAGTATTACTCTATCTCCCTTTGGTAGCCTACCAATCTTCCTGTCTTCTGGTGCCGCTAGTACCGCTTACGCCTTTGGTACCACACCATCTTTATCGCTGGTGCCAACCTCCTTCACTCCTGGTACAGCTGGTATCGTCGTCTCTGGTATCACTCTATAGCTCTTCTACCGACCTTGAGTTGAGTTTGAGTTTGAGTTTGAGTTGAGTTTGTTAATTAATTCGAGAAATCTCGATATTGTTCTTGCGAATTTTTAAAATTTTACTCTTTAATTTTAAGACGTTTTCAGCTGTTTATGTCGGTATATTTTTCTTAACTATTTTTATTTAACTCCGCCACAATCCCTTTGACTCAGAATCAACATGATCTATCATCGCTCATTTCATTACCGTTACTATTTGTAATTTAACTCCAAGCATTCTTTTAGTTTTTCTATTAAATTAAATTATTTAACTCCACACTAACATCGGCTGCACTATTGACCTCATGCTGAGCTTGTGATCCGCTGCATGAGCTGAAAGACAATTTAACTTTTCTTCACAATTTTAATTTCCTCGTTAATCTCAGCCTGACATCATGACATTATTTCCTCTCTATTTGTTTGTTCTAACTGTTCATTTCTTTTCCTCGAAACTTGATGTACGCAAACCAATTAATCACTGGACCTACCGCACTGCCGTTGATCAATACTCACATTTGAACAAAATTCCTATCTCCTTTTCATTAACCATCCGTTGTTCACATATTCGTATTCACCGTTCACATTTCCGTCTCATGCGACGCTCAGATATCATCTTCATCCTTCTTGCTCTTTCAGGCGATATCCACCCAAATCCTGGACCATCCCAACCACACATAACACTCTGCACTCTCAACATTAGATCCCTCACTAATCCTCAACACACACATTCACTGCATGAACTCACTAACATAAAATTAGACTCCCTATTTCCAATGCACACACTTCACTCCTCTACCATAGACATAGTTGCACTAACTGAAACCTGGGTATCTCCGTCTACTACTTCTTGTCAACTGATTGAGGCAACCCCACCTGGCTTCTCCCTCCTAAGTTTTCCTCGTTCAAAAAAGTCTACCAACTGCTCTTGTAATTTAGGTGGAGGCACCGCTTTCCTTATTCGCGATCATATACAAATTAGCAACTCCTCATCAATTAATTTCTCCTCATTTGAATGTTCATCTGTCACTCTCAATCTTCCTCTCTCAAAACTAACTATTTTTAACATTTACCGCCCCCATCATCATCAAAATATTCAACCTCATTCATAACATTCCTCGACGAATTTTCCTCCTTTTTAGGCTCTGCAGCTACAACTCCACATGAGTTCTTAATTACCGGGGATTTCAATGTACATGTTGATAAGTGTGATGATCCCAACTCTATCCAATTCACATAACTGCTTACTCAGACTAACCTTACACAACACATATCTCTTCCTACTCACACTTTTGAACATACTTTAGACATGCTCATCACGTCTTCTTCTTCATCACTATCTCCAATTTCAGCAATTAGCCAATTCTCTCCATCTGATCATTTTCCCATCTTCTCCATTTTAAGTATCTGCTCGCCAACTCCTCCGCCTCGTGGCACCTACTCATTCCGCCGTCTTAACAAAATTGACGTAGCCTTGTTCTGTGACAACATTAAATCATCTGAACTAATTACTAACCTCCCACTTCTCTGCCGTCACTGATCAATAAATACAATTCTGTGTTATCCGGTCTTCTTGATAAACATGCTCCTATCATCACAAGACCTCTTTCATCACACAACAGCAAACCCTGGTATAACTCTTTCATCCACGCTTTCAAGTCATTTCGCAGACGTCTTGAACGAACCTATCATAGAACACATTCTCCATCTGACCTTTTAAATCTTCGTTCCGCCACCAACCGCTACCATAATCTCCTTACATCTGCCAAAAAGAAGTACTATTCTAACATCATTTTCAACAAATAGCTCAAACCCACGTAAGCTCTGGAAAACCATAAATGATCTTTTCCATCGCAAAGAATCAAAACCTCTCCCTCAATCCATTTCTCTGTCAGAACTTGCTGAATCTTTTGCTAATTTCTTCTCTACAAAAATCTCTAAGATTCGCAGTGTCCTTAAGTCTCTCACTATTACTCAAACCACCTCTCCTCATTACCCTTCTCTCCCACAACCCCCATGCAATTTATCCAGCTTCACTCCTGCAACTGATGAAGAGGTATCCAAACTGCTATTTTCTCTCCCAAACAAACAATGTGACCTAGATCCCATACCTACCTCTTTACTCAAACAGTGTGCCATCGTGCTTACGCCTATCATAACTAGAATCATTAACCTCTCTCTTACCTCAGGCACTTTCCCATCCTCATTCAAAAACTCTTTTGTCACTCCTCTCCTAAAAAAGCCTGGTCTTGACAGAGAAGATCTTAATAACTATCGCCCCATCTCAAATCTTTCACTTTTATCAAAACTTACTGAGAAAATTGTGCATTCTAGACTGACCGAACACCTTTCAAATAACTCGCTATATAATGCTCATCAGTCTGCCTACACTAAACATCACTCAACTGAAACCGTTCTCGCCTACATTCATGATAGACTCTTAACCGCAATTGGTCTCCGACAAGTTACTGGCCTTTGTCTCCTCGACCTCTCTGCTGCATTTGATACCATAGATCACAAAATTCTGCTCGAACGACACTCTCTCTGGTTTGGAATATCTGAAAAAGCTCACAACTGGTTTTCATCTTATCTTAAATCCCGGTCTTTTCAAGAATCCTGTCTCAGCCAAATTTCTCTATCTCACAGTGTAGATTTTGGAGTGCCTCAAGGATCTGTTCTTGGGCCTGTACTGTTCAGCCTTTACACCACACCGCTCTCATCTTTAATTAATTCCCTTAATTTAAATCACCAACTCTACGCTGATGACACCCAGCTATTCCTTTCCTTCTCACCTCTTTCATTCCATGCTTCTATTACTGAGCTTGAATCTGCATACTCATCAATCTCTGCTTGGATGTCATCTAATCTCCTCGCTCTTAACCCATCTAAGACAGAGTTTCTTTTAATTGGACTACCCCAACAACTCAAAAAAATTGACAATCCTAAACTAGTTTTGGCTCCTGACACCACAATAATCCCTGTTCCAACTGCTAGAAATCTAGGATTCAAATTTGATTCTTTTCTAAACTTCGAATCACAAATCTCCCAACTATCAAAAGCCTGCTATGTTCATATTCGTGACCTTCGCCGCCTACGCCCTTGCCTAGATACTAAAACTGCCTCCACAATTGCCACCTCAATAGTCCACTCCAAATTAGATTACTGTAACTCCCTCTACTATAACCTTCCCAAAGCCTCTATCAACAAATTGCAATCAATACGAAATGCACTTGCTCGTGCTGTTACTAAATCACCTAAATTCTCCCATATTTCACCCATACTTAAATCATTACATTGGCTTAAAATAACTGAACGTATCCAATATAAGATAATAACACTTACATATAGCTCACTTCAGTCATCAAAACCTGTCTACCTTAGGTCACTATTAACCCCTCAGCCTCCTCGACCCACACGTTCATCATCTTACCTCACTCTGTCACGCCCACTCAATCAGTCATTCCTGAAAATTTGCAACCGTGCCTTCTCATACGCCTCACCTGAACTTTGGAACTCGATCCCAGCTTCCCTCCGCAGACTTGGACACTTTCAAACAATAAAATCTGAATCCTCATTTCCTATAATACCCGCATTATCTCCTCAAGTCTTCAGGTCTAAGCTTAAATCATTCCTTTTTCTAAAATCACATCCTCCATAGCTGTAACAACCCAGCCTCACTGCCCTTTGGATGTTGGCTATTGCCTTGCTGATATATAATATACCTTCCCCATAGCTATTTTAAAAGAGGCTGAGCGCCTAAGAATAAGCAGCTACTGTTGTGCTGTTTTCCAAGGCGCCATAGAAATCCACGAGATTTTACTTTACTTTACTTTACTTACCTTCCTAAGGCTCTGGTACAAACATCCTATTCCCTCTTGGTACCGTTTGTACCACTCTCCTTAACTGCGGGTACCTCTGGTACCACTGGTACCACCTTATCCCTACTGTTGGTACCACTTGGTGCCGCTTTTCTCTCTCAGCCGGTACCACACTTTCTTTCTGCTGGTACCGCTGGTACCACTACCTATCCACCCTAGCTGCATGTACAGAACTCCGTAGGCTCCGGGAAGTCAGGAAAACACTTTCCACCTCTGCCACCTTACAGAGTTTTCTCGCTACGGTGGTCTCTGCTTTTGACTATTGCAACAGTCTCGTTTATGGTGTTCCAGACTACCTAATATCCAAAATCCAGACTATTATAAACGTCGCCGCCAGGCTAATCTACCGTCAGGATCGCCGGGTGAGAATAACACCTCTTATGAGAGAAAGACTCCACTGGCTTCGAGTTCGGGAGCGGAGCATCTTCAAAAGATGCCTAATAATTCACGGCATCATCACTGGCCAAGCCAGTCCGAAGTACTCCTGACGCGCGCTAGCGACTCTCTTAGACGGTCGACACTGAGATCAGCGTCATCTCTTGACCTCGCTGTCCCGAAACCGCTTAAGATTCCAACCCTCGGTGATCGCGCCTTCTCCCGAGGCGGACCACTCAAGTGAAATACAATCCCATCTTAAATAAGGAGGATCAAAGCTCGGCCCATCTTCAAAAGCAGACTAAAAATCCATCTGTTTAGGGAGTCATACCATCTATAAAGCGCCCTTGTTTTGGGTTATGCTATGCTTACGGCGCGATATAAATAGTCCAGTATACAATACAATACAATACAATATAGTTCGCCATGGGAAAAGACTGACTGGCTTGATTCTATTTCTACGCGTCAAAGTGTTTGTGTGCTTAAACATATTCCTCTTCCTCGTTCTTGTCCTCCTCCTCATCTTCATCATTAGCAGCAGCATCATAATCATCGTGTCCCGTATGATGTATTCATACATGTTAAAATGTTTGTACCTGTGATTTGTTGATGGTCATAGGCTATAAATATAGAAAGGAACGTCCAAGCCCAAAAAACAATTAATAAACTAAGCCGCTCTCAAATCGATCATCGTCATCAGCTCAAAGTCTCATCGGGAACCGTAGAGACCAGCAGCCTTCCAACGAATTAATCTTGGCTCGATTAAATACTTGATGTCTCTTATGGCATTAGCGGCCCTCAGATGATTCTCTTCCTATCTCGATCTCCGTACTCAATGCTTGCAGTGTTCCAACTCCAGCACTCGCCCCTCCACGTTATCTGCGGTGTCCCGCAGGGATACGTTCTCGGATCCATTCTGTTTACCCTATATGTGGCTGACCTGATACGCCTCATCCGTAAACATGGGTTCCAAGGACACCTGTACGCTGATGATACCCAGATATACGGAGGCTGCTGGCCCTCGGAGACGCAGTAGCTGCTTGAGCGTCTTACTCGGTGTCTGGATGAAATTTCAGAAGTCTAACAGGATCCAGCTCAACGTCACCAAGGGTGACCGGAAGATTCGGTACCGGAAGATTCGGTACCGGAAGATTCGGGACGGAAGATTCGGTACCGGAAAATTCGGTACCGGTCATGGAAGATTCGGTACCGTTGGGTGCGTGGGGCCCGCTGGGGCTCATGCCACCTTATTGCCACCCGTGGGGTGAGCGGATAAGACCGTTCTAACGCGGGGGAGGGAAATAACGGCGAGCTACGATAGTAATCGCACGGCAGGTGGGGAGCGGTCCGGGAGCCGTTGAATCGGGTCAATTTTCCCTCCGGAAACGTCCTAGCTTAAACCCTGCCTTGCTTTACATGTAAAACGTACTACCGCAGCATATCTATTTATGTTGGGCCTTTTCTAGAAGGTCGCATTAAACAGTTCAAGTTCCCTGCACGTATTGCGAGTTTAAAATCTGTTTACATCTATTAAGACGCTGGGAGGAGCAAAAGCGCGCCTGAACGCTGGGTGTCCGCTAATGACGCGCGACAGTTAAAGTGGACAAATACCAGCAGCAGGTGAGGCGTCATCTTATGTGCATGTCAACCGGTACCAAATTATCCGGTACCGAATCTTCCGGTACCGAATGTTCCGGAAACCGTCACCAAGACTGAGGCCCTCTGACTTGCCACCGACCTAATCTAATACGTCCTTGTGTCAGGATCAACGATCTTGTTCAACGCCCAGTCTCCTCTGTACGGAACTTGGGTATCTACCTTGACAGTGCACAGACGTTGAAGCTGTATGCAGCTAAAACCGTTACCAGATGTTTCGCCTCTCTCAGGTTGATCAAGAGTCTACGTCGGTCAGTCTCCCAAGCCGTCCTTAAGACGCTGGTTGTAGCTCTAGTTCTCACAAGACTTGACTATGGCAACGCCGTTCTCGCCGAATCGCCCGCCCATCCACTCAGTCGGCTGCAGTCAGTCTTGAATGGTGCTGCCCGCCTTATCCACGGTCAGCGCGATGTGAGCACGCCACTCGGTTACTTATTGATCGGCACTGGCTGTCTGTGCTAGTGCGCACTAAGTTTAAACTATCAACTCTCCTTTATCATTGCCTTGCACGGAACAGGGCCGAGTTTCGCAGCGTCTGGGACATCGAACCTTTATAGATCATATTAACTCACTTTGTCGCAGTTGCTTCTATCATCTCCGCCAGCTTAGAGTGATTCGACGTACACTAGACATGCCATCTGCTTCTACTTTGATTCATGCATTTATTTGCTCAAGGCTTGACTACTGTGGTTCACTTTTTGCTGGTCTTACTTCGGTGCGACTTGATAAACTCCAGATGGTTCTTCGTTCGGCGGCGAGGGTATTGCTGGTGTCACAAGACGTGATCACATTAGTGATTATATGATGTCTGTTTTACACTGGCTGCCTTATCCTGCTCGAGTTGAGTTTTGTGTGTTGAGAGCGGTTGCACTCTCTCTTTATGGTGCCACTCCATCTTACCTTTCAGAGCTACTCCATCCTCTTAGCTCTATCCCTGGTCGGCCATGTCTTCGGTCCACAACCAATGGTCTTCTCAGTGTGCCCCAAGCATGAACCTCCTTGCTCCTGAAACAAGGTTTTGAATCAGTTGGCCCTATCCTTTGGAATGCTCTTAACGTCAGTATGCGTGGCTTAGCAACTCCTAATTCTATGGCCCTCTTTTTGAAACGACTTAAAACTTATCTCTTTGTCAATGTGCAGTAATTTGCTGTGCGAGCGCTTCTGAGTGATTCTTCAGAAGAGGCGCTATACAAATATTTTGTTACATTACATGCAGAATAAGTAAGGCGCAAACTATTTATATCTTATCTTTTTAGATTACTGCTTTGAGGTGAAATGGTCATTTTTTAGCTGGCAACCAGTCAATTTACTCAGACGCCTATCGACACCGTTTTGGCATCGATTTCCAGGTATAGCATTGACATCAGCGCTGACCTTCGACCGAACATCATCAAAAACGACATTTGGTCATTCTTGTCCGTAAACACGAGTGATGCGAAGAGTCGAATTATCTTCGACGAGCAAAAATACAACGAGTGGACTGATTCGTACAAAGTCTCTGCCGGTTTCAGTGCAAGTGTGCCTGGGATTTTTCAGGCTTCCTTCAGTGCTGCTCTTGACATTTCGCACAGTGGAACTACCAGTGATCATACTTTGAGTGACCAAATGCGTGAGCTGAACATCCGTTCACAGAACGAAGCCCAGTGGGCCATAGAGGGCGAGAAGATTGTTCCCAAAAGTCTGAATGTCGCTCGTATAATGCGTTCCAGTATGAAGACTTCCTTGACGTTTAAAAGAGTTCGATTTCAACAGTTTAACGCTCCATTTGAAAGGAATTTCAAAATGTACACAAGCAGATCCGTGTCGTTAGAAGATGACGAACAAGCATTCCAATCTGCATGTCAAAACATCTCAGCAGCCAAACAGTTCTATATAGATATGTTGGAGTCGGTTTCTCGCAACGTTCTCTACCTGATGAATGCTTCCAGAGGCAAGTCGACGATTTCATATACAGTGTAATGTAGTTATGACGGTGTAAAGGAAAGATGTGTAATTTAAATAGGTTAAGCTTAATTGTAGCACTTGTTATTTCCAGTAATTATTCTCGCAATAGTTTCTGCAAATATATTTTGACATCAAGAATTCAAACAAATTGTTCCTATTGTACGGCGCTTAGCTTAGCAAATGAAATTTACAAATAAATATATCTCCACAGTTTCATGTAAACCAGACTAACTATTTCTTACTAAAATGCACCTTACCCTACAAAACTAAAGGTTTTGCATATTCAAAATCAGGAATGCCATTATTTTCTTCAACGTTGCGTAACGTTGAGTTCTCATAATAGCTATAGACAATGCAGGCACTCGAGAGTAAAATGTGACATTTGCGCTGTCCTTCTGTCAATACTCTAACCCAGTGGTTCTTGAATTTTTTTCAGGCCACGGACCGGCAATAAACTTTTCTTGAAACTGGCTGATCACCAGCTTAAATAAACAAATAAGTACAGTAAAGAAATAAGATGTATATAAAATGCATATAAACTCAAAGCATATAATATTAGTGTGACGAATTTATAAATAGCTAGAGGCCTAGGTAAGATTTAGCAGACAATTAATAATAATGAGCTAAGGCCCGATAGGCCCAATATAATAATAGAATGACCATATGTAGTGAGAGAGAGAGTGATAGAGAGAGCATTAAATGCATGCGGCGAGCCATTAAAGAATGCGAAGCGCATGCAAGTTAGTGAGTAGTAACCCCTTCCCCTTGGCCAGTGAAACAGTATAAATAGCCGATCTCACGACAGATCAGGACCGATTGCCGAGGCGGCGTGTGTTCCGGAAGGGATAGGGTGCTGGGTGAGCACCCGAGGAGAGGTCGCACCCGAGGGACCGATTGCCGGGGCGGCGTGTGGCAGGAGAAAGGTAGGGCACTCGAGCACCTTTAGTCGAGCACCTTTAAGAGGGCACCCAGTCAAGGAGCACCCTTGAGGTCGGAGCACCCTTGAGATTGGAGCACCCTGAGGCTAAGCACTTTGAGGTCGGAGCACCCTTGAGGTCCGAGCACGTTGAGTAGAGCACTCTGAGGTCAGAGAACCCTGAGTGGAGGCACTATAGGTGCGGTGCGAGGCTTAAGCTGGAGGGCGGTGCGAAGGGTGCGAAGGCACAGCGCCGTAGGGCGGCGCGATAGACAGGGTGCGGAGACACTGAGCCATAGGGCGGTGCGATTGGTGCGTGAGAGGCACTGAGCCGTAGGGCGGTGCGACAGGTGCAGTGCGAGGCATTGAGCTATAGGAGCGACGCGATAGGCTAGGTCTGAGGCACCGAGATATAGGTGCGGCGCGATAAGGGGCGGTGAGAGGCACTGAGCCGTAGGGCGGTGCGATAGTTGTGGTGCGAGAGGCACTGAGATATAGGTGCGGTGCGACAGGCGCAGAGACACTGAGCGTAGGGCGGTGCGTTGGTGCGGTAGAGGCACTGAGCGTAGGGCGGTGCGTTGGTGCGGTAGAGGCACTGAGCGTAGGGCGGTGCGTTGGTGCGGTAGAGGCACTGAGCGTAAAGAAGCGCGATAGGTGTGGAGAGAGGTAAGGTGCACGGAGAGAGGCAAAGTGCACGGAGTGAGGTCAGGTGCACAGGTAGAGAGGTGAGGCGCACGGAGCCAGATAGAAAGAGGTGAAAGGACGCTTTAAGGAAGGGATTAAGCGTGGAACGTCGGAAGGGAGTACAGAGTAGTGCGCAATGTGACAGGTGGTAGTAAGAGAGCCTGAGATCTTAGCCAAAAAGCTAAGACGAACGACCACGTGCGTTTAGTTGAGTCATAACCCCGTGTGCGTCGAACCGGGCGGAGCCATCTTGAGTTTAGGAGGCGTAGAAACCTCGATAGGCCCGGTTCGCCACATTAGTATATTCACAAAGTTGTAGATTATTATACATTATTAAGAAAGGTGCCTTAAGAATTTTCGAATTTTAATTTAAGAATTTTAGAATTTTAATTAAAGAACCAGGGAAAATAAAACAAAGAAACTCAAAAAGCCTAAAACAATTCAAAAGTTAACAAATCAAAATTCAAGTATAGCAAACTCTGATCTTCTCAGTATTGCTATACGCATCCGAAACTTGGACATCCGAAACTTCTCTCAGCAGACGCCACAACACTGGAAGCTTTTCACATGAAATGCCTACGTCTTATCCTAAGCAATCGCTGGTATGAACAGATGCGCAACGAAGATATCCTAGCTCGCGTAAGACTATCATCAGTACTTCCTGTGATCATAAAGCACCGCGAATCCATTTTCGGACACGTAACCAGACTCTGTGATGACAGCCTCGCTCAATCCGCTCTCCGATGTCATGTCGACCTATCTTTTGGTCGCCTCCTTGACAAAACATGGTAAAGGGAAGTCAGTCGCCCACGAAGCAGATGGCTCGATTAACTCAGTAAGGAAACCGCAATAACGCCAGCAGACATCTGGAGACGAGCAATGGATCGTGGTCATCGAGAAGAGACGAAAAGGCCCTTGCCGGCTGTACGATAACGAGGACGACGACGACGACGAATCTGTGACTGTTGTGCTGTATGCTCGTAAGAAACCGATCAATACGAGGCCTGATGTCACTCAGAAGGATTTGCAGTGAAATACTGGCATTCAAGCGGTTCCTGTCCTTTGTTTTTATCGTTGTTATTGAAGTGAATACTGTTTCACATCAGCATGTACAGTATGTACAGAAGAAAATATCGTTAAACAAATCTGGCTAAATCACTTTGCTTGGAGTATTCCTGTATTACGCTGATCCCAAAGGCAGATGAAGATTCACGCCTTTCAAAACGCGCCTGTATGCGTCTGTCGTATGCTATGTATCGAAAAGCAGAAAGATCTCTCATGCTGCATTGATTATGAAAAGACCTTCGACAACATCAAACACGAAGACCTATTTGAAAGCCTGAATAAAGCAGGAATCGACGGAAAAGAAAAATGATTAATAGCAGATCTATACTGGAAACAGGAAGCAGCTATTAGACTAAATGGGGATATAGGGAAAAGGATAAAGATCTTAAAGGGATTGAGACAGGTGTGCGGACTATCAACAGATTTTTTCAACTTTTGTTTTGAGGGGGGGTATTCGAAATGAACAAGGAATTGGAAGGTATAAGGATAGGAGGAAAATATCAATAACATAAGATTTGTGGCTGATACAACACTGTTAAAGTACTCGAAAAGAGAGCTGCAGAAACTGATGGACAAACTAGCAGAGAAAAGCGAGAGAAAAAGACTAAAAATAAACATAAAGAAGACCTTCACCATGGTAATCACAAAAAAAGAAGTGCCGAAATGCAAGATCTTATTAAACGAAAGAGAAATAGAACAAGTAACTTATTTAAAATATTTAGGAAGCATTATTACAAGTGATGGAAGAAGTGATAAAGACATCATAACAAGAATAGATATGGCAAAATCGGCCTTCATGGAAATGGAACAAATATTAACCCTTTCACTACTGATTTAATTTTTTTAGCAAAAAAAAATTGTTGAAGTCAAAAGTGAAGTAAATGGAAAGCTTTTAGACACCTAAGCACAATTTTTAATTAAAACAGTAATTAATTATATAATTATGGGTATGACTCCATATGGAGTCACTGGTGGTCAAAGGTCCCCATGACTCCATATGGAGTCATAGAGGTGTAACATTGAGTAATCAATAATAAAGATTGCTATTAAAGTTTGCAAGTTGTAGAACTACAGTGTTACTGTTGCTTAGCAATTATGTTTGCTAGAAACCAAATTCTGTCCCTGTGACACGCATTGGCAGCCCCAGTTAATTCACCTAAGTCCACACAGCTGTGGCACAACTTGCACTAATGCTTTGGTTCAGAATGAAGGGAAATGCAGAACACTGTGACATCTGACTTCCCTTCTGGAATTATAGCATACTTCTTCGCTAGTTTCTCTGTTATTTCATGCTCAGTTGAAGTGTTGAATACAGATGTAGAAGACATTGGAGGTTCACATTTGCAAACTAATATGGCCCCTTCTGTTCATGAATCAGTGCTTCACCTGTCGTTTTTTAACTTGACCAAGTAAAGATGTGATATTCTTATGGTTTTCCTTTCACAGGCAAATGAGCATCCCAAAGGGATAATGACACCCAGGTCATGAGACATGGTTAAGGGATATGTGGGAAATTTCTCCGGGTGGAGAGACGGTGATTGTCAACAGAATTGATATACTGTAGTTGCATTGCGGCTGGTTGCCAGTCGGTGTTAAATTAAATTAAAACCTTTAAGATATTGGCCTACATCAGAGCTCACTGTCTAACTCAAATGATTGTTTGCTCTCTGCCAACTCTTTAGCAGCAAATATATTACTCAAAACTTTTGAGGCAGTGACAGAGCTGAGGAGCTCACGACTATCCTCCATAGTCAGTAGTGGCTACACAGGGGCCTGTGCCCCTATTGAGTGCCTGGCCCCCAGTAGCTCCTGTTGGGACCCTATACTTAATACTACATACCTAACATCAAATGGTTGGCCCCATGATTGAAGTTGACACCCCAACGGCCCCCTTGCCAAATCCTGGAGCCACCACTGCCCATAGTCCCCTTGTCAGACTATATTGAATGTGCATGTCTGTCTTCTGTCCATTAGCGCAGCCACAAGAGGGACAGCGTCTTGGGGGCCTTTGAGCAGGCCAACAGTAGTGGGGAGGTTCTTGCAGAGACATTTATAAAATTTTATCTAACAAATTCAAGATTTAAATCTGGTATTAGGCCTATGCTAAATTGGGGCGGCTGGGTCTCTGCCCCAGACCTCTCTAGGAGAGCTTAAAACCTAAGGAACATTTTTTCAATTGGGGAGTGCCAAATGCCAGTGTGCTGTCATGAAGTCTCAAACATATGCACCAAATTTCAAGATTTGAATCTAATATTACCCCAAAATGGGTGGCCATGGCACACCCACTCCCCCTATTCTAGAACCCAGGCTATGCCACTGTCATACTCTATAGAGTCCATCTGGTGTACTATGTGATCAATAAGTCCTTCATTGACGAATTTCTCAAATATTTCTTAGAGAATAAAACTCTGTCTCAGATCTGCAGTTGGTGCTCTAGTTCCGTTCACAGCCATTGACTCCAAATGGCGTCATGCATAAAAACTCGTTTTTCTAAAAGTGTTTTGAAAAAATTCATTCACGTTTTCGGATGTGCATTCAATAATAATACATGAATGGTAGAATATTTTTCAAATCTAAAAAATGCACTAAAAGTATTAAAAATTTGCTTGAATACTTAAAATAAATATTTTGCTCCAATGTGGTAACTTCAAATTAGCACAATGCCTCCATCAAAGAGGTTAGCTTGGTGCTAAAATGCCTATTTTACACAAAATATGCATATTTTATGTATCAAATAAAATAATTGCTTGTACTTGCATTCTGGAGTTAGAAAATCACAAGTTTATACAATGACTCCATTTGGAGTCATTGGTAGTGAAAGGGTTAACGAACAAAAAAAATTTAAAAGAAACAAGGCTCAGAGTGCTTAGATGCTATGCATGGTCAGTTTTGTTATTTGGATCTGAGACGTGGAACATATAAAAAAAGATGAAAAAGAAATTGGAAACGGCAGAAATGTGGTTTTATAGGAGGATGCTAAAGGTCCCATGGACAGACAAGAGAAGTAACGAACAAAAACTACAGATGATGGAAGAGAGACGAACACTGATGACTACCATCAAGTTACATCAAGTTAAGACAAACGAGATTTTTTGGGCACGTGATGAGAAAAGAAGGATTAGAGAACTTGGCAGTGACTGGCATGGCGGAGGGCAAATGATCAAGAGGAAAACTAAGTTTATAATATACAGACAGAATGAGAGAGGAAATGGGGATAGAAAATAACGTCAAACTCCCGAGGAGCACTAGAGACCGAGAAAAATGGAAGTCCATGGCCGCCGACGCAGCAATGCATGGCACCTAAAAGAAGAAGAAGAAGAACTTATTACCCTCTCAACGTGTATAAGGCATCTGAGCATCCCATCCCAGTTTTGAACCCAAACTGCAGATCCGAGCTCACCAACGAATTCATTCCCAAATTTTCCAAGTAATATATGCTCAAAAATCTTAGACACTACCGGACTCAAGGTTATGCCCCTATAGTTATCACACCTTGTAGGGTCTGCGGTACAATTTGTTAAACAATGGAATCATGATCCCATTACCAAAACCTTCTGGCACATAACCCGCTTTCAGCATTAGATTAAACAAATGAGTTATGCAAGATAATACAGTTTGGATGTGTATACAGTAAATGTTCTATAGTTATCCTGTCAAACCCAGATGCTTTGTCCAGCTTAATTTTACTAACTGCTATGCCCACTTCTTCAATTGAGATCACAGGACACTCTATACTCTGACTCCTATAGCCTGAGTAACAGCCCTCAAACTTCAGTTTGATTTGAATTGTTCATGCCAACTACTGTTATTGGGTGTGCAGGCAGAGAAAAAGAAATCTGCAAATGCATTGGCGATTTTAGGCTCCGTACAAAACCAATCCACAGTTTGAGCAAAATTATTGCTCCTTCCTTCAAATTTACTTTTCCAGGACTTCCAAAAGGTAGCATTTTTAGGAGGGCATCACTAGAATAATTTCTGTTGTCCCTCTTTTTCTGCTTTATAGCAGTCATATGCTCCGCCTTAGAACTTTTCACTCTATGAAATGTAGCCCCATTTCTAGGTTTCCATTCCAAGTGACGCCCACATTTCATGTGCCTCTATTGACTTTACTTTGAGGTCATCCAATTGAGAGCCCCACCAAAATTTGAAATTCACTGGTAGCTTTGGGATAGGCTACTTCCAGAAGCATCCTGCAGCGATTGAGTGACATTGCTGCACACAGCCTCAATTTATATTTTGAATTCAGCTAGTGATAATCGTTAGTTCTAAAGAACCAGTAGGTCTACAAGTTCTATCTTTAACTGACAGGTGACCAGTGGTGGTTCCAAGTGGGGGATGAGTGGGGACGCAAAGAAGAAAGTCGTAAAAGAGCACAATCATACTTATTTGGATGATAAAATAAATACTGACAATCTGGTCATGGTCTACCAGACCCCTCATTGCTCTACGAAGGCTAAGACGCATTTTGTTTTATTGTTTACAGATTTGATGATCCAATCACAGAAAATAGATAGTGTCCAGAAACAGTTGCCCGGAAAAGGTTTGTGCCAAATCGAGTTCCCATAATATACAGTACTGTATATTTAAAACCTAACATGAATTGTATGCAGTGTTTATTCTAGGCCTGTTTTTTTGGGGGGGGGATTTCCTCCCACAGTATTAAAATTCCCTCCAAAATTTGTATATGTTGGCTTGTTATGTTACACACATTTTATTGAAGTCACTGCATACGTGGCCGAGATATTAAGTGTTAAACATCGGTCCACTTTTTACTTTTACACCCTCTATATATAAAAGGGCGATTCTTAGCACAATGCAAAAAATTATTTATGCTGTGCTGGCAGCTTCTACAACCTTCTTGTCAGGATAAGCCGACATTATTTATGTTTTCTTTCTCGAAGGTTTAGATGTGTGACATTTGCTGCTGCATTAACAGAAAAGTAGAAAAACTCAATAATTTCACTGTTTGGGACTTGCACAAAGCATTCAAAGTCCGTCACATTATAGTATTTTTGTGTTATTTTTTATTGTTGGGATTAAAATGATGTAATTTGTAATAAGATGATTGATTGACTGTGTGGTTTGCATGTGTGAAGCTTAGGTAGCTAATTTCGTAGTAACAGCCTGACATGTCATCACTAAAAAGCCATTGTTCAGCTTGCACCATCTGGCTTGTTAGAAATACTATAGAGGTATTCAACAATGCTAGGCTTCCTTCTCACGAATTCTGCGATCATAAATACAGTGGATGATTGGAGAGTGCAAGATCACAGTAAAGAATTGTGCTTAGATACCATTGCTTTAAACATATGAGTTAAAGGTTGAGTTTGTGCTCTTGAATCTCATCTACAACATGATGTGCTAAACTCGGCTTGCCATAATCAAATTGCTGAAATAGCACTGCGTAAATAACTGTAAGTAACTGTGTCTGCATAAAGCTAAGCTGGCAGCTTCTACAAATCTACATCCTTCTTGTCAGGATAAGCCGACAGCTCACACAGAAATCTGAGGTCATTTCTTGGTGAGCTATTGCCAATAAATGCCGAGAAGCAAAAAAGTTCGCAGTATTTTTCACTATTTTTTTAAAACTCGTCGCAAAATAGGTTGACAAACAAAAAAAGGTTATCCGGAACCCCGATGGGGGATGATTGCCCAGTCATCAACATGGTGGAACCGCCACTGGCACTACACACCCTGGAAGCCGAGGCTGCATTTTTGCTTGTCGGTATTTAAAGAAGAGATAAAGGGTAGAAGGAAGGGTGATGAGCTTTTTTTGCTTGTCGGGTTTAGTTTTTTTATGATAACTGGTGATTTCTTACCTGTTCCCTGAAAACTGCACCCCTGCTAAAAAAAATTCGTTCCGACGTGCATGTACAGGATGTACAAGTAAAAAGTGGACCGATGTTTGACATGTAATATCTCGGCCGCGTGGGTAGTAATTTCAATACCATTTATAGGTCATATACCTGAGAATATGTCTGATATAATTGCCATATTTCATGCTGATATTTTTAGTGTTTGCTGGGGCTCAAAAGATTAAAGGCGTTGTAAATAATATATATGACACTGTCCCCTGTTCATTTCTGAATGAAAACATTTAAAAAATGGGTTCACATTTGGCAAAGCTATGGAAAAAGGATACATTTATGACGCTTATGTAATGTAATGTAATGTAACAAAATATTTGTATAGCGCCTCTTCTGAAAGATCACTCAGAAGCGCTTCCACAGCAAATTACTGTATATTAACAAAGAGATAAGTTTTAAGTCGTTTCAAAAAGAGGGCCATAGAATTAGGAGTTGCTAAGCCACGCATACTGACGTTAAGAGCATTCCAAAGGATAGGGCCAACTGATTCAAAACCTCGCTCAGGAACATGGAGGTTCGTGCTTGGGGCACACTGAGAAGACCATTGCTTGTGGACCGAAGACATGGCCAACCAGGGATAGAGCTAAGAGGATGGAGTAGCTCTGTAAGGTAAGATGGAGTGGCACCATAAAGAGAGAGTGCAACCGCTCTCAACACACAAAACTCAACTCGGGCAGGATAAGGCAGCCAGTGTAAAACAGACATCATATAATCACTAATGTGATCACGTCTTGTGACACCAGCAATCACCCTGGCTGCCGAACGAAGAACCATCTGGAGTTTATTAAGTCGCACCGATGGAAGACCAGCAAATAGTGTATTACAGCAGTCAAGTCTTGAGTAAATAAATGCATGAATCAAAATAGAAGCAGATGGCATGTCTAGTGTACGTCGAAGCAATTGCGACAAAGTGAGTTAATATGATCCATAAAGGTTAACTCAGAGTCAAGAATTATACCAAGATCACGGACAGAAGAGGAGAAAGAGAGGTCAGGGAAAGCAGACTGCATAGAGAGATGATCAAGTTTTGAGAGCTGACCTCGAGTACCAAACCAGATGAGCTGAGTTTTAGCTGGATTAAGTAAAAGACGATTTGAGTGCATCCATGAACGAAGTAAGTCAGAGGCTTCAACAAATTCACGAGTGATCTGCAGGGCATTAGTGGGACTGGAATGCGAATAGGCCTGAATATCATCAGCATACATATGTGTTTTAAAATTATGAGGCGCAAACAGGCGTGCAACATCAGCAGTATAGAGTATATACAGAAGCGGCCCAAGGACCAAACCCTGACGGTCTCCCCAATTGCAGATCTTAAAAAATGGCTTGAAACCCAAATCTCAGCACTAATGTTTTCTCAAATATATAAAATTATAGTGGAATCTGTTCGGCAAATTGGCCTGAATCAAATATGCGCAATATAATCAAATGCTTTTACATCTCTTACTAGAGATGGAATTTAAAAACATTTAATTTATAATATAAATTAATGACTAGAAGGTTAGTAGATTGATTGCAAATTTGTCTTTCCGGGCAGCTCTTGCAAAATGGCTTGAAACACAAATCTCAACAATAATATTTGCTCAAATTTACTATTTAATTTTGTAGTGTGTCCTTATGGCTTCGACTATGTTCTGGAAATTGGCCAATGTCTGAGTGTAATCTCTCAACGGAAGAACTGGACCAGCTCCAGAGATGCATGCAACAGTATAATGCCAGGCGTAAAGCTGGCTTCTGTTACGAATTCTGTTAAGCAGGCTGCAGTTCAAAGATATTTAGGGATTCAATTTAACAGTAAGTTGATTGATTTGCCATGTTGAATGCGCAACAATCATCATCATTAATTTTGTTATGGTAATCTCTGGGCATTTCAAATCTGATGCTTGTGTCTAGTATATAGATAATTATTGATTTATTTTTTAAACACTTCTTTCTTTCTTTTATGCCCTCGGTACTTCATTCAACCTTGACTCTTGACTTAACAATCTTGACTGACTCTTCCTGATTCAGTCTGCCATTAGCGATTAGAGGCAGCCCAGGACTGTCAGTGATAGCGAGGGTCAGAATGAAATTGTCTTAGCCGGCCGATATCCGAGCCAACGTCGAACATCGGTCTACAGTTGCTATGTTGTGGAACATTGATTTATAACAAATTGTTTATAAGTCCTCGATGGCATGTTGCGTTCATTTCGCAAAATTGATGACAGTCACGGCAATTCACGGCATTTTGGAACATTAATGGAATTCATGGCAAACGACAAATCACGTATTTATGGCTTCCGTGACTTTATGAATTTCTACAGGCCAGGGACGCAAACATGTCTTTGTCCCTCGTATCCAGATACGGGTGTTTTTTGGGAAGGTCGTGTCGCTATGGGCGTGGACACGGGTGTTTATTTGCTATGGAATTACAAAAACCGTGGCTTATTTTATTGTCAAAAGTATAAAAAAGCAAAAAAGGTCATCACCACTCATAATTAAGCAATTTTAAGTTAACAAAGAAAATTTCTATCTACAATACGTAAAAGACAACTTCAATTTTTTGGACATATAATGAGGAAGAAAGGTATAGAAAACCTAGTAACTACTGGAAAAGTCGAAGTCAAAAGATCAAGAGGAAGACAAAGAATGACGTATATCAGCATTTTACTGACTGATGTAAAGGGGGTGACTACAGAATTAGAACTCATACAAACAACACACAACAGAGAGAAATGGAAGCCCATAGTCGTCAAATCTTTTTAAAACTTAAATATTTGCGCGCCCAAATAAAATCAGCACTCGGTCCAAGGTTTTGACACATCTGGTATAGATGATAGGTAACCATAGAAGAACCGTACGTCGGAACTCGACGCCACTGCAAACGTATAGGCCTAATTACGTATAAATAAGCGTATAATATTTTGGACATATTATACGTAGGCTATGCTACGCGCAATTCCAAGGGAGGTAACGTACGGTCGAATCTTGTGCAAGAGTCTAGTGGAGGCTGGACGCTAAGGCTAATAATCATCATCAGTGTTTCTGTCTTTTTACAGGTCCAGGTAACCAGTTTTCCCACTCCGATCGATTGCTTGCTTCTTCTTTGAGTTCCTGATATCCTTTATTCATCATCCACTCCAACATCATCTTTCTCGGTCTACCTCTCACTCTCTTTCCCTCCATTTTTCTTCGATTATTGTTCTTAGTAGAGTCATGCCGGAGGACATGTCTCATCCAATTTCTCTGCCTTTTCCGGATTGTATCTATCAGACTTCTCTATTCCTCTATCTCCTTCATGACTTCCTCATTTGTCTTATGCTCTGTGTATTTTACTTTTAGCATTTTCCTCCAAATCCACATTTCAAAAGCCTCTAATCGTCTTAGATCTTCCTTTCTCATTGTCCACGTCTCCGCCCCATACAACGCCACACTCCATATCAATGTTTTTACCAATCTCTTTTTTAGGTTTAGTTTTAGTTTACTTTGCATCAGCTCCTTTCTCTTGTAAAAAGCTTCCTTTGCTATTGCTATACGTCTTCTTATCTCTTTAGTGCATCTGGCATCGGTTGTTATCAGACTTCATAGATAGCTAAAGTCCTTCACTTAATTGCATGCTCTATGTTTTGCCCAGACACCATTACTTCCAATCCCTTTCCTTCTTTTTTACTTATTACCATAACTTTAGTCTTTTTTGTATTTATCCTCATTCCATGCTTTTCTGATACTTGTGTCAGTTTATCTTTACTTCCTTTAGCCCTTTTTGATTACTTGCTAGCATGGCCTGATCGTCTGCGAAGCGCAGCGCCTTTACTAGTACTCCTCCGACTTTGACTCTCTCATTTGTATTCTCCATCGCCTCTTGTACTAATTCTTCGATGTATATGTTAAACAGCAGCGGTGACAGTGGACATCCCTGCCTTACTCCTCTCCCAATCATACACGATTCACTCGGTTCTCACTCTATTCTCACCTTCACTGTCTGTCCACGGTATAGGTTTGCTATCAGTCTTCTGTCTCTCCACAACTAAGGCTAATGTTGATTTTTGATACAAATTTTGATCTTCAGCAGAAACGGCTTCGGTATCACAATTTAAGTTGCGGTAATGAAATCGTCACATCCGTTTTCAAGAAACGTTAACTGACACTTCACTAGTTGTTTTGAATACTTGTAGGTAGCGAAACTAGTGTCTGCGACATGTCTAGCTATAGTGGCAAGGTGGCGTGGATCAGTGGACAAACAAAGGATCCCAATAAGTGTGGTACTCCATATGTATGGAAGCCTTCACCTGGAGAAGAAATACCATTCAGTTATACTAAATGGGGAAGTGGTGAACCAAATTGCGGAAGCGGAGGTGTTGAGCGTTGCACAGACGTTTGGGCCAACATCAATTATGCTTGGAACGATGCCAATTGCGCTTCTACATTTTGCTTTCTGTGCGAATTCTGATACGGAATATCAACATAGGCGCAGATCTTTTGCTTCAAATGAGAAAAAAAACTTCCAGCACTTTACATAATGAGCATAATATATCAACTGTAAAATTATATTTGATTGATATTGATCGTTATAGTTCACATTAGAATGGAGCATAAGTCTTATACACTATAGTATAATATAAAGTGAATATTTGTTTTAGTCGGTAGAAGAAGTTAACCAAAATCGGAAATAAGTTTATTGTGCCAAAATTGCAAGATTTAAATGCTTGATAAAAAGTCTATTTTGCTAAGATTAGATGTATTTTCGTCTTAATGGCACAGATCCGCGAAAATCATTGGACTGTTATAGTTACTTCATACGAGGCTTTTGGCAGATGTGGCGAGTTAAATGAGAGTCCGGTAACTCCGGTATGCACACTGCACAGACCCGTGTTTCCTAAACTGTAGTTTTTGAACTAAACGTGTGTCGCACGGCTCAGGCTATAATGCTATAATGGGTGGCGGTGTATAGCGCGACATTATATTCAAAAGTGTCGTTTCCTAACCAACGCCATGGACAATGTCACTAGGTTTGCAAAGTTGCGAGGAGGCCTAATTTTACGAAATTCATGCACCAGCAGTCCAAACAAGACTTATATTAAAATGATTACTGTTTTATTCACTTTTAGTTTATACTAAAAATGATATCAAACTTAAATGAATGTTTAAAAAGATTAAGAAATTTATTATATCAGGTGAATGTTAAATCAAATCATTGACTACCTTAGCATCTTATTTATGTTTGTGTCTGTTATGATACCATTTCTATTTTTAATATAAATTTTTTACTACTTCCTAAGGTACCTACTGGCGGAAATTTTCATTTCCTTCTGGTATCTTTTTATTTTTTTATGACTTTGCATGTGAAATTGTGAGCTACTATGTTTTTTGTTCTTTTTATATATGTCATCAAATTAATTACTGATTTCATTACCTTCAACTATATGACATTAAATTGATTTATATGCTCATGAATTTTCTTTAAACTTTGTGCAATAATTCTGATAAATCAGTAAGGCTGTAATCTTTGTATTCTATTTAATTAATTAAGTGTTAATTTTCTATCATGTATCATGAACTTAGTCTTACGGAAATTACTATTATGATGTTAAAATGCTAGTATGATGTTATTATTACTACTATGATGTTAACATGAAATTACTATTATGATGTTAGCATACACCTATTTGGAAAATAATAAACTGTTATTGGATTATTATTGGATCAGAACTAAGTTTTCATGGTTGCGGCACTTTACGAAACCCCTGAAGAGGGCCTCGTTTCTAAAATGTTTGGGAAACCCTGCCATAGACAAAGCGCTGTCAATTAATCTGCATGGCAGGGAAACATCAAATTTTGGTCGGCGAACTGACCAAACGCAAAATAGACTTCGCACCATTTATCACTAGGCTTACTCTGTTGATCTCGCCATTTATGAAGTTGCGGACTAGACCGCTACAGCGTCAACCGAACCCGAACTGGTCTAGGCTGCTACAATGTCAGGCGAAGCTGAGTGGCTTTGCGGACTAGGCCACTACAGAAATCAATAGGGTCCGATTATGCGCTCACCAGCTCTATATGCCTTTTAGCCTACTCTTGTTAGTCCTGATCAAAGGCATGGAATCCTAGTTTTATTAGCAAGTGGAAGGTCAACCTCAGGCAACTACCAAAGTCTGCCTAAGTTGGTCAACGATCTAAACCGCTTAATAAATCAGCGTTTCTGCGCATTTTCACGTAATTTTGGATTGTTTTCAACTTGCAATTGCTCAAGTTCTGCGAAAGTTAAAAAGATGAGGTATACACCAATGTTTTGCATTTCTATTCCTATTTCAAACCATCCGTGCAAAAATTTAAAACATTTGCGAGGGGGCCCACTTTCCGGCCTAAAACAAACACTCCCTCCAAAAACTTTTTTGGGTTCCAAGCTGTGTGGCAACAACGTTTGAGGGGTAACCTATCTTTGTTGAGCGGCAATGTTGTAGGAGACTGTAATTGGAACAAAATAAGTCAAAAATTTAGAAAAATCGGACTATATTTGATTGAGATATCTGATATCGTCTTCTTGCCTCGAGCACCCTCTGTCGCAACCATAGAAATTATGCTCACTGGTGGCCTAAGTTAGTCAAATTCTTAAATTCTCTGCCAGACGTTGTCCTTCCAGATGCTAATGAATCTATGAGTCCATGTCAGCTTACTCTCTTGGTCTCGCCATTTATGAGGTTTCGGACTAGAACGCTACAGTATCAGCCGAAACCGTACTGGTCTAGGCTGCTACAATGTCAACCGAAGCTGAGTGGCTTAGCAGAAATCAATAGGGTCCGATTATGCGCTCACCAGCTCTATACCTTATAGCCTGGTCGGATTAGCCTAGTCTTAATCAGAGCTTAACAATGAACCGATTTCAATGGGGAAATAGGGTTACCAACCGTCCATGATTCGCGTGAACATTCAGCGAAACTGACCAACAGTGTCTCCCGTGTCCAGGACAATTTAGAACGAGTCCCAGATTTCTCTGAAGTATTCCCTCCTGAAACTCAGTAGTAGCCTTTAATGTGTCCAAATGATCCAATAACATTATATATATATTAACCACAGAATAGAACGAGAACTCAGGACATGGACGGAAAGCGGGCGACAGTCATAGGGTCACATACTGAGGTGAAGATTGTCGTTGCCTCGTGTAATGTTGGCACATTGGCCACGCCCGGGCGATCGGTCCGTCATTGGTTTGGATCAATGACTGCATGTCGGCGACGTACGTGTAATGCCGAGACGGTCTGTCCGTTTTCCTATGGCTATGTATGGCGTCTCTGGTAACAGCGCTAGAGCAATAATCATTTAAAATTAACATATTATAATGAAGTTGTAGTTTCGCAAGATGAAGAGTTGGCCAAATTATTATTTATGTGACTGCAGCCAGCAAAACATCGAACTTGTGACCTCAAGCTGAAATTTAGGTCCATAGCTTCTGTAGCCATTGTCTTCAAGTTCGACCAGAGTTGTCAAATTTTATTAAAATGGGTGTTATCTATTATTCCAGAGGCCTACCTTAAATTGTAATAACCACCTGGCCAAAGTGCCGTATAATTACTCTATTAGACCATAGCGCACTCAAACTGCTTTATTTATCTTGTCTGCTAGTGACATCACCAAGCAATATGTTTGAATATTTGCAAATTTGAGCTTCAGTCTAATAATTTGGCCACCTCTATATCATCGTGTGCCCAAAGATGAAGCATAACATATGCTATTATTAAATGTTACCATTATCATTGAAATAACATCTACAGCGCAATGGCAATGGAAAGCTAACACCCATTAACACGCGTCACCTGACTTTTGAGAGACAGAGAAATGAGAGAAACTACCATTTTCCCTTTTCCATTACCATTCTGATAAGAATAAAGAATGGTCACTGCCTTCATGTTAGTAATCAATGGGCGGATTAGCCCTGAGTGTTTAGACGGGGAGACCTGATCAGACAAAGTGCGACTGGTTGGTAGCACGACAACAGAGTTGACAGTTACCATGGACGCCTGAGTCTGATCAAACCGAGGAAGAGGACCGCATTATCGTAAACTCCGCCCATATTGGCTTCAATGTATAGATGCAATCGATGGCGATACCTCGTCTGCATTGCTGCAAAGGGAAACAATAGAATTTTGTCAGACAATAAACTGATTTGAAAGCTGATATACGCGCTCTCTGTCGAGTTAACAGCAGACAATACTTCAGAAAATATATAACCAAAACTGGGCGTAAAAACATTAGTTGTTCTGCCATTGATATCCTTTTCGTGTTGCTGCAATAAATTAAATCATGCTAGTTTGCAAGTGAATAGAGCAGTAATTTCAATGTCCTAAATTGTTGTCAATAGACATGACTAGTTTTTCACCTATGTCTCGTTGTTTGTTGTGGTAGCGGTACAGTCATTTTCACTTCCGAGTCGATTTTATGAAATGAATATGAAATTATGTTTAGAAATACATGCAATCTCCTTGACTACTGTACAAGTGTACATGTTGCCTGTGATAGTGCAGCAGATTACTATTTGCATGCACAGCGCACATCAGTCGGGCAGAAATTCCTACTCAGGATAGCCGCAGATTCCGAACTGAAGAATATCAAATTGAACAGCAATCTAACAGAACTTTCATAGTTTATATCACTGGCTAAACGCAATTTCAAAATAAACATGAAATTCCTGAAGGAACTGACCTTACTCATGATTGTTCTGGTGAACGGAGAAGTGAGCGTAACCATTGTAAAAAGCAGAAATTACAACGCCGTTTTCGCTGAATATGGAAGATGGTTGTGTGCTGTTGATTCTGCTCATCCATCAACTCAGAAGCATTTGGTCACCGACAACTCTGTCGCTGAATGTGCAAGATTCTGCATGTACTCTTCTGGCTGCATTGCCTTCAATATCTACGATAACGCCACATGTGATTTGATAACGCGTCAATCTTTCGATCGATTTCTTGCTATCGACTCCTGCAGAGCCTTTTTGGTAATTATCTATTTTCACTGAGAACAGAAAATTTGTCCTACAATAGTGAAAAAAGAAATGATGTTAAATAGTAAATGCTCGTTTAATAACTCGCACAGAGTTCACAAGCAATAGACTTATAACACAACACTTATAAGAAGCATTTTAAAATGAAATTTGTAGAAAACATGTAGGCCTACTGGAGAAATTAATGAGGAAATGCAACAATCATACTAGGCTCTTCATATTGAAGTATCAGGTAGATGCAAAAAATATACGAGTGAGAATGGAAGTTTTTGAAGGGACATAGAATAGACCACGCGACGTGGGATTCAGGACGTTTCATCGCAGGACGATTCATCTCAGAATGATTTAACGCGGACGATTCATCTCAAGGACTATTCATCTCAGGACATTTCAACAGGAGGACTATTCATCTCAGGACGTTTCATCAGGCGGACTATTCATCACCCTATACCTTCCCCTAACCTTTACCCTAACCCAAATCCTTACCCTAACTCTAACCCTTATAACTTTATCCGAGATGAATTGTCCTCCTGATGAAACGTCCTGAGATGAATAGTTCTTGAGATGAATCGTCCGCGTTAAATCATTCTGAGATGAATCGTCTTGCGATGAAACGTCCGGATACCGCGACATGATAACTTGAATATTTCTAGAGTGATTGTTTTTGCTTTGACAGGACGTTGAATACAAGCAATACATAAAATCTGACGGTAGGTAATGCATTCGTTTCTTTCGATAGGTAAGAAACATCAGCGTCAAATATTTACTATGTGGGCTTTTCAACTCCAAACTATTCATATATTGACTGTTCATATCGGACTATCCCTCTTGAACTATTCATCTCAAGTGGTATTTATCTGCGGAACTTTCATCCGCAGAAGTTGTAATCTGCGGGCTATTCATCTTAGACGAAGTAATATAAAGATAAAAGCAAAATGTATAAAGTAAAAGAAATTGTTATTATTACTAGCAAATGGTTTAGCTTTTAAACGGCTGACCGATTAAGATACAGGTGATCCTGCCTGCAATGTTGGTCAAACTTCTTGAAATAATTGATGATATTATGCAGCTTATCCATAATTTAGTGTATTAACTTTATCCAGGGATGTGACCAAGACAGTGAGTGGCAAGACCGAGACTAAGACCAAGACACTAACTTTTGAAATAAATATCTTTGGAGTTTAGGATGAATTTCCTGACATTAGTCGTGATAATTTTGCAGTGTTTTTCTCAATAGTCTTGATCAACCGGATTTCCGCCATGAACTTCTCTCCTGTTGTTACGTAGAGTAGGCCGAAAGTTCTCTGTCAAAGATAAATAATGTTAGTTAACCTATTTAAAAACTCAGTAGTGCGAGATGGAAATTGAGTTTCAAAGAACCCTTTCAATGTCACACAACCATTGATATTTTTTGCAGCTTGCCCTTTCAGTTTTGACTATGTACCTGAAATCAACCAATGTCTGTATTTGAATCTGGAACCGATGGCATGGGAAAACGCTCGAAATGCCTGTGCAATCTTGAAGACTGGAGCACAAATGGTTTCAATAAAGGATTCTGCCAAACAGGAAGCAGTCAGAAGATATTTGCAAGAACAATTCACAAGTAAGCACAGTACAATTTAAATGTACCTCTCGTGTAAGAGATTGCATTAGTTTCAAGTGCTAATATTTCTGACGCTTCTAACCCTCGTTTATGAAGTAAGGCAAGTAAAGTCAAGATTATTGTGGTGACTAGTCGAAAGACTGCGTGAACACATTACATGTCTAAATAACTACTTCTGAATAGCCAATATTTGAGACGTTTCTTGAATGTGTCGAATGATGGGGACTCTTGGATGTCAGCAGGAAGTGAATTTCAGGCACGCGCAGCAGCTACCGGGAAAGCTCGATCACCGTGTTCATTTAGTTCATCCGTGGTAGAGGATCTCAGTCGTCTCCGTCCTTCCAGATCCGAGACGCTGCGCAACTCGTTCGACAGATAGCTCGGTCCTGTTCCGTGCAGACAACGATAAACGAGAGTTGACAATTTAAACTTAATGCGCTATGGAACAGACAGCCAGTGCAGATCGATAAGTAACAGACCGAGCTGACCGATGGGTAAGACGGGCAGCCCCGATCAGGACTGAATGCAGCCGACCGAGTAGATAGGCAGGCGATCCGGAGAGAACGGCGTTGCCACAGTCAAGTCTAGTGAGAATGAAGTAATAAACGAACATTAGTGATGGGTTGGGTTGGGTTTTAAAACATGGACCCATGTATGACAGTCAGCCAGTGACAGGAGATAGAATGACGACGATATCTCTCTGGATCATGTCATGTCCCCCTCTCCTCTTCGGGCGTCTTTAGACTGCACTGCCTGATTTATAATGATAATAGGGCCTAACTGAGAGAGATGGCGACAACCAATGCCCGGTGGCAGCCGCTGTATACCGTTGGCGTTCAATAACTATTATTAGGAGCAAATGTACATGTTCTTATATTTATCGCTGAGACCGTCATTGACCTCAGGGTAGTTCATCTGCCTGTCACTCGTCAAAAACTTTGGCTGATTCTCGGTAGCCTATTCTTCAATCCGCCGATGCTAGAGGTATTATCAAATAGGGCATGTATATATATACATACATCAAGTTACTGCTGTGGTGCATCCAGAGATGGCAATGAAGCAGTCTGTCTTGTAAACAGCAAGTGTGTATCCAGCAGAAGGGAGCCTACGGATCCTGCCGACTTTTCACTGCAATACTGCAAGCCCGGTGTCAACAAATAAAGTCTCCCCCAAAATGAAGTATCCCCGGAGGTGTTATTTTAAAACAGAGTCTCAGCCCGGCGGATTCGTTTTAAAATAAAATCGCCCTATTTAAAATAAAATCACCTTATTTAAAATAAAATCGCTTAATTTAAAACATAATACCCCTAGGCGATTTTATTTTTAAATGAATCTGCCGGGCGGAGACTCTGTTTGGGGGAGGATTTATTTTCCCAACACCTGCATCAAAAATGTGTTCTGTTGTCTGTGATAAAGTCATTTCAACCAGCTAGTATGAAATTATTTAAAACACACATCACTCATTTCGCAATGTGGGTCAAACACATTGCCACCTAAGCTCATTGTAGTATTAGTGGCTGTACTTGGTCAAGTTTTCATTATGCCTTTTGCGCAAAGAAAACAGAACATCGACAATGAATTGTATCGGCGTTGATTGCAGGAAATGGACAATATGTTTTATTACGTTTCTTCCTTTAGACTTTAGTTGATATTATTGACAGGAATTTTAGACAGATTCTCATTTTTATAGTTTCAATTAGTTTTAAATTCTGAGAATGTTGAAAGTTTACTCATATTTGTAAAATCTTAGTAATGACTTCAGCGGCGGGAAGTTAGCAGAGTGGAGACAACGTTGAACGATTGAGCAGAAGGTCGCGGGATCCACACCCGCAAGAGCCCTAAGGTCGACTTAGCCCTCCTTCGCCAGATCGCGATGGAAACTGAATAGCGGATTAATTTACGGAGTAAACAGGCGCGATGCATGAGAACACTGGTCCCGCATCATGTAACTTGTACAGTACCAGCCGCCTGGCTGAGGGCTTTGGAAACGCAGATCAGCACCGCCCTATGAGCCTTAAGGCTAGCCTTGAAAGCTCTGGGAGGACTTTACAACTTTTACTAATAATGACTTCAATTGTATCCTTCTTTTTCTTGTTCTTCTTCTTTAGGTGCTGTGTATTTCTACGTAAGCGACCATGGATTTCCATTTTGATCAATCTTGACATCCTCTTATTCATTCGATGTTGTTATTTACTCCCTCAATTCCTTCTCGTAGGCAGTCTGCATCGGTGTTTATCTGCCTTCCTCTTGCTCTTTTCCCCTCCACTTTTCCGGCTATCGCCTAATGATACAGACCTTTCTTTCTCATTATGTGTTCGAAAAAGAGAGGCTACCGTTTTGATGGTTACCATCAGACTTGTTTTTATTCTAAGTTTATTTAAGATCTCTTCTGCATGGTGATTGCCAAGAGTAAAGTAACACCCACTTACAGTATAAGACAAAATGGCAATGAAATCAAACAAGTGGCGCAGTTCTAATGGACAAGGCAGCATTCAGGGAACTCAAGGCGATACTTACAAACAGGCACATTTCTTAACAGGCGCGATTGAGAATGCTTAGAGGCTTCGTTTGGTCAGTCCTATTGTATGGAGCACAGACATGGACTATATCCAAGGCCAAGGAGAAGAAATTGGAAGCCACAGAAATGTGAAAACCAGACTACATGATTCTGGTTTTTGCGAAGGATGTTGGAGATTTCACTGACGGAAAAGAAAACCGATTTTAACCCAATATGTGTGACATGTTTCTCTATAGCACTGAGCTATTGTAGGTGTATCAAACGTTATTGATTTTCTGCTGTTGGAGTATATATGACTTCCGTGTCACAGCTGATCACCTCGCTGAAGAATTCCAATCCTGTAAAGCTGTTTGCATTAATACAGTAAAACGTCTATTGTGATTGGCATGATTCTGGAAACGCCTTCTCCTTTTGCAATTATTTTTAGAATCATATTTGCAACTATTTTCTGTGTTGATTAGAGAAGGAAGAAATATAATATAAGGGAAGCAATAAATGGAATCAGAATAGACGAAAAGGAATTTTAAAGAGAATGTAATTCCAGATTTTTGCACAGCACTTTAAAAGATCAAAACATTGTGTTACCTATAAGTGAAACTCGTTGTCTTGTAGAACAAGAGTCTGCAATCTGTGTCTCCTCATTCTGGCCTTTTTACTCAAAGATCGCATGGCTGGACGGACAGACTGGCGATCCAAATAACTGCGGAACTCCCTATTTCTGGAAGCCAGTGGGGGCAGCAGAGACACCTTTCAACTACACCAACTGGTATCCGGGAAGTCCGGACTGCTCTGGTGGTAACCAGAACTGCGTCTTCATTGTATCTGCGCCAGAATATAACTATCGATGGGAAGACGCCGGCTATGACGTTTCGCTTTGCTCGGTCTGTGAATTCTGATGAAAGTCTAAGCAAACGCGCTGCTCAAGTTTTAGCCACAACTACTGTAGGCTACAGCCATATAACTATTTAATTTGCGAGGTACTGACGCAGACTGGAAGCTTTTTTAAATTTGATCAAGTTATTTAGTCTACATTTGAACTTAGCATCTCTTGGATTTTATATATATATATATATATATATATATATATGATCGTCCCTCCGTCGCTTAAGACAGCGGGGTTTGGGAATAGGCCCTTCCGACGTGGGGCCCACCTCGTGGAACTCGCTCCCAAAATCGCTTACGGTTGAGACATTGCTGGATCGGTTCCGGAGACAGCTGAAAAGGCATGTGTTTAATATCTGATTCTTGTAAAGCGCTTTTGACTTTGGCCCTGTCAGCTATGCTTACAACGCTCTAGAAATTGTCTTGTATAATGTATATATATACAGTATATATATACTGTATATATATATATATATATATATATATATATATATATATATATATATATATATATTCCCAAGTCTGTGTCCTGTGTCTGTCTTTGTGTAACCGCGTTCTCATTGGACAACGCGCTGCTATCATTTTGTAATCGTTGCTATCAGCAGCTTAAATTTCATAATGGACGGAGCTTATAACGATCATCCTCACAACAACCATTATGATCACGACGCCTTTTATTTAATGCTTGTCTAGAGGTTGCTCTGTATGCCCTATATCTTATAATTGCTAAATTATAGTTCTGTAACTTTCTAGGTTTGTGCGCATGTATATCGCATCATTTTTAAAATCCATCCCTTCTCCGTTCCTTTTCTACTCCATCCCCTCTTCTACCCTCGATCTTGTACTCCTTTCACTCTATTTTTCTACCCCTCTCCGCTCAATCCTCTATTTTATTCCTCACAATCTACCCCACTCTTCCTTCAATTTTCCCTCTTCAGCATTGCCACAAAACCTACTCTCTCCTACCTCCCGTTCACATTTCTAACCCCTTTTTCAGAGTTCTTCTCACCTTCATCTTCCTTCCTTTTCATTTCCGGCATCTTTTCCATCACTATTCTCACCCTTCCTCTTCCTCCCTCTCCTTTCCACACATACTTCTCTCTCATTCTGCTATCTTCTTTATCTACTCTCTCTCTCTCTCTCTCTCTCTCTCTCATATATATATATATATATATATATATATATATATTATATAAGGGTGTGACAAAAAGTACAAACTATATCCATTCAGTACTAAAAGATGCTCTTTGATCTACTGATCAAGAAAAACCCCTATTTCAATGTATTATTTTTATGTCTAGGGCTCCCAACTTTGAAAAACTGATTTATGAATAATATGTATATTGCATATTTCATTGCAAAGCAATGGCTTCATAACAATAACTGCATTAACATAGTTGCTGGGATATTTTAAACTGTTTTGTTGAATCTATTGATAGTTTTTGATTAAATTTGGTAAACTTGGGTGTTTGCTGTTAAAATAATACAGGCTTTTCTACAATATCCTTCATAAAGTGATCCACTTCTTGGCACGCTAGTGGGTTCTGCTTTCTTCTCATGCCCATAGCAACCATTGTATTTATGATTTCTAATGATGATCATTAAGTGGGTTTAGAGGTGAATTGTAGTTAAATTATGGCAAGCTTTAGAACAGTGGTTCTCAACCCTTGTTCCGCGCGCGGACCACAAGTGGTCCGCAAGACGGGTCTAGTGGTCTGCGGCGAAGTCTGAAAAAACGTAACTAAAAATTAGACATAGGCCTTATTAATTTTCCATGTGAAAAATCTGAAAAGTGAGGCGATCAAAACAAGGTCATCAGCACAAAAAGGTTATCGGCACATTTCGTGTGTATTCTGTGCATTTTCTACGTGATAAAGCATGACAAGCAAAAAATAACAAAAGGTCATCACCCCCTTTTTGGAGCAGATGATTGCTCAATTTAGCAGGTGGTCCGCGAGTTATTTTTGAACTTCAAAAGAGGTCCGCGAGGCAAAGAGGATTGAAAACCACTGCTCTAGAACACGAAGTAAAAGTTGACATTCAGTATTTGGGTTTCCAAAGGAATTAGCTAAAATCCCCCAAAATGTGCTGCCAACGTGTGAAGATGTTCTAAGAGCGTGTTATTTTTAACAGCAAAAAAGAGACATAAGACTGTTGATGTTGTAAAAACTTTTGCATCTGAAGTGATTGAGATATATAATAAGGCCAGCATATCTACTATTGCATTTGTCAGCATAGTGAAAAAAGTGAAAAGGCTATTTGAGAAATGGAATGATCTGCAGAAAAAACTACCTGAAAACTGGATATTGAAAAATTGATCCAGTTAGGCCTACATCAAGTAGGCTGCAATAACTAGAAGACATAAAATGAAAAGTAACAAAGGTTGAAGGTAAAACAAAAAGAGAAATGGGAGAAAGTAGTACTGCTTTAGAAGAGTTTGAAATGAATTACAATTCAGAAAACAGTCCAAATGGCCTTTGCAGTGATGTCAGTTACACGGGCAATGAGGAGGCTGAAGAGGAAGACAGTGACGATCAGTGCTGTTCTAGCAGTGGTCCACAGAATAAACATCAGTATCTAGCTGCTGTCGGTGATGAGGACGAAAATATAAGAAAATTTGCTTATGCAAAATTTCACTAGTTCGGAGTAATCATCAACACAGTGGTAGAATTCGTTGTTTTGACAAGAACAATATTACAGTCAACTTCACTTCAGACTCCTACTTCAACATTGATTGGGAACGGATGAAATTTGACATCCATCCACTCGTGCATGACACCACTTCAGGAGCCATTGAAAATCACGCAGAAATAAGTATGCCATATTATCCATGTCATGCACAAGATGTGGAAAGACATATCAAAGATGTCTCTGTAGCCTTCCATAAAGTTTATGGACATGATTCACGCCTTGGAGTTATAATTCAAATGAAGAAATCAAGATCAGAGTTGCCAACTATAGAAAGCAAATCACATTTACTGCACTAATAGTTAAACTGCAGCACTGTAGCATACGTATGATTTTGTTCTTATTCGGTCAGTTTTGTTCAATTTAGAAGATGATATGCTGCTTAGCTCATAGCATATAAGTTAGAATGGTGCAAAAGTATAAGTAAAATCCTTCCCGATCACTCATGGCTAACTTCAGGGCTCATAAGGCGGCGCTGATCTCCGTTACCAAGGCCCTCAGCCAGGCGACTGGTGCAAGTTACATGATACGGGCCAGTGTTCTCATGAAACGCGACTGTTTACTCCGCGGATTAATCCGCTACTCATTTGCCATCGCCATCTGGAGAAAGAAGGCTGAATTGACCTTAGGGCTCCTGCCAGAGTTGAACCCGCGACCTTCTGCTCCATCGTCCAGTATTGTTATCATTCTGCTAACTTCTTGCCCCTGTCAACTTCCTACCCCTGCTAATTTCCCTATATTATATATACAGTGTATTTCCCTGATATATTACACCATGGTGTAATGGTGCAATGGTGTAACTTGCTAATACTGTTAATGTCGGAAAATGGCAATGCAATGCATAAATTTGGCAAAATTGACTTGCATTCTTAACAAAGTTGCTAGAAATGGGTGATTCATATGAAATATCTGTTTTCGATAGCTTATTTACTTTAATATGGATCATCGATTTCCGTTTGTATGGGATGTGAACTCTAAAATTGTGTTCTTTTTGTCACACTAATATATATATATATATATATATATATATATATATATATATATATATATATATATATATATATATATATATATATGTTCCGATTCCTTCATTCATCTTAGACCGCTCCGTCTTTTTAAAGGCAAGCATTTTGACGTGTAAAATGTTTGTCAAGCCAGACATTCTTATCATATGGCCAACTAAATGGTTATTCCTCTGTCACTCTTCCCTTCCATATTCTATCACTTTCTCCTCATCTTCCACCTTTCTCGCATTCTTTAGAGGCAAATACGTAGGAATGCTTTAAAACTAGCCAGTCTTTTCTCGTGGCTAAATATAATGTCGCATTAATTATCAAGATCAAGAAACCCAAGCAGGCATCAAAATACTGATCAAATAATGTTCCGGTCAAAGACCAATCATTGAACGAAATCATATATCATTCACCAAAATATAATATATCTTGAAGCATCTTAGCCTACTGTATAAAATCGTTATTCATTACTTGTGACCGCGTCTATCTTTCCAGTCATGATTGATGGCTTAAATTACTAGACACTATTTCAACAATTATTCTGAACTTTTAGCTGAATTTCCAACATTCATGGCCAAGACAACTTAGCCTAAACATTTTGTCCGTGACATTTTGTCCTAGCACCCATGTCGAACCATTGGATGTCGAGGAACCGGCGTTGGCGGTGCATTTAGAAGGCTTCAGAGTGTTGATGTCGGCTGCGAACATGGTCCATGTCTCGCCTGTATACAGGAGGGCGGATAGGACGAGCGTCTGGTATAGGGGTCTATGCACGCTTTAGTGTGTATAGCTTAGATACAGTACATGTATATGGCGGTCACGCCAGACCCGTAGGAGTCAGTCCATGGCAGCGGCATCGAGGGAGATGCGACGTAAAACTTCAGGGCGACTGTTTCAGATGACGCTATTTTGAGGACGAGATAGGTTAACTCGCCAATCTCCTCAATTGTGTTGCCCCCCTACTAGGATGTTGTTGCATGGCGGGCGGCACCTATATTCTGGATCTTCGTCGTTGGCCAGGAGATGTGCATTCCGAAGGTGGAAGCAGTTGACCCAACCTAACCCAACCCACCGTAATACATTACAATTTCTTAAATCGTGATTTATTTTCTAGCCCAACCCACCATAAATATGATAAAGTCTGACCCAACCCAACCCACTCCAACGCACGGATTGACCAAACCCATGGACTTCTCAGAAATGAGTGTCGCGTTGTAAATCTTCGAATAGGATGCAGAGGAATGATGGCGTCTCGGCACCACGAAGGGCCTTACACAGCGCCTGACGATCGACAGAGTCGAAGGAAGACATTTGCAACGTTCAGAGATTTCTGATATCCGTCTTGTAGTTCCGCCAAGATAGCGTCAATCGCTGACTTCCCGGCCGTAAATCCCGAATATTGGGGGTTTTAATTCGGCCGAGGAGCGGCTGCTGGCGATTGAGGAATACGTGGGCGAAGACTTTTCCTGAATAGGAAAGAAGAGCGATTGGACGAACGTTTGAACATCCCGACTTGCTGACCTTTCTTTTGTAGAGGGATTGAAGAGTTCTAACCCTCCACTCTGCTGCGACTCGACCGCTGTGCCACACTTGGGTGAACAGCGAGTGTTGGGCTTGGCTTACCGTGCTGATGGCGCACGTCAGTGACTCTGAAGGTATATGTTACGAGGACCAGCTGTTTCTTCTGTTGCGTACATTCTTGATGGCAGCGACCAGCTCTGGCAGAGTCGGAGCATCAGGTGAGATGTCAGGGTCAGGTGTGACTGTGTTAGTGTCATGGTCCAGCTGTGCGTGCGGTACACCGACTGGACGGTTCAACGCCTGGCTGTAGTGTTCGATCCATCGATTCAGCACTTCGTCCTGTGAGAGGCAGGCAGAGCCGTCGGATTTCTTGAACGATGGAAGAGGGGCGTAGTCGTCCGCCTGCGTCAGAAATACAGAGTCAGTGTGATTCCTAGCAATGTATATTTCAACTTCGTCGGCGATTTCCTTGTAACATGCCTTTTTGTCGCGTCTCGCTTGAGTTTAAAAACTGTGGCTCATGCGCTGTGACGTTCGGGAATGTCTCCGTGAAGAAGACGAGATGATGCTTTCTAATGATTAATATGCAAGCATTGAAACATAGGAAGGGGCGGATGATGACCACTACGAGAGGTTTCCCAAAACTATTAATAACTCTAAGTATCATGTACTATACAACAGTAGCTGCTTATTCTCAGGCGCTTAGTCTTTCTTAAAATCGCTATTGGAAGAGAGGTGAGGCATATTTAGATATAGAACATGTACATGTAAATAATCGAATATCTCGTATTTATCTCTCATTAGATTACGAAATAAACATCTCTTAATTCAGTTGTGTGGCCAGAATATTTTCAACTTTGAAAAATGAAAAACGGTCATCCTCATCTTTGTGTGATCGTGGTGTCTTCCTTTGCCAAGCTGACAAGCAAAAAAAGGTCGTCAACGTACTTAATTGCTCTAGCTGTTAGATGCTATACCTAAGAAAATTTTGGAGGATTTAACCCCAAAACCACGTCCGAAAATTTAAAAAATATATGAAAGCACAATAAAAAATGTTTTGGTCGGGCAGCCAATGGGGTTAACCCCCAAATTCCCCTCCTTGGCTACGTCACTGTCTGAATTATGCAATAAATCTGAAGGAATGAACCGTTGAAACCCGTGGATCAGTAAACATGTGGCCGCATTACACTGATTGTCTTGCCCAATAATGTATGTTACACTCTTGCGCCTGCCATGCGTTATGTGATCCGAGGTACGTTATATCCAATATCATCCAATACGGTAGCGCATCGCACGGTACCATGCATTGCGGTAACTTATAACGGATAATGTGTTATAACTGAATCCATTATAACGACATTTTACTGTAAATAGGCTTATACTGACAATGCAGTTGTACAGACTGATGCATGCGACGCGCCCCGACAGGCTCCAAACATTATTGTTGACAACAACAACAACAACAACAATTTGCTGCAATTATAATAAATCATGGAATCGAAGCAAGTCCTCTTTCACAAAATCCGCACAATTATCCAGATCGAAGCTAACGAATTTGCGCGAAAAACCTCTGCTAGTCCGGGCGTTAGTCCTGAGCCGGATTGATTATTGCAACAGTGTGCCGTTGGGCCTTCCCGCCAACCTGCTCGACAAACTGCAATCCGTGTTCAACGTCTCGGCGCGACTGATTTTTGCAGCTCGATGGAACACTCACGTCATGCCGCTGTTTCGTGATAAGCTCCATTGGCTACCAATACGGGAGCGGATCGTATACAAGCGACGCCTGCTAACTTACCGAGCGCTACACGACCCTACTTGTCCGAACTACATCGCCTCCCTCCTACAGCGGACCACGACGCTGGAACGACGTCGGCTGCTAAGATCTGACAGTCGAGTCAAATTGCTTGTGCCTTACCCGTCTAAAACGGCCAAGTTCGGAGACAGGTCGGTTACTCGGGGCAAACCAGAACTGTGGAATTCACTACTGGACTATGTTACAAACTCTGACTCTCTAGGACTTTTCCTAAATAATCCTAAGACTTCACCATCGGTCATACGTAGTATTGTAAAGCTTGGAGCAATAGTACACAGGAGAGACCGAAATTCAAGCCAGCAGATGATGAGTGCGAAAACTTCCCGAAAAGCCGGACATTTTCCAATTTCAGACCAATGCTTGCCGGACGGAGGACACGAGGTGAAAAAAGGAGGGCATGTCCTCCTTTTGCCGGACGTCTAGCAACCCTATGTTAGAGTGATCATGGCAACCTCAATGTTGTTGTTTTGCCGTGTTCGAACGTGTGCTGTGGGACGCTGATTTGAGGGAATTGATTGTTAATTACAAAGCAACTAATATATATATATATAATAGAACAAGAAGCGTCGGTTTCAGTCAGAACAATTAGGCCTACTGTAAATATAATCGAAATAATGCCTGAAACTGAATGTACAATAGATTGGCTGGTGTGTATCTGAAATCAAAGAGCCTACAGCAGACTCAGCAACTATTCATACCTGTGGGCCAGCTAATCTGCCAACCAAAATACCGCAAAAACTGAAGTATTGGCTTAGCCACGGGGCCCAATCCCTATTCGGGCTGTGACCGGCCAAGTGATTTGCGTAAAACCGTTGAGAGGCTTTGGTGGGGGAGGGGGGTAGTATGATCAAAGAGAATACGCGAATATTGAGGTCGAAGAGCTTCACTACGACATTAATTACTCGTTGTACACTTTGTACCCGAAAATCTCTATGTACCGCCCCTATTACGTAATCCTGGCTACGCCATTACATTGCTTGATAACTGTGCAGATTAAAAATATTTTCGCATATATTCGATCAATTTCTATGTGTATAGATGCCTGTTTTGTTGACATCAAAAAGAGGCTGAATCAAAATCAGCCTAAACTGAACGACTCTAAGACTGAATTCATTAATCTTGGTCATAGAAAGCAAACTTCTAGAGTCGACATCGATGAAATTAAGCTGGAGGAAGTCATCATAAAGCATAAGCAAATGGTGCGGGACCTCGGTGTGATCCTCGATGAGAACTTAACCATGGCTTATCACATCAGTAAGGTGGTCTCGGGCAGTTTCTTTCAACTGCGCCAGTTAAGATCTATCTTGGACTCGCTCACGCCCAAGACTATTAAAACTCTAATCCATGCGTTCGTCTCTTCGCGCCTGGACTGCTGTAACAGTCTATTGGCACGCATCACCGTGAATCAACTAAAAAGGTTGCAATAAGTACAGAATGCGGCAGCACACCTGGTCACCCGGGCGACGAGGCGGCATCATATAACGTCAACACTCAGGGATCTCCACTGGTTTCCTATCAATGATCGTATTCGGTTCAAGATAATAACAATAGTGGACAACTGTTTCTGGGCGAAGGCACCTGAAGAAAAGACTGCCAGTTACTTCGAGACTGTAACCGTAATCGATCGGTCATCACTTGGTCAATCACAAAAACCCGAACTCTGAGAGTTCCCCGAACGAACAACAAAATCGAAGACCGCTCATTTCGAGCAGTGGGTCCAAACCTCTGGAACGTCTTGCCATCATCGCTACGAGATGAAACTGTATCACGTCCGATATTTCTAAATCGTCTTAAAACCTATATTTTTGAGCAATCAACCCAGGCGCATTAGGTTTAATCGTGCATTTGAATGTTGAAATGAAATATATAAATATTCTTTTAACAAAAGATAGATTAATTAATTATTCAACAATAACTCAAAACTTACACACGGCCTGTGCCGATTGGATCCCTGAAGGAAGCCAGTACTTCAGTTGCCAAGCGCCTAATATTGTTGTGCAATGTCTGCAAAGGAAAAGACTGACTGCAGTAGTGTATGGCAGATTGGCAGCGGCTACAGACATTCGGAGTCACGAGAACACATGCGAGGTAGAAGAACTTTTACGTGGCTGAATCAAATATCTCGCGACTGCAGATTAATACCTACAGAGGCATGTGAAGATGCACAGAATCGGGAACTGTGCATGGTGATCACAACGGCCACAAACGGCATCGCAAACTGATGACGACGACGATGATGATAATGATGATGACAATGATGGAGGTGATGAGATGCAATTTTTTATTATTCAAGAGAAATTGGAGTGTTTATTCTGCACTGAATATTATTATTGAATAATTAGGGACATTTCTATAGTTTTTTTCAAATTGAAACATCTAACATTGCTCATTTTCTGGTTGAAATAAATGTGGTTGAATATTTGGGAATTTGAGCTCAAGTCATATAATCTGGCCACCTCTGTAACGTCGAGTGTCATAAAATGCAGAATCACATATTTAATACTGTAGTCAAAATTACCATTATTATTATTGTTGTTATTGAGATAACATCTCTAGCGTAGTGACAATGACAAATAACCGCCATCAATACAGCTCTCTCCGACCTTGAATACTTTTAAAGAGAGACTTAAAACATGGTTATATCCCACGAGTTATTTGTAACTTTGTAATGTGTTCACGCATTTCGTTTGGACGAGTTACCACATTAATCAGTACGTTGATAATAATAATAATAATAATAATAATAATAATAATAATAATAATAAATTAATATGTTTTAAAACGCGTCACCTGAATTTTGAGAGACTGGAGGAAACTACCACTTTTTCTTCCCATTGCTATTCATAGAAGAAACAAAGAATGGTCGTTGCCTGTAAGATAGTAATCAATGGACGAAGTAGCTTTGAGATGTTAAACTATCAAACTTGATCAGACAAAGTGCGACTGGTAGCACGACAGCAGAGTTGACAGTTACCATGGGCGCCAGAGTCTGATCCTACCGAGGAAGAGGACCGAATAATTAATCGTAAACTCCGCCCATATTGGCTTCAATGTAGATACAATAGATGGCCCCGTTTGCATCGCTGCAAATGGAAACAATAGAATTTTGACGAAGAATAAACTGATTTGAAAACTGGAATAATATACATGATATGCGCGCTCTCTGTCGAGAAAACAGCAGACAATACTTCAGAAATGAATAACCAAAACTAGGCATGAAAACATTAGGCGCTCTTCCATTGATATTCTTGTCGTCCGATTCTGTCGAAACGTGTTTTCGTAGTCTAATACTTTTATGTATTGCATTTCACAAGTGAGTAACCAGTCATTTCAGTGTCCTAAATGGTTCCCATTGCAGCATGCGCTTTCATAGGCATGACTAGTTTTACAATTATACATGACTAGCTTTACACCTGTGCTTTGGTGTTTGCTATGGCAGCGGTAACAGCCACTTTCACTCCGAGTCAATTTTATGAATTGAATATGAAGTTATGTTTAGAAATACATGTAATCTCCTTGACTACTGTACAGTGTACAACTGTACATGTTGCCTATGACTGTGCAACAGATGACTCTGTGCACATACATCGCTCATCATTCGCGTAGAAATTCCTATTCAGAATATCCGCAGATTCCGAACTGTTGAATATCAAATTGAACAGCAATCTAACAGAACTTTCACAGTTTTTCTTATCGACCAAACGCAATTTCAAAATAAACATGAAATTACTGAAGGAACTGACCTTGCTCGTGATTGTTCTGGTTAACGGAGAAGTAAGCGTAACCAATGTAAGAAGCAGAAATTACAACGCCGTCTTCGGTGAAAATGGAGGAAGGCTGTGTGCTATCGCTAATGTTGGTTTGCTGACTCAGAGGCATTTGGTCACCGACAACCCTGTCGCTGAATGTGCAAGATTCTGCATGTACTCTTCTGACTGCATTGCCTTCAATATCTACGATAACGCCACATGTGATTTGATAACGTGTCAATCATTCGGACGATTTCTTGCTATGGATTCCTGCAGAGCCTTTTTGGTAAGTATCGATTTTCACTCTCACCAGAAAATTTATCGTCTAAATCTAAACATTTGTACTTAAAGATAAATTTTGGTTTATTCGGATACATGAGGAATGCATTGTAACTGTATCTTCAAATCCTTCCATTAAATTCCGGGCATTAAACTGAATAACCTTCACTTAGCTTTGAGTGTACCTTTTAAGCTTGTATCATTGATGCCGTTCATTGGCAATAGTGCAATTTAAAAATGATGGTAAGAAGAAATTTATAATTAATAAGTGCTCGATGAATGATAACTCGTTGAGATTCCACAAGCATTGATAACAATGCATGCATTTTTAGAATAAATGTGTGGGAAATACAGTGCATTTAGTGCGAAAGAGTAAGAGAAACTGAAGAGCCATCATGGTTCTTCAGCTTGCAATGTCAGGTAGATGCAAGTATATGCAGCTGTAGATGAAAGATGTTGAAGAAACGAAGACGAAAACACGTGACATGATAAATTGAACTTTTCTAAAATGTTTGTTTTTGCTTTGACAGGACGTTGAATATGGTTACATGCAATTTCTTGGTAGGTCATATGTTTGTTTCGTTCAATAGATATAAAACATCGGCGTTAGATAATTACCATCATTATAGAAAAACTCTTACGGCTGCTTTTGCTGTTTTATGCATGTTTTATATTGTTCGTGTGGCTTTGCTGCATACCCTAAAATAGTGCTACTCCATCCATCAGAATCTTGGACTATAAAGAACAGAGATCAAGAACGTCTACGTGCCTTTGAAATAAAAAGCTTTGGATGAATTTTGAACATCAGATGACAGAAAAAAGAACACATACAGGGTATGCAGGATGAAACCAACAGACCAGTGAAGAATTTCCGGCTGCGAACAAAGGATGGTGAATATCGAAAAGGCAGACCAAGAAGATAATGTTTAGATGATATCCTTGAATGGGGTTACGCGGAGCTACACAACCTAAGGGGAACGGACATTCTCCCCTGGACATAATACCTCCGGACATTATCCTCTCTGGTATACCTGATGAAATGAAACCCCCGGACATAACCCCCTTTTTGTTTACTCCATGGGCTTTCACGAAATCTACTGGAGCTGTGATGAAAGAGAATTAGAGTCGCTATCACTATTGAAATGTTCTCTGTTGAAATCTCTTGAAGAATGACCGATTCGGGCTTATAGATTATGTACTATACGACGTTTATGTGTAAAAATACATTTATTTTAATGAACTTCTAACTACTAGAAGATCTATACAACAAAGTATGAAGGGTCACAAGGATCGTTGAACTGTAGATCAGTAAGTAAGTGTCCGAAATCTAACAACAACATCTAATAAATCTTCTTTATATCAAAATTTAAATCGTTTCTACTCACCGGTCTTTGAAGGTTTCACCTATTTGTTCTAGTCAATGCTCCTCATGATTTTATTATAAAGCCGGCGCTATGAAATTGGCTTGGAACACCTAATTGGTTTTTAGAATTCTAGACTAATATACCAGACAAGTGACAGTATAAACTGTTATCAGATGCTTGATTAAGCATAAAACTGCACTACCATTTTAAAATTTAAATATTAAAATCAATGATATTGATTTACAGTGTCCATTACTTCTTTGCCCGGAAAGGGAATATGACCGGGGGATAATGTCCGGGGGATGATGTCCGGGGGGATAATGTCCTACACTCCAACCTAACCAGAGAATCACAAGACCGAGCAAGATGGAGACAGATTGTGAACCAGACTATTGACACCTTCGGGTACAACACCGATTGAGCTGGATGATGACGATGGTTGAACTATGTGTGTTTGTCCACTCCCATCTCATCCTCTATCTTCTACCCACTATCAACCTTTTCTCATTCTTTCATCTTCTTCTCTTCATCAATTTCTCATCCGTCTCTCATCCGTTTCCCTTTCTCATTCTTTCCTGCCCTTCACCCTCTACCTCCCATTTCTCTTCTTTAGTTTCTCTCCTTTTCTCTACCTACTCATTTTCGTATTCCTCTGTCTATTTATCCATTCTTAATTTCCTATTCCATCTACTCCTTCTAGTTCCTTCTTCCTCTTTCCCTGCTTCCCCTCCTCTTCCTCTAGTTTCCTCCTCTCTCTCTCTCGCCTTCCCTCGCCTTGTCTCAACTACCTAATCTTTACTATGCTTTAAATGAAACATACAATTCTTGAGTTGTGTTATAATAAATTTTAAAACCAACCTAATTGAATTCTCGATCAGTAGGCCTACTTTATATGATCGATGCTTTAAAATACTGCACCGCCATAATCAACAAATTACATTTCCATGAAACCTAAACTAATCTTTTTATTTAATTGCCTAGTTTAATCAAATTTTATTTTATTTGGTTGTCACAGACACTGTATCGTCAGAAGAGAATCTGGCGCTCAAAAGACCAGCCACGCAAAGTAGCACTTACTCGGGCGGCGCTTACGGTTACTGCAGCGCCAGTAGAGCGGTTGATGGAAATAAAGAAACAAACGCTGCATATTTGTCGTGTTCCAATACCAACGACGGTCCAGGCGGTCCTAATTGGTGGAGAGTTCAACTTTACCAACCGTATCGTGTGCAAAAGGTTACGGTGACAAACCGAGCTGAATGTTGTGGTAGGTGATCATTCTACAAGATAAATGACATTGAGCTTCCTCTGTAGCATTTACAAAATGACCATTTGACAGAATTCGTATAAATTATGGACGGCCGGTCATGCTGAATGATAAAGCATAATTTGTTTTCATTATAGAACACAATAGGCCTGCTGTGTTTAGCAATGGTCTCAAATTTTAGCATCTTGCTGCTCTTGCAGCAGGCAACTTGCTACGCTGACTGGGGTAGCGGTTAATTCTGACAATTAAACTAAGTAGCAAAGTGGCGGGAACCTTTCCCAATGACTATTCTAATGTTCTACCCATATAATCCTTTTATAGATAAGCAGATTTTAGATGTTTGGAAGATATCTATAGTTCTATACTATTCATCCTTCTCTTGTACCTATATTCGTGGTGAATCATTCGGATATCTCGCCATCCACTTTGATTGCACTTTCCGCTTTCTTATATATTATTTGTATCATTTTGATGTGTCTCAATGTCTGCAAAAGTTCTTTCCGCCAGACTGAGACGAATACCTCTTTGTAATCAAAAAAGTTGATGTAACAGGGTCTGTTTGCTTCAATAAATTTTCCCATAATTTGTCTTCTTGTAAACATCTGGTCTATTGTGCTCTTTCCTGGCCTAAATCCTGCTTGTTCCTCTAGTTTTCGCTTGCGATTTTAAACGATTTATTGATATAAAATGCCAACCGAAAACTAGTACAGCCCAGATACAGAACCGGAAGATCACTCTAACACGCCCCTTGCGGCTATAATATCTTAACTAATACAGTAAGTAAGTAAAGTACATAATCTATAGTAGCGGTACACAACAATGTGTTGAAGTATTAAAGAATTAGAACATTTCAAATAGAACCAGAATTTCCTTATTTATATTGTTTCGTCGTTAACAGTTAATCGCTTGGATTACTTCATCGTGGGAGTGACAAATTCAATGGCGGATCCAGTGAGAGGAGCCTATCCCCTGTGTGGCCAGTATCCATCAACAGTAGCGTCTGGTGCAACAGTTACTCTTTATTGTGATCCATGCATAAGCGCCGGTCAATATGTTATCATTCAACAGCCAAGCAATGGAACTGGTTGGCTCAACATGTGTGAGGTTGAAGTCTACGCTAGAACAGATAGAAACTGTAAGTATATGGCATTGCTCTAATTAACTAATATCGTTTCGAGTCAGCTGATTGACATATTTAATATTAGTACTTTGTGCGTTATTTTACCGCATTCCTAAATTTCACGATTCTTGTTTTCTTATTTAAATAATCGTTATAACAAAAGTCTTGGAAGTCCACTAAGATGGAATGAAGGAGTTCACCACCTTGACCCTTACTGTGACCAATCCTTTAGAAAGTAGGAAACGTTCACCTCAGTACGTTGACTAGTTAGCGAGGCGCGGAAGAAGAGAGTGTTGAAAGGTCTAAGAGGCATTGAAAGGAAATTTCTGCATGTCAAGATCAGGCGATGAATTTCCGAGAGTCGGTCTTTGGCAAGAGTCAAGCACTAATCCGTCGTCGAATTTGACAGGCTCGACTTAAGGTGAACTCCCTCCAGGCGAAGACTGAAACGGTAACCAATCAACGTATTCTGGAATGGCAACGTTGTGAAATTTTCCAGCCTGTGTGATTAGTCGAAAATTCTACCGAAAAATGTGCACAGGAACTTCACGAAAACAATAAGTAGGTCAACGTCTTCACGTTTAGCGCAATAAAGCATGGGCAAATGCGTGCTACGCAGCAGAAAATCGTCTCCGGTACAAATCCCTGTAAATAGTAATTCCCTCTATATCTCTGAAGCGCGAGTTGAAAGATTAGTAGCAGCTAACCAAGAAGCCTTTGAAGGGGCAAGGCCAGAAAACTAGAATTTAGAAGATTAATAAGAAATGGATCACGGAAACAACAGTTTATACAGGGGAAAAAGGACACTAAATATCAGACGCGACTCATCAGATCAAGCAGAAAGGGAATATAGAGCTAAATGTAATGGAGTGAAAAGAGCTCAAAAATAAACAAAGCAAAATGTCTTGAAGATCAATGAATTATTAAATCCAAAAGTACAATGGTGAGTTCACGGCAAATGAGGCATGCAAACCGATGCGTAGCATTAAATGGCCATAAAAGATGCACATGGCAAAGTGATAATAGAAAATAATGAAGTTTTAAATGGAATGTTGGATAGGACGGTATGAAGCACAAATGTACAGTACAATATAAAAAGAGCTTGTGGAAGAACTGAAGAAAATATCAGCACCAAGCAGAGAATGTGAAATAGACAATACTATAAAATCTCGAGAGTAGAAACATAGTTGTGAAGTTCAAAGAATTTTTTTTAAAAGTTCATGAAAGTTCAATAAAGTTCAGGAAAATATAAAGTTCCGAAAAGTTCATAAAAGTTCAATTTTTCAATTTAGTCCAAGTCAGATGACTCAGTTTCAGAAGACCAGTCATTGTATTCATCGACATAGCATATGTTTTCGATCTATCCACCAGTTATAAGTTACAATGCACTTTGATGATCTTCTCAACTGTCTTTCATACGAATCTCTGGCGGTTTTTGTATGTATAAATTCAAATGCTGACCAATTTCTCTCACATGACCCGGCTTTTGAAGCGATAATTCGAATTGAACTTGATGAACTTTAATAAATCTTTTTCAATAAAGTTCAAAAAGTTCAAGCAATAATAAAGCTTAAAACGCTTGAACGACACAACTATGAGTAGCGGTGGAGAGATAGAGGTTAAATATTGGAAAATATTTAAAATTCCGGGCACTTACGTGATAGCAGGAAAGATGATCAGACGTGGATATTTAATCATTGTTGACATTAGACTAGAAGATTTGTATTAATTATAGGCGTTGATGACGATCACACAGAAATTTGATTTTAAAAGAATACAATAGTTTTTGAATTCTGGGAATTTGCGATAATGTGATGTAGCTTCTGTGTAGAGCTTTCAGTTAAATCTTTATTTTGTTTATTTGTTATTTAGAAATTTTGAATAGCCATTGTTTTTTCTCAACCATTTCGATATTGTGCCATAAGATATGAAGATGCTAATATAAGATTTCTGTAATTACACATTATAATTGATGAATTATGCAGGATATTTGAACCATGTGAATATCAAAAATGGTTCATGTGCTGTTACAGAGCAACCGGCGGAGACCTGATCAGCATCGCAGGATGGAATTGATGCAATCAGCATTTCGAATTCCTACAACTGATAGCCTTAGCTGCATAATCATTTCCAGTTAGACGATTTGGCTGTTTGAATAACATATCTGTCAATTCGAAAGTGCTTGATATCGTCAGTTACTTGCATTAAATAGCTGGACAATTAGTGTCCATAAACGTAGTGTAGTATAAGTGTGTTAGGCCTATTACTTGAATATGTTATTCCTATTATTTAAAAGAAATCATTTTGTTTTTGAATATTATCCTCGACAAGTCTTGGTCGAAAATGAATCTTAAATGATCATTGATAATGAAAATGTCCCTCGTATTCGCTAGGTTTTAAATTGCAAACAAATCTTCAAATTGTGGACAGTGACAATAAATACAATGAAATGTCATAGCTAAATCAGTAACAATCAGCAACAGTAAAAATTATCTATAATCTATAAGTTGTCGTTACGAGAATACAAGTAGGTGATTATGTATGGATATTTTCTCATCAAATTAAATTAATATATCAGAATAGTGAAATTTGCATCATTGCACGGAGTTGTCCATGAGTTGGGTTATCCCATTAGTTGTGTTGGGTGGGATCCAGATAATGCAAAAATTAATGGTTTGGGTTAGATTTCGTGAGTCCAAAACTGTTAGCCATGTTAAATAAAGGTTTTCTGTTTACTGCTTTGACAATAGTCATAGATTCTTGTTTTAGGTCATATGGGCGCCATGTACTCTAGCCTAGATTCCATCGTTAGCAACGAATCCAGTAGTCTGCACACACCTGACCATAGCAATTCAGATTGAACAAATCACGTGGACGGACAAACGGTGTCGGCTGTTGTTTACTTATCTGACACATTCCTAAACCGGTCACAGATATTTTGCATTAGGCACAATGAGAAACATGTGCTCATGTCTTTTCGACGCTATAATTCAGTACGTGACAGTTGCAAATGACAGTGGAAAATGACGTCGAACGTCATCTGCGAGGTTAGAGTAAGCGACATGTATTTCGGACAAGAACAACCAACCGAACCACCCAACCACCCCGGGGTCCAAAGAGGCATGTTGGAAATATTTGAAATGTTATTAAGATTATTACTGTTATTTTGTTGCTGCTATTGACACTTTTGTTATTGTTATTTTGTTATTGGTATTATGACTAACAAGTGGGCTATCTCAATAAGTCTATGTTTGATTATGAAGATATCAATCACTAAGTTGCTAATTTCCTAGTTTGGCGATGTTCGTGGAAGTATGCTATTCTTTTCTTCTTGTTATCATTCAAATGTCCTATCCAACTATCAATTATTAAATAGTGTGTCTATTGGTTATCGATAGCCTACTTTTAGTATATAAACTTTCTATGCATCTCTTCTTCTCAGTTTTGTGTTTGTGTTGTGATGAATAATTCTTTGTATGGACAATTATATATAAAGTATATATATATATATTTTATTAGTCCTATACTCAAGGGCCTGTTGCAGAAACTGCTGCTGAGCCTTGTTATTATTTAACCCTGACAGCCTGTAGAATATACTGACTGCTGTTAGGCTATATTATTATTATTATTATTATTATTATTATTATTATTATTATTATTATTTCTATTTGCTGGGTAGCCTGTTGAAGAAACTTTTACTTAGTATATTCAGAGTTGTGACTTTTATTCCATAAACTATCCAGTAGCTATATTTTCTTCCAGTGCAAACAGAATTTTCATATTGTTACTCCCTGAACTTTTACTGGTTCTTAAAAATATGTTCAAATTCTATATCGAATATTGGCTTAGAGTGGGAAAATGGCCATGTGGGACAGGTAGTGGCTTAAAGTGAATGGTATTACTAAATAGAGCACATTCATTGCTACAATATATAAAAAATGTGTTATGGTACTTTTTCATTAAGATTTTTAATAAATTTTCAAATTTACGACTTTTTTAAAAGTTAAGTTTTGGACATTGTGTTGTAGATGTGATTCAAGAAGACCACAAACTCCACTTTAACTCCTGTGTTTGAAGCAGTGGTATCAAAACATATTCCTTTGATGTGATCTTGCAATCCCCATTCATTCACAGTATTTATGGTTGCATAAGTCATGTACTCATCCTTTCCACTGTATAGTTTAGGAACAGAGAGCAGTTTAATTAATGATGTTGTCACCTGATACAAAAAATTGGCAAGCAATCTACACGTTCTTTGCCAGGAGTTGCCAGAGCAGTTAAATCATCCGTAATTTTAACATCCCAGTGCAAGACTAGTGGTGCCATTGGCTCGAGACTAGATTTCATTTCTAAGGCTATTTCCTTGCGATATCTCATCCTTGCATGCCGGATAGCACTGTAACTAGTTATTAGATGTGAAGAAACTTTTTGAAGCCGACTTGTTGATGTCATGGCAACAAATGCTATATTTCAATTACTGGTGTTGGTATGATCCAAGACAGCTTCAACTTATGCGGTTACTACCGGAACTTTGCCTCGTTTTCTAGTAGTTTTGTTTCGAGGCAACTCTGGCTCCAAATCTTTGCTGTCTTTGTCCTTGCTGCGGCTTCTAAATGAACTTTTGCGACAGCCACTGTTTCCTTGTGATACAGCAGACTACCTTAGCTGTTCTTGCTACCTCAGCCACTTTTCACTTCAGAACACGATCTTCTTTGTGTGCAAGCTTGCAATCAACTCCCACCATGGAACCATGACGACCTTTTCCCTTTGTGCGGCCAGAAACTTGAGGTCTTCCTAATCTTTGATAATTGCTGTGGCCTGTTGGTGTGCTATGCCAAATAGGTCGAGTAGGCTTTCTTAAAACAAACTCGAATTGGACAAATTTTTCTGAGATTTACGATATACTAGTTTCTTCATGCCCTTCCACTCGCTGTGTAGCTTTCTAAGTGCTCAGTTACATGATTGGGTGCTTTTGTCGTAATTATAGCCCTTCACCAAATTTGTAGTAGTAGTTCAGTTGTTTTAATACTGTCTTTGAGAAACATTGTATTAATTATCATCATGAAAATGAAACAAGACTTGGAGCACTTCTTCACGAGAAGGAAGCTTAGCATTGTTGAAGTCCTCTCTTGTATTTCTAACAGGCGAGATGGTGCAAGCTGAAGGATTGCTTTTCAGTTTCAATATTGACATGTAAGACATGCAAACCATAAAGTCAATCATTAATCTAATTACAAGTTCCATTTTTTTGTTTCAAATAATAAGAAATAACATGAAAATGCTATAATGTAACGGCTTTGATTGCTTTGTGCCAGTTCTAAACATTTAAATATTTGAGGATTTTCTTCTTTTCTGTTAATGTTGTACCAAATGTAAAAATCTAAACCTTGGCCAAAGAAAAAGACAGAATTTTTTGCATTGCAGTAAGAATCACCTAATATATATATATATATATATATATATATATATATATATATATATATATATATTATATATATATACAGTCTAGTAGCAGTTTTCTCAACAGGCTACCAGAGATATAGATCAGTACAACCTGAGCAGCAGTTTTCTCAACAGACCGCCAGGTAACAGAGAAAACGAACACAACCGTGACGACAGTATGTTCTACAGGTCGCTAGAAACATTCCCTAGCACTAGACGACAGTATTTTCACAGGCCGCCAAGTACTTGGAGCGCTCATCTAGATCTTAGACGACAGTATATTCTACAGGTCGTCGAGTCCAGAAGAACCCGTGGTGCGTGCAATACCGGTGCTAAGCAACAGTTTATTCAACAAGCTGCTGTAGCGACCGCCGTGCGCCAATGGCGACTGAAGGAAAGCATGAGGTTTTATAACATTGAGTGGCGTTCGGGATAAGCCGAAGCACTCAACGACCAATAACAGCACGAGTACAAAGTACGACTAAGTCATCATCGTCCTTTTTGGTATTTTATTATTTCCTTAACTGTCATTATCTAGTTTATTTGTATAGGATGTAATAGTTAATTATTAGTTAATTTTGTAAGTGTTTGATTACTGTTACTATTGCAAGTGCTAATGCCACCTGTATTGTGTTGAACGTACATGATATCGGTGAACATTGGAAATAATAACAGTTAAGTCAAGTATATAATTACCATCCCAACAACTGTAATAGAGTCACTATTGAAGGGTGGCGAAGTCGTGAAGTTAGTAATTATCTTTGGAATTTCCATCTCTTCTTCTTCATCATCGTCGTCGTCGTCATCATCATCATCATCATCATCATCATTGTTTCGTTAAGCTCCGTTGAGGCCGTTGCAATCATTCCTCACCGTTCTCGATTTTGTTCAATTTTAGGCTTCTCTGTATCGGTATTAATTGGCAATGATGTTCTCCTTCGCAGGTGTTCCCAAGAGTCCGAAGCGCGAAGCGGTGTAGCCAGGGATAGTTTTCACCCCCTAACAGCCTTCCAACACAGCCCCTCTCAATCTGAGACCGATACCTCCAATCGAAAGATATTTTTACACCCCAACACCCACCCCCAATTTTGAGACCGACACCCCTCAACCACAACCCCCAATCAATCTGAGCTAGGGGTGACCTTTTTCAGGTTTTTCGATTACTTTATAAGGTTTTTTGTTTTTGTTTTGTTTTTTGCTTGTCAGACTTTTTGGGAGCTTGAAAAGATTTTTTGCTTGTCAGACTTTTTCCAAATTCCGACACCCCCAATTTTTCTGACACTCCCAAATTCACATTCCTAGAAATAACCCTCTGTGTAGCTGCTCTTACTCTGAGAACCGAGGCACAGAATAAGAATGGCATGCATACTTGATCTGCTTCTTGTGAATCCGAGCCGCTGTGGCCCACCCTTCCTATGTAGCAATGGGTTGAGTCGAGCCAGAGGCACATACGCAAATGCATTTCCAGGAGGATAAAAGAGCAGCGTCCTTGTAACTGCTGTAGTCAGGTCTTTGTTTTTCCACGCATTGCAAGACAATTCGAGGATGCATTCAGCAATTGGACCACCACTCAACACTTCAGTAGTTATCGGGTCTTAGCGGTCTTTATGTCTGTGTATCAGTTTCCTGAGCATCCTATCATAAATTGAAGAATCATCAAACTGTCTTTAAAATGTCTACACGCAGATATTTATCAAATACATATAAACTTGATTTAGACTTCACAATAATTATTCAGTCGTTGAAGCATCTTGGTGGCTATATTAGTTTGCCAACGACGTTAGAATATTTGCTGAGTCTGATACATATTCAATTATTCATTAACACACATAAACCATTGCAATACACATTGAATTCCGGCTATGGTTCGATTCCATTACTTTTGATTGCGGTATGAAACCGACGCTTTATGTTTCAGAACTCCTATCCTGTATGGCGATTCTATCAGCTGCACTACAGTCAGTGTATATCGAAATTTGATGCAGTTATCTTAGAATTGTCTTACTACCTTCAGGTCTAGACTTAACACACATCTATTCCTGACTGCATATCCGCCTTAACCTGGAATCTGGAAGTACGGACTGACTTTTGGATTACAACCTCGATTCACCACGGACAATGATTCACGACTACGATTATTCACTGAAGCGACCATCGACTGGTGCAGATGTACTACTACAATGGCGCTAAAAAAGTCTACTACTACTACTACTACTACTACTACTACTACTACTACTACTACTACTACTACTACTACTACTACTACTACTACTACTACTACTACTACTACTATTACTACTACTACTACTACTACTACTACCACTACTACTACTACAACTACTACTACACTACACAATTGTCTTCGGCGCTTTGTATTTAGTAATCAATTTCCTCTCGCCCGCTTTCAGCAGCACCATCAAATAGGCCTACTGCTGCGAACGCATCAATGCAACACCAGTGAGGTTGCCAGAATGAATACCCTTTCGCTGATTTCAATTATTCACCAGTGCATAGAAAACTCAGTCTCAATTGTCACCGCTTCTACGCGATCATCTTCACTGACTGCGGATCCCGGAACGCATTGCCTTCAGGCGTTGTTGGCTAACATTTTAGGCTGTGTTAGCCCTTCTGTCCCCCCGCCCCAGCTACATATCGGGCCTGATCCTCCAGTCTATGGAGGTAGACCGGCGCTCGCAGCTTCCTTCAAGCAACCGTCACCAACTGGTGGTTCATCCTCCGTCCAGGACGGCTGTCTTTGGTGACAGGTCCTACTGGAGGGGCAATCCGAGGATGTGAAACTTTCTACCGAAGAACGTGACAATTGAGACCTCCCCTGAACTGTTTATTAAGTGCCTTAAGACGCATAATATGTCTAACATCTCTGACAGTAGTGCCCTTGTTAAGCGCTCTCGACTTTAACCTTCTCTATGTTTGCTGCGCTCTATGAAGCTTCTTAAATAGTAATAATAATCATAACCATGATCACTTTGCTACTGTTCACTGGTCACTGAAATGGCGATCGTCTGTTGATTGCGCGGTCAATAACGGGCAACTGTCGTGGTTCTACGACAGAGTAAACATCTGAAGGAGAGAGTTTCTCATTGTGTTCGTCTCCAAGGCTCTAGCATTGTTTTTATGTAGCTAATGTTCTATTCTCCCTTTTCCTTTTTTAAAAGTATATGACTACATCTGTGCGCGAACGTTTCGGTAGCCCTTTTAGTCGCCAGACTTCGCAGCTTGCAGTTAAGACAGCGTCATTTGCTATTTGACTAGACTACTTGGCTACAATAGAATCCGGATATATCCAACTCGCTTATTTCGAAGCTTCTTTTCAGTCCTTGACGATCGTCAAGCCCGTCGATCAAAATCGACGGGGGACGATCAAGATCAAAAATCAAGATCAAAAATCAAGATCAAAAAGCCCGTCGGATATATCGAATTTACGCTTTAGCTATATCGAGCTACATGTATAATCGCGGCTCCTTGGCCTTCGATATAACGAGAATCTACTGTAAATATTCAACTTTGGTTGACGGCCACGGGCAATCCTCATTTAGCCGGCTATTGGCCATTAATCTTTCCACCCTAAACATTGCAGCCTGTAGCAGTGAAAAATCTTTTCTGTTGACTAGCGATAATTTAATTATTTGGCCAAACAAAAAACAGCAAAATGTAAAATTTTGACAACAAGCTGTGATTCCGATCAATATAGTCAGTGGAATCACTGTCTTCAAGTCAATTTCCTTAAAACCATCCACAATCGTCATATTTGATTAAAGCGTGTGTCATCGAATATTCTGGAGGGCTATTTTTAACTGTGTAACTACTTCGCAAAAATACTGGATATTAACTCTATAAGACCATAGCGCACTCAAACTGCTTTATTTATCTTGTCTCTAATGAAGTCACCCAAGAACGTTTATTATTCCAGAGAAATGATTGTGTTCACTCTGTAATGAATATTACACAAATACTGTAGTATTGAATAATTAAGAACATTTTTCCTTTTTTGAAATTGCTTTCACAGTTTATCTTAATGACCAAACGCAACCCGAAGTTGTTCATTTTCTGGTTTATTCAAAATGTTAGAATATTTAATATTTACGAATTTGAGCTTTAGACAAGTAACTTGGTCACCTCTGTATCATTGAGTTTCCCAAAATGCAGCATAACATATGCTATTATTAATATTACTATTATTATTGAGATAACCTTTATAGTGCAATTTATTGCAAATTAATTAGTTTAGCAAGGGTCACCTGAATTTTAAAGAGACAAATGTGGAAATTACCATTTTCCCCTTCCATTGCCTTTTAAAGAAGAAGCAAAGATGGTCACTGCCTGCAAACTGGTGATAAATGGAAGAAGCAACTCTGGGATGTTAGACAGGCACAACTGATCAGACAGAGTGCGACTGGTAGCCAGGGTGCGATTTGTGACTTGGAGCAGTGGAAGGGAATATGTCGAGCTTGGGGAGATATAGTTGTTGGGGAAGTGTAGCAGTGCGAGGAGATGTAGTGGCGGGAGATGTAGCAGTAGGTGGATGCAGTTGGGGAGTGAGGGAAAAGCCCCCTTTCCCCTACAAATCGCGCCCTGCTAGTAGCACTACAACAGAGTCGACAGTTACCATGGGCGCCAGAGTCTGATCCTACCGAGGAAGAGGGACGCATTATCACAAACTCCGCCCGTATTGGTTCCAAGGTAAATACAATAGATGGCGATTCCCCGTCTGCATTGCTGCAAAAAGAAACAGTAGAATTTTGACAAACCTGGAATCATATGCATTTCACGACATACACGCTCTCTGTCGAGACAAAGGCACACAATACTCCAGAAATGAATAACCCAACCTGGGCATGAAAACATTAGGCAATCTTCCATTGATATCTTTGTCGTCCGAATTTTTCGAAATGCGTTGCCGCAATAAATCAAAAATAAGTTATTTTAGAAATGAATAACGCAGCCATGTCATTGTTTGAAGTCAGCGGTGGCAAAACTATTACCCGCGGGCCTAAGGCGGTCCGCAACCAGAAACCATACAGCACGCGAGATCTTTTAAAAATATACATCCGACCGGCAAAGTGTGAGCTAATAATTTGAAATTATTTTATGGAAACATGACACTTTATTTAAACGTCTTAGAAAGGGTTGGCAGTGCCTGGGGCAAATAGGCTATATGAGAGCGCCTTCAACTTTCGCCCAACATGTCTTGACAATCATAAAAATGGTAATCGCAGTCGTATTACTCAACTGCAATAATGGATTTTTAATCCGAAAAATAATTTGAAATTATTTTCTCACTTGAAATTCTAAGCATTTTGGCTTTTTGTATGTACGGCTGGCCTAATGCATTATTAGGTTTCATGCGGCCCATCAAAGAAAATGTTTACCCGTCTCTGCATTGAATGGTTGCTCTGGTATTTTATGGCGCCAATTCAGCCGACATAACTTGGTTTGCACTTGTGCTTCGGTGTTTGCTATGGCAGCGTGTGAAACCATCTTCACTTCTGAATCGATTTTTAAATTAATAAGAAATGATGTTTAGAAATACATGTAATCTCCTTGACTACTGTACTAGTGTACATTTCGCCTGTGACAGTGCAGCTGATTACTCTTTGCATACACAGCGCTCATCAGTCGTAGCAGAAGTTGCTACTCAGGATAGCCGCAGATTCCGAACTGAAGAATATCAAATTGAATAACAATCTAACAGAACTTTCACAGTTTATCTTATCGACCAAACGTAGTTTCAAAATAAACATGAAATTACTGAAAGAAATCACCTTAGGCCTACTCATAATTATTATTGTTCTGGTTAACGGAGAAGTTAGCGTAACCAATGTAAAAAGCACACTTTACAACGCCGTTTACGATGAAAATGGAGGAAGGCTGTGTGCTGTTGCTTCTGTTGATTCGCTGACTCAGAGGTATTTTGTCACAGGCAGATCTGCCGCTGAATGTGCAAGACTTTGCATTTCCTATTCCGACTGCATTGCCTTCAATATCTACGATAACGCCACATGCGATTTTATAGCGTGTCAATCATTCACACGGTTTCTTGCTATCAACTCCTGCAGAGCCTTTTTGGTAAATATCAATTTTCACCAACAATAGAACTTTGTCGTCTAAATTAATAGGTTTGTACTTTGAGATAAATTTTTGTACCGGATTATTCGTAGACATAATTAATGCATTGTAACTGTATCATCTATGAACTTCCGGGCATTCACCTGGATCACCTTCAATTAGCTGTCAATGTACCCTTTAAATTTGAATCATTGATGCCGTTCATTGGCAATAGTACAATTTGGCAATAATAGTAATTAGAAATGATAATTAATAATTGCTCATTAATGATAACTCGTTGAGATTTCACTAGCATTGCAGGCACTGTAGTGCGAAAGTGCAGAGGAAACTGAAGAGCCATCATGTCAGATAGATGCAAGTATATGCAACTGAAGATGAAAGATGATGACGAAACAAAGACGAAAACACGTGACATGATAAATTGAATTGTTCTAAAATGTTTGTTTTTGCTTTGACAGGACGTTGAATATTGTTACATGCAATTTCTTGGTAGGTCATATGTTTGTTTCGTTCAATAGATATAAAACATCGCCGTTAGATAATTACCATCATTATAGAAAAACTCTTACCGCTGCCTTTGCTGTTGAATGCAGTGGCGTAGCCAAAAGGAGTTTCGGGGTTAACCCCCTGGGGTCCGACGAAGACATTTTAAAAGTGTTTCCATGCAATGTTTATACTCGGACGCGGTTTAGAGGGTCGAACCCCAGTGGCGTAGCGTGACTTTTGGGGGTCCGGGGGCACCTTTGTCTTGGGGGCCCCAGAGTCTCGAGCTGACGAGCAAAAAAAAAAGTCATCACCTCCTATTTCATCCTGACGAGGAAAAAAAGGTCGTCAGCAAATCATTTCTAAGGTTAGGGTTAAGAAGTTAAGGTAAACTTTAACCTAACCCTAGCTTAGACCCCTCTTCGGGCCTCCCCCAGCCCGGGGCCCGGGGGGCTGTCAACAAAGTCCCCGCCGCCCCCCCCTTCCACGTTACGCCACTGCAACCCCCTTAGGGCTGCTGACCAAACTTTTTTAGCGCCATAGGCATGATGGCCGTTTTTGCTTGTCAGCATCTGAAGAAAGAAGAAATTTAGAAGGAAAGACACAGGATGATTTGTTTGCTTGTCAAGATTTTTTGAAAGTTGGTTCCGGTCAAAAGTCAAAACCAAAACCCCCTTTCCGGAAATCCTGGCTACGCCACTGGTTTTATGCATGCTTTATAATGTTTGTGTGGCTTTGCTGTATATCCCAAAATAGTGATACTCCATCCATCAGAATCCTGGACTATAGTGAAAAGAGATCAGCAACGTCTACGTGCCTTTGAAATAGAATGCTATGGATGAATTTGAACATGAGATGACAGAAAAAAGAACACATATGCATGATGAAGCCAACAGACCAGTTCAGAATATCCGGTTGCGAACAAAGGATGGTGGAAATCGAAAAGACAGATCGAGAAGATAATGTTTAGGTAGAATCTTTGAATGGAGGCACGAGGAGCTACACAATCTAACCAGAAAATCACAAGACCGAGCAAGATGGAGACAAATTGTGAACCAGACTATCGACACCTTCGGGTACAGCACCGATGGAGCTGGATGATGACGATGGTTGAACTATATGTGTTTGTCCTCTTCCATCTCATTCCATAGCTCTTACCACTATCAACCATTTCTCATTCTTTCCCCATCCTGTCTTTATCAATTTCTCCTCCGTTTATCTTTCTCATCTTCAGTGGTTTTCACACAGGCTTACTTAGTATCCTAAACCACTTAAAATCACATTATTGTTCTTTCTCACCCCTTCACCCTCTACCTCCCATTTTTCTTATTTACTTTCTCTCCTTTCCTCCACCTATTCCTTTCCGCATACCTATGTCTATTTATTCACTCTTAATTTCCTAATCCATAAACTCCTTCTAATTCCTCCTTCGCCTTTCCTATATTTCCTCCCCTTTTCCTCTCGTTTCTTCTACTCTCTCTCTCCTTTCATCGCCTTGCCACAATTACTTAATCTTTACTGTGTTTTAAATTAAACAAAAAATCTTGGATTGTAGTATAATAAATTATAAACCCAGCCTACTTGAATTCTCGATCACTGGGCTTACTTATAGGATCGATGCTTTAAAAGACTGCACCTCCATAATCAACAAATTACATTTCCATGAATTTTGAGCTACAGTGTAAATTTTATATTTCATTGCCAAGTTCAAGCAAATTTTATTGTTTGGCTGTCACAGCCAATGTATCGTCGGAGGAGAATCTGGCGCTCGGAAGACCAACCACGCAAAGTAGCACTTTATCAGGCGCCCCTTTCGGTTTCTGCAACGCCAGTAGAGCGGTTGATGGAAATAAAGAAACAAATTTCGGATCATTATCGTGTTCCCATACCAACGACGGTCCAGGCGAGTGGTGGAGAGTTCAACTTGACCGACCGTATCGCGTGCAAAAGGTTACTGTGACAAACCGAGGAGACTGCTGTGGTAGGTGATCATTCTACAAGATAACAGAAATTGAGCTTTCTTTATGGCATGTCCAAAATGAGAATTTGCCGGAATTCGTCTATGATCTATGTTATAGACGGCCGGTCATGTTGAATGATAAAGCATAATTTGGGAGTTTAGTTTCACTAGAACGCAATACAATGTTTAGCAATATTCTCCAATGCTAACATCTTGCAGCAGGCAATATGTTACGCTGCCGGGTGTAGCAGTTAATTCTGAGTCGCAAAATGGCGAGAGCCTTTGCCAATGACTATTCTAATATTCCACTCATGAAATCCTTTAACAGAGAATCAGATGTTATCAGTTTGGAAGAAACCTAGGGGGCTATATACAACGACAATGGTAATCATGTATTGTGAATTAGAGTCCCAGGAATTTCAAAAACGACTGGAAGTTTTTGATAAAAGATTTGTCCAAATTTGGATTTATTTAACATGGACGTCATTTGGGGGCAGGGGGCCGTAACCTCCTGATTTAAAAAAAAATGTCGCGAATGATTGTGCTTTTCAGTTTTTAAAATGCAAACTGACTAAAGACTTCAAACAGTTGAAAAGACTGTCAAGCAAAAAAGGTCATAGACTCATCGATGAGTAATTAGAAGTAATTGATCGAAGTCGGAAGATGGATAAGCATAAAAACGGTCGTTAACTTTTTTGCAAAGTTGCCAGGTGGAAAGGTCTTGCCCCCTTGGAATACAGTGAAATGACGTCTGTATTATTTAACATTCTGCATTTTTTTGTTTCACACATGTTAAAATTAACAATACAGAGCAAGCTACCTTCGCACAGTGAGGGCTCCAGAAGAGATGCGCCATCAAGATAGGCACTTCCATCCCATTTAGCCATTCCAAATTAAATTGGAAGAACGTCCTGAGCCCCGCAGCTGGGTCTGGGTGGAAAACCATCCACAAAAGCTTTCTCCTGATATTATGACTAAACCGTGAGCTCCGATGTCCAAAACAAGTTGAAGAATTATTTAATCGATTCCAATGACTCTGACCACAACCCTCTTCGCCCTGTTCCGATAACAATATTTCTCACGGTTTTTTACTAAAATTATGCGACTGGTCTATGCCCAAGTAAGCGGATCTATTAAATATTGTGCTTTAAGATGCGAACATCTGTGTAAAAGAGACGGCAAAAACAGTCATGTACATGTTTTGAAGTATTAAAGAACTAGAACATTTCAAATAGAACTAGAATTTTCTTATTTATATTGTTTCGTCGTTAACAGCTCACCGCTTGGATTACTTCATCGTCGGAGTGACAAATTCAATGGCGGATCCAGTGAGAGGAACCTATCCCCTGTGCGGCCAGTATCCATCAACAGTGGCGCCTGGTGCAACAGTCACCCTTAACTGCGATCAATGCATACGCGCCGGTCAATATGTTATCATTCAACAACCAAGCAGTGGACCCGGAGCACTGACCTTGTGTGAGGTCGAAGTCTACGCTAGAACAGATAGAAACTGTAAGTATTTGGCATTGCTCTAATTAACTAAAATCGTTTCAAGTCAGTTGATTGACATAAAGATATTCAACAGAAAAAAAGTAATTTTCATATTGGTACTTTGAGCGTTATTCTACCGCATTCCTAAATTTCACGATTCTTGTTTTTTTATTTAAATATTCGGGATAACCAAAGTCTTGGAAGTCCGCTAAGATGGCCAGAAGGAGGACATCGCCTTGACCCTTACCGTGTCCAATACTTTAGAAAGCAGGAAATGTTCACCTCAATACGATGACTAGTCAGCGAGGCCCTGAAGGAGAGAGTGTTGAAAGGCCACAGAGGCATTGAAAGCAAATCTCTGCATATCAAGATCAGAAGATGAATTTCCGAGAGTCGGTGTTTCGCAAGAGTCAAGCAATAATCCGTCGTCGAATTTGACAGGCTCGACTTAAGATGAACTCCCTCTAGGCGAAGACTGGAACGGTAACCAATCAACGTATTCTGGAAAGGCAACGTTGTAAAATTTTCGAGCCTGTGTGATTAGTCGAAAATTCCACTGGAAAATGTGCATAGAACTTCACGAAAACGATGAGTAGGTGAAAGTCTTCACGTTTAGCGCAATAAAGCATGCGTATATGCGTGTAACGCAGCAGAAAATCGTCTCCGGTACAAATACCTGTAACTAGTTAGGCCCTCTATATCTCTGAAGTGCGAGTTGAAAGATTAATAGCAGCTAACCAAAAAGCCTCTGATGGGACAAGGCCAGAAAACTAGAATTTAGAAGATTAATAAGAAATGGATCACGGAAACAACAGTTTATACAGGGGAAAAACACCAAATATCAGACGCGACTCATCAGATCAAGCAGAAAGAGAAAATAGAGCTAAATGTAATGGAGTGAAAGAGCTCAAAAATAAACAAAGCAAAATGTCTTGCAGATCAACCTATAATATTAAGATTCTTGTTCGGTATGTCTCTCTGTTACCTTCAAGCGTTCTCAGAGGCTGGGCGTGCGACGACGTTGCTATTGGTAACAATTGTTCGTAGCTTGAGGAAGTTACGCAATTTTAACGTACATTTTAACGTACGCAAAAAATACGTGTACAGCGTCACAAATGGTCACAGTTGCGTGATTTTAACGTACATAGGCCTAATTATTACGTGGCGCAGAGCTTGGCTAGGTGGCGTATGTACAGTACATCATTGAAATGTTGTTCAGCATGAATTCAATAATTGGGTAGTAGGTATAGGTATTGGATTAGTATTATCCTGCACTGCGAGCGAAGCGAGCGCGAGCATCTTTCTAGTGAATAATTAAATCCAAAAGTACATTGATGCGTTCAGGGCAAGTGAGACATACAAACCGATACGTAGCATTAAATGGCCATAAAAGATGCACATGACAAAGTGATAATAGAAAATAACTGAGTTTTCAATGGAATGTTGGAGAGGACGGTATGAAGAACAAATGTAAAATATAGAAAGAGCTTGTGAAAGAACTTAAGAAGATATCAGCACCAAGCAGAGAATGTGAAATAGACAATACTATAAAATCTCGAGAGTAGAAACATAGTTGTGAAGTTCAAAGAAATTTGTTTAAAGTTCATAAAAGTTCAATACAGTTCAGAAAAAAATAAAGTTCGGAAGAGTTCATAAAAGTTCAATTTTCCAATTTATTCCAGTCAGGTGACTCAGTTTCAGAAGACCAGTCATTGTATTCATCGGCATAGAAGATGTTTTCGATCTATCCACCAGTTATAAGTTACAATGCACTTTGATGATCTTCTCAACTGTCTTTCATACGAATCTCTGGCGGTTTTTGCATGTATAAATCCAAATGCTGACCAATTTCTCTCATATGACCCGGCTTTTGAAGCGATAATTCGAATTGAACTTGATGAACTTTAATAAATCCTTTTCAATAAAGTTCAAAAAGTTCAAATAATAATAAAGCATAAAACGCTTGAACGTCACAACTATGAGTAGAGGTGGAGAGATAGAGGTTAAATATTGGAAAATATCTAAAATTCCGGGCACTTACATGATAGCAGGAGAGATGATCAGATGTGGATATTTAATCATTGTTGACATTAGACTATAAGATTTGTATTAATTATAGGCGTTGATGACGATCACACAGAAATTTGATTTTAAAAGAATACAATAGTTTTTGAATTCTGGGAATTTGCGATAATGTGATGTAGCTTCTGTGTAGAGCTTTCAGTTAATTTAGTATTTTGTTTATTTGTTGTTTAGAAATTTTGGATAGCCATTGTTTTTTTCTCAACCATTTCGATATTGTGACGTAAGATGTGAAGATGCTAATATAAAATTTCTGTAATTACACATTATAATTGATGAATTATGCAGGATATTTGTACCATGTGAATATCAAAAATGGTTCATGTGCTGTTACAGAGCAACCGGCGGAGACCTGATCAGCATCGCAGGATGGAATTGATGGAATCAGCATTTCGAATTCCTACAACTGATAGCCTTAGCTGCATAATCATTTCCATGTTCGTATAAAACAGTTAGGCGATTGGGCTGTTTGAATAGCATAGCTGTCAATTTGAATGTCCTTGGTATCGTCAGTTACTTGCTTTATATAGCTGGACAATTAGTGTCCATAAACGTAGTGTATTATAAGTGTATTAGGCCTATTACTTGAATATGTTATTCCTATTATTTAAAAGAAATCATTTTGTTTTTGAATATTATCCTCGACAAGTCTTGGTCGAAAATGAATGAATTTCACAAAATAGCTTAAATGATCATTGATAATGAAAATGTCCCTCGTATTCGCTAGGTTTTAAATTGCAAACAAATCTTCAAATTGTGGAAAGTGACAATAAATACAACGAAATGGCATAGCTAAATCAGTAACAATCAGCAACAGTAAAAATTATCCATAATCTATAAGTTGTCGTTACGAGAATACATGTAGCTGATTATGTATGTATATTTTATCATCAAATTAAATTAATATATCAGAATAGTGAAATTTGCATCATTGCACGGAGTTGTCAATGAGTGGGTTTATCCCATTGGTTGGGTTGGGTTGGATCCAGATAATGCAAAAATTAATGGTTTGGGTTAGATTTCGTGAGTCCAAAACTATTAGCCATGTTAAATAAAGGTTTTCTGTTTACTGTTTTGACAATAGTCATAGATTCTTGTTTTAGGTCATATGGGCGCCATGTACTCTAGCCTAGATTCCATCGTTAGCAACGAATTCAGTAATCTGCATACATCTGACTATAGCAATTCAGATTGAACAAATCACGTGGATGGACAAACGGTGTCGGCTGTTGTTTACTTATCTGACACATTCCTAAACCGGTCACAGTTAGTTTACATTAGGCACGATGAGAAACATGTGCTCATGTCTTTTCGAAGCTATAATTCAGTACGTGACACTTGAAAATGACAGTGGAAAATGACGTCGAACGTCATCTGCGAGGTTAGAGTAAGGCGACATGTATTTCGGACAGGAACAACCAACCCAACCACCCACCCCGGGGTCCAAAGAGGCATGTTGGAAATATTTGAAATGTTATTAAGATTTTTACTGTTATTTTGTTGCTGCTATTGACACTTTTGTTATTGCTATTTTGTTATTGCTATTATGACTAACAAGTGGGCTATCTCAATAAGTCCATGTTTGATAATGTAGATGTCATTCACTAAGTTGCTAATATCCTAGTTTGGCGATGTTCGTGGAAGTATGCTTTTCTTTTCTTCTTTTTATCATTCAAATGTCCTATCCAACTATCAATTATTAAATAGTGTGTCTATTGGTTATTGATAGCCTACTTTTAGTATAGAAACTTTCTATGCATCTCTTCTTCTCAGTTTTGTGTTTTTGTTGTGATGAATAATTCTTTGTATGGACAATTATATATACAGTATATATATATATATATATATATATATATATATATATTATTAGTCCTATACCCAAGGGCCTGTTGCAGAAACTGCTGCTGAGCCTTGTTATTATTATTTACCTCTGACAGCCTATAGAATATACTGACTGCTGTTAGCTATATTATTATTATTATTATTATTATTATTATTATTATTATTATTATTATTATTATTATTATTTATTATTATTATTATTATTATTATTATTATTATTATTATTATTATTTCTATTTACTGGGTAGCCTGTTGAAGAAACTGTTACTTAGTATATTCAGAGTTTTGACTTTTATTCCATAAACTATCCAGTAGCCATATTTTCTTCCAGTGCAAACAGAATTTTCATATTGTTATTCCCTGAATTGTTACTGGTTCTTAAAAATATGTTCAAAGGTCTATATCGAATATTGGCTTAGAGTGTGAAAATGGCCATGTGGAACAGGTAGTGGCTTAAAGTGAATGGTATCACTAAATAGAGCACATTCATTGCTACAATATATAAAAAATGTTTTATGGTACTTTTTCATTAAGATTTTTAATAAATTTTCAAATTTACGACTTTTTAAAAAGTTAAGTTTAGCACACCGTCTTGTAGTTGTGATTCAAGGAGACCACAAACTCCTCTTTAACTCCTGTATTTGAAGCAGTGGTATCAAAACATATTCCTTTGATGTGATCTTGCAATCCCCATTCATTCATAGTATTTATGGTTGCATAAGTCATGCACTCATCCGTTCCACTGTATAGTTTAGGAACAGAGAGCAGTTTAATGATGTTGTCACCTCATACAAAAATTGGCAAGCAATCTACACGTTCTTTGCCAGGAGTTACCAGAACAGTGAAATCATACGTAATTTTAACATCCCAGTGCAAGACTAGTGGTACCATTGGCTTGAGACTAGATTTCATTTCTAGCGCTATTTCCTTGCGATATCTCATCCTTGCATGCCGGATAGCACTGTAACTATTTATTAGATGTGAAGAAACTTGTTGAAGCCGACTTGTTAATGTCATGGCAACAAATGCTGCATTTCAATTACTGGTGTTGGTACGATCCAAGACAGCTTCAACTTACGTGGTTACTACCGGAACTTTGCCTCGTTTTCTAGTAGTTTTGTTTCGAGGCAACTCTGGCTCCAAATCTTTGCTGTCTTTGTCCTTGCTGGGACTTCTAAATGAACTTTTGCGACAGCCACTGTTTCCTTGTGATACAGCAGACTACTTTAGCTGTTCTTGCTACCTCAACCACTTTTCACTTCAGCGACTGGTTGATAGCACGACAACAAAGTTGACAGTTACTGTACCATGAGCGCCAGAGTCTGATCCTACCGAGAAAGAGGACCGCATTATCGAGCTACATGTATAATCGCGGCTCCTTCAAGCAACCGTCACCAACTGGTGGTTCATCCTCCGTCCAGGACGGCTGTCTTTGGTGACAGGTCCTACTGGAGGGGCAATCCGAAGATGTGAAACTTTCTATAGAAGAACGTGACAATTGAGACCTCCCCTGAACTGTTTATTAAGTGCCTTAAGACGCATAATATGTCTAACATCTCTGACTGTAGTGTCCCTTGTTAAGCGCTCTTGACTTTAACCTTCGCTATGTTTGCTGCGCTCTATAAAGCTTCTTAAATAGTAATAATAACCATGACCATGATCACTTTGCTACTGTTCACTGGTCACTGAAATGGCGATCGTCTGTTGATTGCGCGGTCAATAACGGGCAACTGTCGTGGTTCTACGACAGAGGAAACATCTGAAGGAGAGAGTTTCTCATTGTGTTCGTCTCCAAGGCTCTAGCATTGTTTTTATATAGCTAATGTTCTATTCTCCCTTTTCTTTTTTTAATATATGACTACATCGGTGCGCGAACGTTTCGGTAGCCCTTGCATTTAACGTCGCGCCCTGTAGTCACCAGACTTCGCAGCTTGCAGTTAAGACAGCGTCATTTGCTATTTGACTAGACTACTTGGCTACAATAGAATCCGGATATATCCAACTCGCTTATTTCGAAGTTTCTTTTTAGTCCCTGTCGATCAGAAGCTCGTCGGATATATCGAAGTTACGCTTTACTGTAGCTATATCGAGCTACATGTATAATCGCGGCTCCTTGGCCTTCGATATAACGAGAATCTACTGTAAATATTCAACTTTGGTTGACGGCCACGGGCAATCCTCATTTAGCCGGCTATTGGCCATTAATCTTTCCACCCTAAACATTGCAGCCTGCAGCAGTGAAAAATCTTTTCTGTTGACTAGCAATAATTTAATTATTTTGCCAAACAAAAAACAGCAAAATATCAAATTTTGACAACGAACTGTGATTTCGATCAATACAGTCAGTAGAACCACTGTCTTCAAGTCCATTTCCTTAAAACCATACACAATCGTCATATTTGATTAAAGCGTGTGTCATCGAATATTCTGGAGGGCTATTTTTAACTGTGTAACTACTTCGCAAAAATACTGGATATTAACTCTATAAGACCATAGCGCACTCAAACTGCTTTATTTATCTTGTCTCTAATGAAGTCACCCAAGAACGTTTATTATTCCAGAGAAACGATTGTGTTCACTCTGTAATGAATATTACACAAATACTGTATTATTGAATAATTAAGAACATTTTTCCTTTTTTGAAATTGCTTTCACAGTTTATCTTAATGACCAAACGCAACCCGATGTTGTTCATTTTCTGGTTTATTCAATATGTTAGAATATTTAATATTTGCGAATTTGAGCTTTAGACAAGTAACTTGGTCACCTCTGTATCATTGAGTTTCCCAAAATGCAGCATAACATATGCTATTATTAATATTACTATTATTATTGAGATAACCTTTATAGTGCAATTTATTGCAAATTAATTAGTTTAGCAAGGGTCACCTGAATTTTAAAGAGATAAATGTGGAAATTACCATTTACCCCTTCCATTGCCATTTTTAAAAGGAAGCAAAGATGGTCACTGCCTGCAAACTGGTGATCAATGGACGAAGCAACTCTGGGAGGTTAGACGGGCACACCTGATCTGACAGAGTGCGACTGGTAACTAGGGTGCGATTTGTGACTTGGAGCAGTGAGAGGGAATATGTCGAGCTTGGGGAGATGTAGTTGTTGGGGAAGTGTAGCAGTGCGGGGAGATGTAGTGGTGGAAGATGTAGCAGTAGAGGAATGCAGTTGGGAAGTGAGGGGAAAATCTCCTTCCCCCTACAAATCGCGCCCTGCTGGTAGCACTACAACACAGTTGACAGTTACCATGGGAGTCACAGTCTGATCCTACCGAGGAAGAGGGGCGAATTATCACAAACTCCGCCCGTATTGTGTCCAAGGTAAATACAATAGATGGCGATTCCCCGTCTGCATTGCTGCACAGGGAAACAATAGAATTTTGACAAAGAATAAACTTACTTGAAAGCTGGAATCATATGCATTTCACGATATGCACGCTCTCTGTCGAGACAAAAGCAGACAATACTCCAGAAATGAATAACCCAACCTGGGCATGAAAACATTAGGCGCTCTCCCATTGGTATCTTTGTCGTCCGAATCAGTAGAAACTTGCTGCCGCAATAAATAAAAAATAAGTTATTTTACAAATGAATAACGCAGTCATGTCAATGTTTTAAGTCAGCGGTGGCCAAACTATTGCCCGGTCCTCAAGCAAAAACCATACAGCCCGCGAGATCTTTTACAAATATACATCAGACCGGCAAAGAGTGAGATAATAATTAGAAATGAATTTATGGAAACATGACACTTTATTTAAACGTCTTAGAAAGGGTTGGCAGTGCCCGTAGCAAATGAAGGAGAGCGCCTTCAACTTTCACCCATTATGTCTTGACAATCATAAAAATGGTAATCGCAGTTAACGCATCGTATTACGCAGCTGCCATAATGGATTTTTTTCCGAAAAAATTTTGAAATTAATTTCCCACTTGAAATTCTAAGAATTTTGGCTTTTTGTTTTTGCGGCTGGGTTAATGCAGTATTAGGTTTTATGCGGCCCTTCAAAGAAAATGTTTGCCCACCTCTGTCCTATTTGAAGGCTGGAATCATATGCATTTTACGATATGCGCGCACTCTGTTGAGAGAACAGAAGACAATATTTCTGAAATAAATGACAAAAACTGGGCAGGTGTCCTGCCATTGATATCATTGTCGTCCAAATCTGTCGAAACTTGTTGCCGTAATAAATCAAAAATTAAGAATTTTGGCTTTTTGTTTTTGCGGCTGGGTTAATGCAGTATTAGGTTTTATGCGGCCCTTCAAAGAAATTGTTTGCCCACCTCTGTCCTATTTGAAGGCTGGAATCATATGCATTTTACGATATGCGCGCACTCTGTTGAGAGAACAGAAGACAATATTTCTGAAATAAATGAAAAAACTGGGCAGGTGTCCTGCCATTGATATCATTGTCGTCCAAATCTGTCGAAACTTGTTGCCGTAATAAATCAAAAATAAGTTATTTTACAAGAGAATAACGCAGTCATTTCAATGTCCCTAAATGATTACCATTGCATTTCATACTTTCTATAGACATGACTAGCTTTATACCTATGCTTCGCTGTTTGCTATGGCAGCAGTAACAGCCATTTTCACTCCGAGCAGCACAATTTTATGAAGTGAATTTGAAATTATGTTTAGAAATACATGAAATCTCCTTGACTACTGTACATGTTGCCTATAACAGTGTAACAGATGACTCTTTGCATGTATAGCGCTCATCAGTCGGGCAGAAATTCCTACTCAGGATAGTCGCAGATTCCGAACTGTTGAATGTCAAATTGAACTGCAATCTAACATAACTTTTAAAGTTTATGAAGACTGATTAAGGGTTATCAAATGCCTCTCATCGAGTGCTAGCTATTTTAGCAAATTGTCGCTAGCTACCGTTTTCTTCTTCTTCTTCTTTTTCTTCTTCTTCTTTTTCTTCTTTTCTTCTTCTTCTTCGTCTTCCTCTTCTTCTTCTTTTCTTCTTCTTCTTCGTCTTTTTCTTCTTCTTCTTCTTCTTCTTCTTCTTCTTCTTCTTCTTCTTCGAAGTTCTTCCTGACAAATACAGTTGTCATTGTTAAATGCAGTTGTTATTGATTGCGTTGTTAGCAGTATTGCATGTCTCGTGATATAAAGAAATTATCCACCGTGTATCAAACAGCTAAATGAGACAATGCCATGCCAGAATATTTGGCCAAACGCTTGCCTATAGCAGAGGTGGGCAAAGTTTCTCTTTAAAGGGCCGCATGAAACCTAATACTTCATTATTCGGACCGCACATATAAAAAAACAAAATTTTATAACCAAAATGCTAACATACATCTTCATCATAGGAAACTTTTTGTATCATTTATTTAGTCTGTAGCAGAGTAACATTAAGATGTTAAATATTTGTTTTACAACTATACAATATTCAATAAACATATCTAAGAATTTAAAACGAAGTAACTTGCTTATGAAAAATAATTTCATACATTCTCTGAAATAATTCATATTATCACACTTTCTGCCGCTTACAAGCATATTTCCAAATGATCCCGTGGGCCGCATGGAATCCGGTGGCGGGTCGCATGCGGCCCGCGGACCGTGGCATGCACACCTCTAGCGTATAGTAATCGATGAGCCGTGCTGTGGAAAGGTGACCATTCATTCCGTTAAGCCTCGTTCGGCTTTTATTGTCCGTTCCACTTTCGTCGCGTCTTTGTCACTTTGGAGACATAGACCTAAGAAATATCTTACATAGTAAATTTGACGCACTTCGGTGGCTGACTTTTCGACATTCGCGTAACCTCTCGTGGCACAGTGGTCCTCGCCCACCTATACGAGTGGTAACTGGCTCTGAGTTTTGGGCAAACAGTATAGAAGTGCTTCCCGAAGAGGGGAGTGATTTTCGTCAGATTCGATATTTAGTTGTATCACAGATGTGGTCTCTCCGTAATAAAATATATCGCAATTAGTCTTGAGATATGCATAAGATCTGAAGTCTGACACTGCTCAACATCTTCTGGATACGCGGATGTCATTCGTGATGGTTTCCTAGAAGCCCATCAAGTTGATTGACTTCTAGGAAACCGGAAGTAAGAAAACTTGACATAGAGTCACTTTCACACGCGACAGAGAAAATGGCTGATGCCATTGGAATCAGGATATATTCAGATTGGCAACAGGCAACCGACACTCTGATTTCAGAATTGTCCAGGGATAATTTAATTTTTGGGATTAACAAAACGAGCGAAACATGAAATTCTGACAATAAACTGTGATTCCGTTCAATAAAATCAATGAAACCACTGTCTTCAAATAACATGTATAATTATAAGTGTAAAATACGTTCAATTTTTTGATGACATAGCATTGCGGTATTAATAAAAATATTCATTATTATGTGACGTCACATTTCTGGAACCCACCCACCCCCACGTCGTCACACATCGTCACAAATGTTTGAACGCCCTAAGTGAGTGACGTCATTTATGGACTGACCCTTAGATGGGCATACCGGATCAGACAAAGTGCGACAGGTAGCACGACAGCGGAGTTGACAGTTACCATGGGCGCCAGAGTCTGATCCAATCGACGATGAGAAACGCATTGTCACAAACTCCGCCCGTATTGGTCTTAAGGTGAGCACAATAGATGGCGATGCCCCAGAAACAATAGAATTTGACAAAGAATACAATTATTTGAAAGATGGAATCATTTATATTTCACGATATGCACGAGAGAGCAGCAGAAATGAATAAACTGTGGCAACCATCGAGTGAATGAAAACATTAGGTATTCTATCATTGATATCCCTGTCGTCCAAAGCTGTCGAACCTTGTCGCAAAGGTATACGTTACTAAAGGTATATGTTACTATTACATTTCCCATAAGTAGTAGTTACCCGGATAATATCCGCGTGAATGATAAGCTAGCATTATACGACAGATATTCCACTTAAAAATAAATCCGCAAAATATTTGTTTGGCACAAAAAATACCACTCGAATATATCCGAGCGAATGCTTTTGCACATTCAAGCGCATAATTTAGCCGGATATATTTGCCATTCAACCAGTCAGCTCTCAGGTTAGTAGGTCATTGCCAGGTCATTGCCAGATTTACTACGAAATCAACTCGAATGGCGATGTGAAATTAATTTAAAATGCGTAAGCAAAATAATAACTTTCCAAGACAACATCCACGGCCTTACCCAATATTTTGACGATCGTGATAGGCCTACTTCTTTTCAAACGAAAACGCAACAGCCCAATTTATTTATTTATTTATTTATTCTCGACCAATTTTTAAAGCCCAGTAACAAGGTTAAGGCCCACGACAAGAGCGCTTCACACATAATAATCACAAGTAGCTCACTCTAAATAAGTGAGTTTTTAGTTGTTTTTTTTCAATTGCAACAATCGTTGTCGTTCGCCATCTTTACAGTAGGCGTGGCTACTTTTTATCATAGGATCCATCGCGTAGTGTCCGCGGACAATGCAATGGACTCGTACGGGGATATAGCCCGATAACAATTCTCCTAACGGAACCGTACCTTTATAATAAATTCTGTTATTTTACAAGTGAATAACGTAGTCATTTCAATGTCCGAAATAGTTGTCATTGCATTGTAGGATTTCAATGGAGCCACATGACTAGTTTTACACTTATGCTTCGGTGTCTGCTATGGCAGCGGTTACAGCCTTACAGGCATTTTCACTTCGCAGTCTATTTTATGAAAGGAATATGATATTATGTTAAGAAATGCATGTAATCTCCTTGACTGCTGTACACTGTACATTAGGGTGGAGTGAAAAAAACTTTTTTGGGAATTTTTAATTCCAATACTGATCAAAAGTTACCTATGATAGCGCACAAGTACTGCAAGAAATGTGGCAGTCACATGTTGACGTCTTCTGCCCTCTACCGGACGATTTAAAGTCGCCATATTGATTTTTTGAAATTTGAAGCCTTTTTCGGTTGCAACATTTCATAATAGTAACATTACATAAGTCTATTTTTACTACTGTGCATTAGCCACGATTTTGCAAATATACGTCGCGCACGACTACGGTGGCCTAGTTGAAGACGATTCTCTGCTAATTATTGTTTTTATCAGTAAATGCAGAATTATTATGGCTGGAAGTAGTCGGAGAAAAGCGCCGGACTGTCCAATATTTGCAGTTTCAAGCTGCAGAAAGATGTGGAATATCTGATAGAGCTGCAGCAGATATTGCATCAAGCATACTTACAGACTTTGGAATGGTAACACCTGGCGATAAATCTGAAGTTATTGACCGATCAAAACTTCGAAGAAAAAGAAAACGGCTGTGTGAAGATCTGATCGCGGAGTCTGCAAACAGAACCACGAATCTTCGTGGTTTGTACTTTGATGGCAGAAAAGACAAGACTCTAATGCAGAAAGAGGTTGGAGGTAAGCTGCATCACAGGGCTGTTTTTGAAGAGCACATAGTGCTGATTGAAGAACCCAACCCAAACTATCTGGGACATATTGCTCCAGTGCGTGGCAATGTTGCGTGTATACAGAAGGGCATATCAGATTTCTTAGAAGAAAGAAAGATAAGCATCCAATCGTTGGCAGCCATAGGTTGCGATGGAACGACAGTTAACACGGGACATACAGGCTGTAAGGGTGGTATCATCCGATTGTTAGAAGTACATCTGAAGTGTCCACTACACTGGTTCATATGCCTATTGCATGGCAACGAGCTGCCACTACGTCACCTGTTCGAGCATCTTGACGGCAGTACTACAGGACCACGCAGTTTTTCAGGCCCACTTGGACAACAACTTCAACGATGTGAGAATATGCCAATGGTTCAGTTCAAGAAATTTGAATGCGATTTACAAGTGCTACCTGACTCTGTTTTGCAGGATCTCAGCACAGATCAGAGATACTTGTACGACATGTGTCGAGTTCTCAATAGTGGTTCATGCGATGAAGCACTGCTGAATCAAAGTCCGGGAAAACTCGTAATGTCTCGTTGGTTGACTCTAGCTAGCAGAGTACTACGCCTGTACATAGCCATCAAGGAACCAAGCAAGCCTCGACAATCACAGAGTACGTATTGAAGGTCTACGCCCTTGTTTGGTTTGCAGCAAAGTGCAAGCCGACCTGCAAAGATGGTGCAAAGCATCTGTGGACGCTCGCTAACAAATCGCGATATTTGCCTGATGATTTGAAGTCGATAGTCGATCCGGTCATTGAGAGAAACGCCTTCTATGCTCATCCTGAAAATTTACTTCTCTCAATGATCATGGATGAGCGAAAAGCAATTCGAGAATTGGGACTGAGACGGATAATGAAGGCTCGATCGTGCAATAAGCCAGAGAGAGAGGAGTTCGCATATTTCAACCTCCTAGTCTGCGATTTAATGCATCCGATTATACGGAATTAATTGATTGGCAGTCATGTGAAATTACTGAGCGCCTCTAACGAAGGTCATAACTGATGACGAACTGGAACAGTTGCTGTTCAACAACTCCGACAAATCAGCAATTGAATTCCCTCGCTTTCCTTGCCATACTCAAGCAGTCGAGAGGTCTGTTAAGGCCGTTAGAGAGTCAGCATTGACGGTTGTTGGACAACTTGCAAGAGACGGATTAGTCCGAGCAAAATTTGAAGCTAGGAAGACAATGTCCGCATTCACAACAAAGCGTGATTTCGTTACTAAATAATTTCATTTCCAATGCAAACTAATGTGAATATTCTGAAAATAACTTTGGTCCAGCGCTATTTGTGATTACAGTGAATAGACCACACCAATTTACAAAGCTGAAGTATTACAATAAGTATTAATGTTGTTCAGTGTTCACGTTCACTCTTGGTAGATATATAAAAAATCCTTACTTTAGCATATTAATAATGTAACTGACTCGGTAGAGGGTAGAAGATGTATACATATCAAGCTCATATTTGTCACTTTTTATCTATATGTTGTTATGCAACTTTTATTAGGTATTGGATTCCTTAATTATAATTTTTATATTTTTCTCAATACTTTCACTACATCCGTTTTTAAAGCGTCCGGTAGAGGGCAGAAGACGTCAACATGAGACTGCCAAATTTCTTGCAGAACTTGTGCGCTATCATAGGCAACTTTTGATCACTATTGGAATTAAAAATTCCAAAAAAAGTTTTTTTCACTCCACCCTACTGTACATGTCGCCTATAACAGTGCACCAGATGACGCTTTGCATACACAGCGCTCATCAGTCGGGCAGAAATTTCTGCTCAGGATAGGCGCAGATTCCGAACTGAAGAATATCAAATTGAACAGCAATCTAACAGAACTTTCACAGTTTTTCTTATCGACCAAACGCAATTTCAAAATAAACATGAAATTACTGAAGGAACTGACCTTGCTCGTGATTGTTCTGGTTAACGGAGAAGTAAGCGTAACCAATGTAAGAAGCAGAAATTACAACGCCGTCTTCGGTGAAAATGGAGAAAGGCTATGTGCTATCGCTAATGTTGGTTTGCTGACTCAGAGGTATTTGGTCACAGGCAGATCTGTCGCTGGATGTGGAAGATTCTGCATGTACTCTTCTGACTGCATTGCCTTCAATATCTACGATAACGCCACATGTGATTTGATAACGTGTCAATCATTCGGACGATTTCTTGCTATGGATTCCTGCAGAGCCTTTTTGGTAAGTATCGATTTTCACTCTCACCAGAAAATTTATCGTCTAAATTTAAACATTTGTACTTAAAGATAAATTTTGGTTTATTCGGATGCATGAGGAATGCATTGTAACTGTATCTTCAAATCCTTCCATTAAATTCCGGGCATTAAACTGAATAACCTTCACTTAGCTTTGAGTGTACCTTTTAAGCTTGAATCATTGATGCCGTTCATTGGCAATAGTGCAATTTAAAAATGATGGTAAGAAGAAATTTATAATTAATAAGTGCTCAATTAATGGTAACTCGTTGAGATTCCACTAGCATTGATAACAATGCATGCATTTTTAGAATAAATGTGTGGGAAATACAGTGCATTCAGTGCGAAAGAGTAAGAGAAAATAAAGAGCCATCATGGTTCTTCAGCTTACAATGTCAGGTAGATGCAAGTATATGCAACTGAAGATGAAAGATGTTGAAAAAACGAAGACGAAAGCACGTGACATGATAAATTGAACTTTTCTAAAATGTTTGTTTTTGCTTTGACAGGACGTTGAATATGGTTACATGCAATTTCATGGTAAGTCATATGTTTGTTTCGTTCAATATATATAAAACATTGGCGTTAGATAATTACCATCATTATAGAAAAACTGTTACGGCTGCTTTTGCTGTTTTATGTATATTTTATATTGTTCGTGTGGCTTTGCTGTATACCCTAAATAGTGTTACTCCATCCATCAGAATCCTGGACTATAAAGAACAGAGACCAAGAACGTCTACGTGCCTTTGAAATAAAAAGCTTTGGATTAATTTTGAACATCAGATGACAGAAAAAAGAACACATATGCAGGATGAAACCAACAGACCAGTGACGTATTTCCGGCTGCGAACAAAGGATGGTGAATATCGAAAAGGCAGACCGAGGAGATAATGTTTAGATGATATCCTTGAATGGGGTTACGCGGAGCTACACAACCTAAGGGGAACGGACATTCTCCCCTGGACATAATACCTCCGGACATTATCCTCTCTGGTATACCTGATGAAATGAAACCCCCGAACTTATCCCCGTTTTTGTTTACTCATTGGGCTTTGACGAAATCTACTGGAGCTGTGATGAAAGAGAATTAGAGTCGCTATCACTATTGAAATGTTCTCTGTTGAAATCTCTTGAAGAATGACCGATCCGGGCTTATAGATTATGTACTATACGACTTTTATGTGTAAAAATACATTTTTAATGAACTTCTAACTACTAAAACATCTACACAACAAAGTAAGGAGCGCCACAAGGATACTTGAACTGTAGATCAGTAAGTAAGTGTCCGAAATCTAATGCAGTGCGCGAGGTACAGGTGGTAGTAAAGGAGCCTGAATTCTAACCCAAAAGCTAGGACGAACGACCACGTGCCTTAGAGTGAGTCTAAACCCCGTGTGACCGAACCGGGCGGAGCCATCTTGAGTGTAGGAGGCCAGGGGACCTCGAGGGCCCGGTTCGTCAAAAGATGATATCGTTGAATGGGGTACGCGGAGCTACACTACCTGACCAGAGAATCACAAGTTCGAGCAAGATGGAGACAGATTGTGAACCAGTCTATCGACACCGCCGGGTACAGCACCAAATTGAGCTGGATGATTATCATAAATGAACTCTTGTGCTCCATCTTTCTCATCCCCTGTCTTCAACCAACTCTCAACCTCTTGCCATGCCAGTGACACGGAACAACTACGTGACCGCGTCACAGCGTGCATAGCCAAAATCGAACTCTGGACTGAGGCAAATCGTCTGGCTGTCAACCCAGCCAAGACGGGAGTGCTTTGGATTACCACCCCAAGGAGGACTCATCTAATCAGTCATGCGCCGTTCGTTATCGATCAGATCTCTATTGTCCCGTCGGCCGAGGTCCGACTTCTCGGAGTTCTATTAGACGAGTCGCTGTCACTCCTTAACCACATCGGCATCGTCGCTCGCAATTCCTTCTACCAGCTCCGGCGGATGAGAGCGATAAGAAGACACATACCTACGTCTGTTGCGACCCAGCTTGTGCGGGCACTGGTGCTTACGAGAATAGACTACTGTAATAGTATACTCCTCGGAACGCCAGACTACCAGCTCAATCGTCTGCAGATGGCGTTGAACGCTTCCGCCCGAGTGATCTTTCAGACCAGGCGGGGTGAGCACGTCACTCCCCAACTTCGGGACAGATTACACTGGCTCCGCATTCCAGAGCGGATAATCTACAAGAGGTGCTGGTTCACATTTAGAGCACTCTACAACCCGTTCTACTCAGACTACCTGTCAGGGTTAAAATATGTGGGCTATATGAAGCATAGAGAAAGGGAAATTTTACTGTCTTCGGTTCTGACCTAGATTTGAAAGTTTCGGTTTAGTTTTATGTTTTAGAGTTGAGAGAGAGAGAGAATGTTGAAGGTCAAAGCCCTTTGGACTGTAGGGCAATTGTTTAATTTTGATTTATTTTAATTTTGTATTAAATATTTGAAAAGTTGTCGGACTTATTTAAAGGTAGTTATGCCACTACCTATCGGTGCTTCTTCGTAAGCCTCCATCCACAGAAGGTCGCCTGCGGCTCCGCTCTTCTAGTCGGGTCCGACTGTCGGTGCCTCCTCCCTCGAGAACAGCCAAACTACGGGAGCGTTCCATTAGGGCCTATCCGAGGGAACCAGGCTCTCTGGAACGCGCTATCTGACAGTGTCACCACCGCGACCAACCTGGAAACATTCACTAAGAGACTAAAAACGCACTTGTTCGGACACTCCATTAATACAATGTAAAGCACTCTTGATTCCAGCCCGCTAGGAAAATAGCCCTATATAAATAGGCCTATAACTATCTAACTATAAACCGAGGTTTATTTCAACTCAACATAACTGAAATAAATTACATAATTTACATTAAATGACATCAATTATAAAAACATAAAAAACAAGTGTAAGTGTAAGTAATTAAGTAAACACGAAATTTCTATAGCGCTGCCCGAAAACTTGGCGCAGTGCACCAGCTTATTCACGAACGCTCAATCTGGGTAAAATCCATAGTCCGTAATTCCGTAATCCGTAGTCCGTGGTGGTCAAGGTTGTAGATCCAGGTAGGCAGTCGCAGCAAAGTATTTTTATGGAGGATGATAACAAGATTTGCGACGGGTAGAATGCAGGCCTGTATTAAAGATTTCGCCGTAGGATTTCTTGAAAAGAATAGTTTTGAGTTGTTTTCGGAAAGTTTGTGGAGTGATGGCCAATGGTGACTGGTTTATGGACTGAAGAGGACCCGAGTTATTGATCTTTCGTATCTCGACGGAAGATCATTCCAGAGTCGAGGCGCAGTGTACGATATGGTCGAGATCGACCGATCTGAGAATTTTAGTGACGTGGCTGTTGGTCGAATGAGTGTCAGACTGACAGATGAACGAGTTGGCCGCTGCGCTTGAACTGTAAATAGATTACGAAGGTACATGGGTTTTTAGAACTGGGTGGCGTTGTACAGTAGGTCAGACATAGAATCTTGGCCTATACGAAATATAACATAAAAGTTTCATTAAATTTACATAAGATCGACATTATGTTATTGTTTAGGGCCTACTTAATTTTAAGATAAAAACAAGGTAGTTTAACTACAGTGGTTTGAAAAAGTTGCCAGAAGGGAAAATATAAATCCCGTAAAAGTTGGCAAATAATGAATTTAGTGACATGTTAATGTACTGTAAAATGGAGACAGCTTGTGAACCAGGCTATCGACACCGCACTTGGAAGAATATCTTGCCGATGAACAAGCTGGATTCAGAAAAGACCGAAGTGCAACACAACACATACTAGCGCTGCGATTGATAGCAGAAAACGCAAGACGGAAAAATGTGAAAGTATACAACGGTTTTGTCGATTTTCGGAAGGCGTTTGATAGCATAGATCAGACAGTGACTTGGGCTGTGCTAGAGTCCCATGGAATAAATCATAAACTGATAAGACTGTTGAAAAATATCAGCAACAATGCAAAATCAGCCGTGAGAATTTGTGGAGAGATTGGAAACTGGTTCAAGACAAACAAAGGATCAAGGCAAAGAGACAATGTATCACCCAATAAATATTCATCTCTGACTTGGAAAGAGCAATGGACAAGATAATGGAACATGTAAATAGAATAACAGTGCAGGAACTACACATAAATAACCTGAGATTTGCTGATGATGTCGATATCATTGAAGGAAATGAAGATGACCTGGAGGACACTGCACAGATGCTGAGTAATGAAGTAAAGCGCTATGGTTTATCGATGAACTTTGAAAAGACTAAAACAATGGTGTTTCGACAGAAAGATATTGGAAGAAAGATCAAAGTGGATGGATTCGAATTGGAAAATGCGGAAAATTTCACTTAATATAATATAATATAACAAGGTTTAAGTGGTTCAGTAGGGACTGTCCTGTGTGAGAACCACTGTTGCTCCCGTCCAATCTAATATCCTAAACTACTAAGGTTTATTTTGAACTCGTTTACAGTTTTAGCCGTTGCTCTCCTCTCATCCTGTTCATTCCATCTTTCCACCACTCTTGCACTAAAAAAATGCTGTTTATGTCTCCCAACCCGTTTCTTGAACAGTTTCATGCTGTGTCCTCTGGTTCGATCATACTGTCTCATTGTAAAAAAACTTTTCTCTTGGCATTTCCATTTTGCTTGTTAGCTTGGAAGCAACATGACACATGATCTGGACTGCAAGAAAGAAGTAACAATAAGAACAGCGAAATCCTTAGGAAAATCTAAAGGCAATGGACAATGTCTGCAAGAGCAAAGCAATAAGTCTCAGAATAAAAAAGAAGATTATTGAAACATGCATTTTTAGCAGCTTTTTGTATGGTTGCGAGACTTGGAACATCAGAAAATAATTGGAAAGAAGAATGTTAACATTTGAAAGAAAATGCTATAGAAAATTCTCAGAATTGGATGGGTTGAAAAGATCAGCAACGAGGAACTATACAGGAAAATTCAGCCAAAAGAAACCTTGATGCAAAAAGTTATACAGAGGAAATTGAGTCTCTTTGACATATTTGTCGTATGAAAGATGATAGAAAAATTAAGTCTATACTGCTGGGGATAATGGACGGTTCCAACAAGAAAGGAAGGCCACACAGGGACTGGTGTGATGACATTTGTGATTGGTGTGGAAAATGTCTGCAAGAACTATTTCATGTTGCTGCCAAGAGAAAAGATTGGGACAAAACTGTAATGATTGCATCAGACACCAACGGGCGCTGAGCCCACGGTTATTGATGATGATGATGATGATGATGATGATGATGATGATGATGATGATGATGATGATGATGATGATGATTACGATGATGATGATGTAAAATTGCAGAAGATCATAGTTTAAGTCCCTGATTGTATCAGAAAAAGTTAACAAAACAAAATGACTAGTGCCAATTTAGGGAATTATAAACAAATCTTTTTATAGCTGATTCTTTATATGGTACGTTTTAATCATTTTTAAATCTTCAATGGTGTGCTTAGAATTAATTATCTGAAGTGGGCGGCTATTCTATATAAAGTGCGTGGTCCAATATATTTGATAGTAAAGAGTCTTTTGTTAGTAGAAGAAAGGGGAGACACATTCTTTCACTATTCTTTGTTTTGTGTTTGTGAATTTCATTAATGATCGAAAGGTATTTATTTGGATAGAAGAAAGGTGGTAATAAATTATTAAATATTTATATATAGGCCTAAATATTGCTGTTTGTTGATTATGGATATTTGTAATTTTGAGTATATTAAATATCTTAAATAGGTTATCTGTAGTAATGTGCTCAGTTGTAGTCAGATTATATATTATAGCTTTATTTTGAAGGATTTGAATTTTTGTCAGTGATAATTTTATAGTTATATCCCTACATTCACAATATCACAATAGATTATGTAAGCGTCAATTAAGGTAAAGTAGAGTTTAAGAAGAGCTGTTATATTTAGAAATTTTGGCACTTGTACAGAATTCAAGCGCACTTAATATTCAACTATGGGGACTGTCCAATAATTATGTCAACAAATTTTGGTCAATTTTTGACCCCTCCCCCTTGTCAACAGCTGTCAACTTTCAGTGATCTCCATGCAATTATGTCAAAACCTTTTGATCCCCCTCAACTAGGATCAGTGACGGCTCTCCCTAAAAGGTCTAGAAGGTTAATATTTTTATGGCGATGACTATTTTTCCTTTGTTTTGTTCATCAAGTGTCATAATGTGGTGATTATGACCTTTTGTTTTTTGTTTGTCAGGCTTTTTTCCATTGTAATAAATAGTATTTCATGAAGTTTCCTATTTTTTATCATTTGTAAAAAAATAAAATTGTCGACGTCCACCTGTCAACAACTGTCATACTTTTTTCAAGCCCCATCCCCTATTTTGCGGACGTAATTAATGGGCAGCCACATATGCTTCTATACACTACGTCTAACAATTTGCGCCACATTAAAAATACATCACGCAAGGGGAAATATGAGAAATTCGAATTTTTCTTTAAACATTTATCTAATTTTATTTCAGTTTAAATGAAACTACTTACTTACTTGATAACTATTCATTTATAAGCAATTTTAGTTGAATTTTTAAAACGGAACTAACGGTATTCTCAAAAAGTAAACCTACTTCTACATGAAAAATGCTTTCAAATGCTGCACAGTCTGCACCATAAAATAAGCCATTCGCAATTCTCTTAAAGTCAATCTAAACTAATGATTTCGCCTAACGTCAAAAAAAAATTAATTAATTTAAAATTAATTTTTCTTTGTTATCACAGCCATTATCTCGTCGGACGAGAATCTGGCGCTGGGCAGATCAGCCACTCAAAGTAGTATCTATGAGAACAACGTTGCCAGTAGAGCGGTTGATGGAAATAGAATTGCGGACTTGGATTCAAATTCATGTGCGCATGTCAACGACAATCCAGGAGGTCCAAACTGGTGGAGAGTCAAACTCGACCGACCTTATCGTGTGCAAAGGGTTACTGTGACTAACAGAGGAGATGATGCTGATGGTGGGCGATCGTACTACAAATTTAAGCAAAATTATCTTCTCTTCAAAAGAGTTTTTGACAATGCTTACAGACATTGACACGTCCAAATGACAATATGTCGGAATTCTTCCAAATTACTTATTGCCGGGCATGTTGATTGATAAAGCACAATTAAGTTGGTGGCTTGATGAGAACATTAAACAATTTTGAAAAACGACTTTCCGCCCATCTTTTACAATGTACAGGACGACTTGCTATACAGCTTGGCGCGTCAGTTAATTCAGACAATTAATTATTTAACCCCATTCTTGCCTTGCGTCTCATGAATGGGACGTTTGCTAAAAAAGTTTAGCCGAATTTAAATTTAAAATCTGACCAAATGTTTATCTCCATGCTTTATTTTTAGACTGATTTGTTGGGTGATTTTAAAAGCTACCGATTCTGATTCATGAAGCGCTATTCTAGGCAACAAGCTAAAATTATATTTTGAATTTTCGTGACCTTAAAATATCTGCAGTTATTGTTTGTACCATTTTCGTTTGGTATCCGTGAGTATCCCTGTAAGGTAAATTTGTTTTCTTGTCGTTGATGTATTTTTAATTGTTATTTTGCGATTATCTGATTTTTTAATGGTCGTGAAATAGGTGTCCCATTATATGGGACGCCAGGCACGAGAGGGTGGGCTATTTGTGCAATATTAGAACTATAGAATTATGGACACATAATTTTAATACAGGTTTTGACTACTAAATAAGTAAAACTCGTTGCATTTCTTGTCTGAGTTATAGTTTTTGCACTATATAAGTGGTTAAATTAGCTGTTTAGGATGGTAACTAGGCCTTATTACGCTATCACATAAACTTTTGGGCGGGAAGATAGCAGAGTGGTAACAACGTTGGACGATGGAGCAAGTTGTCGCGGGTTTAACTCCGCAGGAGCCCCTAAGGTCGACTCAGCCTTACTCGCCAGAGGGCGGTTATATTATCAAAATTGAGGAGTAGCGTTCGCTGAGAAGTAAAGCGCAGGCCTAGATGTTTGGCTGGCAACCTACTCTAGGTTAATGACGTATGCCACCTGCGTCGCTGTATGCCTAAGAGACCGAAGATCAGCATCGGCCCAACGCTCGAATTCTGGCATGGGAAACTTTACTTTTTACTTTACATAAACTTTAGGCAAATATAAATGTAGAAATTACTGAGGATGGCTGCAAGCAGAAAATTTAAGGCTCAAAAGTTGTGTCCATAAATGCTTGAAGATGAGTTGGACTTTCATGCAGCTGATGTGTTTAAAGCTCAACCAAATGACCCGTGTTGTCAGTGGCGGCTCCAGAATTTGGCAAGTGGGGGGGGGCGTTAGGTATGTAGTAGTAGTGAGTATAAGGGTATAAGGTCACAGCAGGTGGTCCACTGGCGTCTGGCGAGGCTAGGCGTTCAAAAAGGGTGGGGGAACAGGCCCCCAGCACCACTCATGATTCATCAGTACAACGGCAACATGGGAGGGCGATCAGATGGATCAGAATATTTGTTGTTATAGAATTCGATATGATCCTGTTAATGGTGGTGGCCTCTGCTTGCTTATTTACTGGATGTGGCAATTAGAAGTGCATGGCTGCTTTACATGATGACAACAACAGCACAGGTCCAGCCAAAGGATCAGGCTGGAATTTAGAAGAAATATGTGCAACATATATTTCAGGTGTCATGCCTAGGAAAGACCCTCAGCTGGTCGACCTTTAGGTCGTCCAAAGAAGCTGAGCACCCGAGTTCTTGTTGAAGTTAGAAGAGATGGAGTAGGCCATTACATGGAAGCAATTTGAGCTCAAAGGCGGTGTGCTGTGTGTCGAGTAAAAGTTTAAAAAGCGGTGCAGTAAATGCAATGTCAGACTTCACATTGCTTGTTTTGCCTCCTTTCATGGGGAATTGAACTGATAAATACATTGTTTCATGATTACTTTAATAGGTGCAAGTTCAATTGAACTGTATGGTGACTAAATTTCAATAAGTCTGGTGTTTGATGAGTGAAATGTTTGGATTTTACTTTAACAAAATGTCCCACCTCTCTCGTGCCAAGGGCCCCATGAATGGGACGCTAATAAAATTTGGTAAATACAGCTGTATCAATAATTACGAAAGCTTCGATGAAAATCTAAAATCTGTAATTAGGGGCCAATAGTTATATCTTATGTACAATATTTTCGCCTTTAAAAAATCACGCACGAATGGGTTATTTCAAAATATCTACAGCCAAGGAACGTCAATTTGGGTTGGGGTCTGTCTTGGAATTTTTACAAAACCCCTGATAAATTATTGTGGGGAAAGGGCGACCAGGTGGAGGTCATTGTCTACGGAATCGACGATGAACTACTCACTATTACATTTGTTGGACATCAAAGATAACGTTTAGCCATAATATCACTGGAGATAGTGGAGAGCTTCTATAGCTGATGTTCTATCCAGACCCGCTTTTTAGATTACCTTTCGTCAGTCTAAATGAGATGCGAGTGCATGTCTGGTTGGTGCAGCTATTCTGTCACGCTTTCCAAAAATCCACGACAGGCCCCAGCCCAAATACACTTTAGGATTTGTTATTTCAGTTATCAACATTTTCTGTAAACTCTAGCCAATTAATCCGCAATTGTTTGTTTTGAATTCCAAATCAGACACACCCTAAAGGTTCGATGTATAAATGTTAAATTATTGGAGAACTTGAAAATTTCAAGTAGCACTGGACAATATCGTAATGTATTTTGCTTGGTTTTCAAAAGTGAATCGATTGGATTATTTCATCGTCGGAGTGACAAATTCAATGGCGGATCCAGTCAGAGGAGCCTATCCCCTGTGTGGCCAGTATCCATCAACAGTGGCGCCTGGTGCAACAGTTACTGTTTATTGTGATCCATGCATAAGCGCCGGTCAATATGTTATCATTCAACAGCCAAGCAATGAAGCTGGATGGCTCACCTTGTGTGAGGTTGAAGTCTACGGTGGAACAGGTAAGGAATTTGACTTTGTACTAAGTAACAACTATCGCTTCAAGTCAGCTGCTTGTCACAGCGACATTTAACAGGAGCATGGTAATGTTGATATGAATACTTTGGCCTATGTCCTACTTCATTCTCATCTGTCACTTTTTGTATTCATATTCCTATTCTGCGTGACAACCTATATAGGAATGAAGGAGTTCGCCGCTTTGACGATTACTTGTTTATGATTACTTGTTTATGTTATGTTATGTTATGTTTATGTTATGTTAGTTGAATAGGTATTTGAGTTTTGTCTGTTTGTTTTACTTAAAGTGTGTGTTTTATTAGTTTATTATTAGTTTATTATTGTTTTTGTCCTATTTATTGCTGTGCTTGTCAGTAAATAAAGATTATTATTATTACGGCGATGAATCCTTTAAGAAACAGGACACATTCGCAGTAGTGACAATTGAAAGAGACGCAGACGGTGTTGAAAGTCCGCAGAAGTGATGAAAGGAAACCTCTGCATGACAAAATCAGGTCTTAAATGCCTGATAGGCTAGTATTCGCAAGAGAATACTAATAAAAGGACTTGGCAGATCCGACCAGAGATGAAACTCAAGGTGAAGACAGGTGTTGTCTGAAAGGCAACGTCGTAGGATTCTCGAGTCTGTGTGACTATTCGAGAATTCTACCGACAGCGTCGATGGAATGGCGAACGATATAGGATGGCGGCCTTTACACTTTACCAAGGAACGACCGAGAACGTCCACGCGAACTCGGAGAAAGTACAGAGATTTCCCGAAAACGTCGAGGTCACTTTTCACACGCTTAGAGCAAAAGAACAAACGCAGAATTCCGTCAAACTGCCAGGAATGGCAATATTCCGATTCACACTCGTGCAAGTCGCCTCCAGTATAAATCTACACAAATGGTAGCGCCATCTTTGTCTCGTTTAGTTCATATAAACTCTTAAGGCATAACATGATTTGAAAATGATTGAAATCGTCCTTGAATTTCCGAGTGTAGCGATAATGCGATATAGGCTAGTTTGTATGTAGCCATGCGTGGCAATTCCAAATGTTCATTTTTCACTTCGCTTTAACGACGATGCAGAGGTCAGAGTTTCGGAGATGTTATAACGAAATGAAAATTACTTCAAAGTTCGAGTTGATTTTTTAATTTTGTTTATTTGTTGATTACAAAATTTGGGGTAGTCGCCATTTTTCGATAAAATATATTTTAATGTTAAGACCAAAGAAACGAAGGTTTCAATACAAAATTTCTATAATGACACATAGCCTAATAATTACCGAATTATTCAGTATATTCGAGACGAATTCAAATCAAAATGGTTTATGTGCTATTATAGAGTGACCGACGGAGACCTGATCAACGTCGCATGATGGAATAATTGGTGGAATCAGCACTTGGAATAATTAGTATAAACCTAACTGATATCCTTGGTTGTATCAGTCAGTTGCTATTTCCTTAATCGAATAAAACAATAAAGCGATTTAGCTGTTCTAACAGCAAAGTTATCAATTATTATTCGGATTTCTTTGGTAACTTTTCGTCAGTTTAGTGGCATCATATATCTTGACATTATTATATTTATGAATTTAATGCATTATAAGTGTTTTTCCTCTTTGTTTAGCCTCCGACCTTCAGCAACGAGGATGGACGATACCTACCATACCAAGTGTTTTGTTGCTCGAATATTTTATTGTAGCGAAAATACAAATAGGCTAGTGAATAATAATAATAATAATAATAATAATAATAATACAAACTAAATTTGAATTTTAATAATAAAAGTCAATAGGTAAGAAATAGTTAAAACGTATAGATAGTAAGTGGTAGAGATATTCAGTAGATGACCCTAGCTGTAGAAAAGATATGAGCATAGTGATAGATGAGAATTAACACATCTTTTAGGTAGTGAGTGTTATAATAGTAATTCTTTTAAATGAAAAGTTTTATTAATTAGTAGTATAAAAAGGATATATTTATTGAAATATGTGTCTTTAAGAACCAGTCACGTGTAGCGTTATCTAATATCGAACACAGGAATGAAGTACAGAGGCGGCCGGAATGTTCCGTTCCAATGACAAGAAAGTTATTTGGCGCATCAAAATAGTCTACAACTTTCGAACACTTCCACTTTAAGACTACTTTAATGCCCGAGACGAGACTTATTGTAAAGTCCCAAGTGAAAGACATAAGTCTGAAATTTGTCTTTCGGTAATGCTTTTGTCAAGCAATCTCCTATCATCTCATTGGTGCCGATCGCTTTGACCTTGATTTCGCCAATGTCAATTCGATCTCGAATGAAATGATGTTGCCTTCCAAGATGTTTCGTCTTTGGTCGAAAAACAGGATTCTTTGCCAATTCTATTGCTCCTTTGTTGTCGCAACTGATTTCAACTGAATCGGAGATTTTGAACAGAATTCATCGTGGACAGAGGCGGAGCTAGGGGGGAGGGGGTTTGTGGGTCAGGCGGACCTGCGACAGTAGCGTCATATCACATTGTTCTTGTCAGAGGACGATATAATAAAAACTTTAAAAGATGAAAAATATTTGAAATTTTTTGACAATTTTTGGGTTTTATGCACATTTCACATTTATTTATTTAACAAATTATTTTTTCATTTCATTGGTGGGCCACGCCCGTCACCTTGCCCTCCTCCTCAAAGAATGAAGCCACTGACCTGAGAGCCGCTGATTCTATCCATTTATTACTAAAGGACGGACTTTTTAATATTTCTATTTTTGCGTATTTTCTATTGCCGCCCCACAGAAATTCACCGCCCTATGCGGCCGCCTATTTCGCCTAGTGGTTAAACCGTCCCTGACTGTAGACCTACAAAGGCTTGCTAGTGCTCAACGTAGCAGCTGCTTATAACTCAGCACTGCAAGGCCTAGTGATTATTCTGTATTTAAGCTAGGGTGGGTATTTAAGTAATTACTATGAAGTTAATATTTAAATTGGGCCCCGATTTAATTAATACTTATTATTAACTTTATTGATCAGCATTTAGTGATTTCTCTACGTTCTCCTTTTGCGTGCATAAAAAAATCAGTGCTTAGAAGTAAGAAGGAAGCTAATAATTTTGGAGAAAACCAGAGTGCCTTGACCAATCACAATAAATAATCGAGTTTATGCAAATATATTAGCTAACCAGGCGTACAGGTGCCGTGGCAATATTGCACGTAATGCAAACAAAGCTGCCAAGTCTGTCGACAGGTCGGTTTCTCTTTGTAATACGCTTCTGTGGATTCCAAAGAGTGCCTACACTGTGAATCAGAAAGGAGAATTTAGTTGGTGCAATTCTTTTTCAATTTACGATTGCTAAATCACTTGGTTCAAGCTGATTCTCAGCCTTCGCCTGTTATGCACCTATGTTCATTGCCAGCGTTTGTTCTCTCGCATTGTTAACTGCGCTGTAAGCAGAGGCGTAGCGACGGGGTATATCGGTATTATACCCTCCAAAATCAGACTTTCTTAAAAAATGTAATGTGTTTTAAAGATTTTTAAAGTGTTTTAAGATTTATAGCCTCCCCCAATCACATTATACCCCCCCCTCCCGAATGAATTTTCCGGTTGGCGCCGGTTAATGGCGGCCAGCATGCTTGTGTTCATGCCTCGGAAAAGCGTCGTCATGGGTAGTTCGACGATATTTTGCGCTCGTTTCAGCGCAAAATGTGCGAGGAGTGACCTTCTCGTCATTTTCGGGAGGTCCTCTGTGCTTTTCTTGGATGGATTCGGACGTTTTTGTAGTCGCTGCATAATTCGTCGCGTGTCTGGTCCGCCATTTTGTTCTGTGATTTTTCATCGACGCGGTTTGGCAGACCTGCAGACTAGATACACGTGCCGGAATGCTGCGACTTCCGTCCTAATCGTAGCCCGGAATTCCATCCTAAGTCGGATTTACCTGGTTCGGCGACGGTCTAGTCACCGGAGTCTGCATCTCAGAAATTATCCGCGTGGTCTTGCCTCGCAGACAGTTTTGACAACATCTGCGGAATTTTCAACATCTTATCCCGTGTTTTGTTCCTTTGACGTGACTGTTTCTGACGGTTCTACAGCGGAAGGCCGCTTTCTACGGGATTCGCCACCGTGCATGTGTGTTCGGGCGGCGATTTCCTTCGTTTCTATCAGGGCTGACTTTACGCTCTCTTAAAATGTGTGTTATCCTACGTTCGCCATCCACATGCCAGATTATGTCAAAGCGCCTTTGACTTCGGACTTCGTCGTGCATACGGCGCTATAGAAGTCATCGATAAAGATAACAATAAAATGAAATTTCTGGCTACGCCCCTGGTTGTAAACAACCGACCGTCACATAGAGACGATGACGTGTGGCATGATATGACATGCAGGCCGTTCACTGGCGTTAATTAATCAGCATTAAAATAGCTTTGCTCCTTAAACTCTTAGCGACCTAGTTTTAAACTTTTAGCATTATATCGACTTAGTTAGTTAAATAGTTTCTAGCTATGACGCTATGTTCTCTGAGCATAGGCGGCGCACTCCTATTAAAAGTACCCCGGCCCGCCATGGGCCATAACTGCCGAGCGGACCTTTAGTAGTCTGCGTCGCCTGAAAACATACTTAAGAACAACTATGAGAACTGTTCGTCTAAATGCAGCTGCAGTCTTACATATGCGCAAGGACAAGCCCAAGCAACTAGGTTTTATTAAAGTATAGCCGAAGACTTTGTAGTTCAGTGTTAGGACATTTCAAGTAATACATTATTTAGTCAATATTACTCATAATTATCATTACCTCAGCGCCTCTGAGTCGCTGACGTTGGTTTGGCCACACGTTAATTAATAACATTTTATTTATGTTTACAATTACAGTAGATATAGCCTACTGCCTCCTTACTAATGTGATGAAATAAAAGTGTTGCAAAATGTGAATAAACATCCTACATTGCAAGTGGCATGCAGAGAGTTGTGAGCACCCGGGGCCAAGTCGATAATAAAACCTTCTTAAAACATTTCCTTTGTTATAAATCACAATTGAAAATGCATGTTGGCTATTTACAGTAAGTTAGTTAGGCACCTCGAATCTCAACGCCCCGCTGTCGCTATATAGTAAACGGGCCGGGGTACATTGTTTTGCCTTCCGCTGCCTATGTCTCTGAGCGATTTTAGACTTAGGCAATTATTGTACCGCCGACAGATAATACCGGTAGTTACTCTGTGTAGAATGACTCAGTTGATTAATTAATAATATCCAATGATAAGTTTTCCGCTACTTTTTGGACATTCTTGTTGTCAAGGTAAAGGTAAAGGTAGGTCCCGTACTCGAGTCCGAGCGTTGGGTTCCGGCGCTTATCTCCGGCCTAGGCAATCAGCGACGCAGGGGTATAAACCATTAATCTGGGGTAGGTTGCCATTATTTTCCCCAGACCCACGTTTTACCTCGCAGCTTAACGCTGCTCCACATTTCACCACCGCCCTCTAGCGAGTAAGGCTGAGTCGACCTTAGGGCTCCTGCGGGAATTGAACCCGCGATCTTCTGCTCCATCGTCCAGCGTTTCGCTTGTTGTCTCTCTCTCTCTCTCTCTCTCTCTCTCTCTCTCTCTCTCTCTCTCTCATTCATTCAGTCGTCTCCGACTTTGTGTGACATTATGGACTTTGATGTGCCATTCTATTCTGTCATCGATCGTATTTCTCAGTACCTCGATGTTCATGTTCATTGCTTCCATAATGTTATCCACCCACCTCGTCTTCTCTCGTCCTCTTTTTCTTTTCCCCCAACAACTGCCAGCATCAATGATTTCTCCTGCGAATCGTGTCTTCTCATAATGTGACCAAAAAAACTCCAGTTTTTGTTTTAGAATCAGTCCTTCTAAGGTGTGTTTTGGCTTGATTTATGCAATCACCTCTTGATTTGTTTTCCTGGGTTCCATGAAATCCTTAGCATTTTTCTCCAGCACCATATTTCGAATGCATCAATTCGCCTGCGGTCCTTTTTCCGAAGTGTCCAACTTTCTGAGCCATACATCATTATAGGAAATACCATTGTTCGCTTTTGATGTAAGCTTTTGTCTCTTTTTATGTCCCTGCTTTTCCATATTTTCCCAAGTCTTGTCATAGCACTCTTACCAAGTTGTATGCGTCGCTTTATGTCTATTTCAACATCCCCATTACAATTTATATTCGCTCCTAGGTATGTGATATCGGTGACCACTTCCATCTCCTGTCCATCCAGTACCCAATTATCATTCTGGCCTGATGACATTATTTTGGTCTTTTTAATATTAATTGTAAACCAGCTTTAGCGCTCTCTTCTTCTACTCTTGTCAGCATCTGTCTCATGTCACTTTCGCTCTCTGCCAACAGCGTCGTGTCATCCGCATATCTTAGATTGTTTATGGTGCGTCCTGCTATTCTGATACCCAATTCCATTTTATCTAATCCTGCTTTCCTCATGATGTATTCTGCATATATATATATATATATATATATATATATATATTGAAAAGATCAGGCGACAAAATGCATCCCTGTCGCACGCCCTTGCCCAGCGTGAACCATCTAGTTGTTCCATGTAGTTGTTCCACTTACTGCTGCTTCCTGTCCAGTGTACACATTTCTGAGTAGGCAAATAAGGTGTTTTCGCACTCCCATTTCCTTTAAAATCTGCCATAGGTTATTATGATCCACACAGTCAAAAGCTTTTGAATAGTCTATAAAGCATATATATATACACATATATATATACATATATATATATATACATATATATATATATATATAATATATGCTCTTCTGGTATTATCTGCTTTTTTCTATGATCCAACGTATGTTTGTTGTTAGTGGTCTTCAACTCTAGTCTTTAGTCATAATATTTTTAGCTGATTCCAAACTTCCGGCACAAGGGAGAATATGCCTATTTGAATTTTCATCAACTCTAATTACTACTGCGCTTAGGTGAAGCGGTTGTAATATGCAAGGACTATATCAAATTCCTAATCTATCACTATTTCAAGCTGCAATGTTTTTGTATTAACTATACCAAGTTTCTTGGCGTAGTTATCAAGCAGAATTTATCGCTGGAAAATCCTTTTCATTAACTATCTCGACGAATTACGCAAAATCAGGCCCCGAGGCCATAGAGACTTCAGGACACAGGGCAGCAGGCGCAAAAGACCCCAGTACGAAAATTTATGAAGTTGATTGCTTACCAATGCAGTACTTTTAAACAGACATAAAATCAAAATAACGCGATTTATTGGCTGAACTCGTGCAGTTTTGTTGTTAGTCTCACGCCACCTCTTAACAAGACGTGAGATAGGCACTGCTTTCTCATAGCGCAAGAGAAAGAGACGGAGAAGGAGAGAAGAAGCTAAATGAAATTAGGCTAGAAGCTGGTTAGCTCTATACAAATAGACTGTGCGTTGCTATGCGGCAGTCGTTTGTATAAATTCCACAGATATGATCATTTCGACTCAGTAGGCTATGTGCTGAAGTCACACGAGAAAAACAATTTTGCAGGACTTTAAACTGCTAGCTGCAACACAGCTGCATATCGGGGACACCAAGTGGCACCATGCTGCTGCGCCGTCTCCAATCACCGGCACTGTGTTATGGAGGACTTTATATCGTATGGCTGGCATCTTACTTCATTCGTAAGTACAACATTTAATATGATACATTTTCGCGAATTTTCAAGTGATATAATCTTATATGGAGGCGAAGAGTTAAAATATTTTGTAGCCAATCAAGAATCCTGTTGTAATAACGTATTTAAGACAAACGGATTCTCAACTTTTGATTCTGCTTTCAACACGCACACATAGACCTACACAAACACACACAAACAAACAAACACAAACACACAGACACACAGACACACACACACATATATATAATATTTATATATATAAGGGCCTACTTATTTCAGCATCCTTAGCCATCGAATGTCTCCAGGCTAACACTGCCGGCGAAGATTATACTGGTAGAAAAAACACAACGGTTTCTGGTCGACCATGCGTGTCGTGGAAAACTCTAGAAAGATGTGGTCAGGTGTGTACACCTTAGATTGCAAAGGTCGCGATTTGAATCAATGAAAGATTATAATCTTTTTGCCATTAGAACTGATTAAGGCTACCTGAAGTTTTGACATCGACTCTATTTTCTTTTGTCATATGATTGCGTAATGCATAATATATGTAAATTAAAAAAACAAATTGTATTCTTCGAATCTTCTGTCTATTACTTCAGTATATTGCATTTTGGCATCTTCGAACAGTTTATTCAGCTAGCTATTAATTGATTTTAATGTCGGGTTGCTTATTGTCCGTTTATCATTTTCGGTACCACGGAAGGGCACTATTACTCTATAATTCTACTGGAACCGGTCGTTGGGCTTGCGCAAAAACTGTTGAAAAATTGGGGGAGGTAACATAATCAAAGAAGAGAATACGTGAATGTGTGACTTTGTTAAGCACTCTTAGACGAGTATTTTTGAACATGTAGATGTGCCCTCCAATATTCCCTCCAATTCTTGAGAGTCCGTGTGCCCAGGACATTTCTCTTGGGAAACAATTTTCAAATTGACTAACTTTTGGGCAATTTTACTTCGTGCAAAGATCGCGACCATAATAAACCACGTGTCAAGTGTTATTAAAGTGGTGGTGACCTTTTTTGCTTATCGTGCATCATTTTACGGAGACGATATTAAAAATAATATACAGGTCAAGTGGTGGCGATTACCTTTTAAAAAGAATTTCTGATTTCTTTCATAACAAATAAAACCTGCAAATTTTTGGGCAATAAATTTTTTTATGTGGGCGCATGTCTCTTTTTTGGGCGCGCAACCATGCGCCCACCTTAGAGGGAACATCGGTGCCCTCCTATTTGGAAACTCTGGCAACGCCACTGCCGTTTAGTGAATGAGTCGAGTAAATATGTAACATCAAACCCCCGCAAAGTTGACTAGATAGCTTTGATATTTCAGATATTACCAGATAAGAATGTGACTCTTGCCAAGAACTTCTGCCGAAATCCTGGTCCAGATTCCTGTCATGACGACAAACGCTACGCTCCATGGTGCTACATTGGAACACAGAACAATCAATGGGAGTACTGCGATGTATCAACGTGTGGTAAAGCTTTACGCCATTTATTACCGTGATTACGTCAAAGCCGTAATGATAAAAACTAAATAAAAAAGTAAGTAAAATCTCGTGAATTTATATAGCACAACAGTAGCTGCTTCTTCTTAGGCGCTCAGCCTTTCTTAAAATGGCTATGGGAAAGGCATAAGATCAACCAGGAAATAGTAAATATCCGAAGGGCAGTGAGGCTAGGTTGTCACAGCTATGGAGGAAATGATTTTAGAAAAGGGAAGGATTTAACACGTTGACTGCGGCGCAATTAATTTGCGCGGCGCGGCGCTCTCGACCAGTCTACAAGCTTCTTGGCTATGGACAATCGTAGACCACCTGTTATTAGTATAATAGTTGTCTCAACAATGGTGATCGAATAATACAATCTCGCGGGTCAAGAATGAAAAGAAATGACATTGGCAATTACCTCGTTAAAATGGACAAAACTCTCAATACAAATTCCTGCATTGAATAGCAAGGAACTCAATTATCTGGTCCAAATCCCTTCCTCCTATCCCCGAGGCAATGTCCGCTTTACACAATGGAAGCCTTGACAAAGCAAGCAACATAATTGCATGTTACACCAGGAATTCTCCTGGTGTACGGTTTACATTGAACAGAGGACGTCGTATGACGTTCCCAACGCCCTGGAGTACCAAAATAAGAACTGCAACTCACGTTCCCAGCGGCCAACGTGTTAAGCTTAGACCTGAAGACTCGAGGAGATAATTCGGGAATTATAGGAAATGAGGATTCCGATTTTATTGTTTGAAAGTGTCCAAGTCTGCGGAGGGTAGCTGGGATCGAGTTCCAAAGTTCAGGTGAGGCGTATGAGAAGGCACAGTTGCAGATTTTCAGGGATGACTGATTCAGTGGGCGTGACACAGTGAGGAAAGATGATGAACGTGTGGGTCGAGGAGGCTGAGGGGTTAAAAGTGATCTAAGGTAGACAGGTTTGATGACTGAAGTGAGCTATATGTAAGTGCTATTATCTTATATCTTATAACTAGATACATTTATTTATGAAACGATTACATTTGAGATACACTGCCGAAAGTGAGAGTTGCCGTTTTTCCTCAGAGGCAAAGGAAATGTTTTGCTCGGAATTTGTTGTCGAAATTGTCTGACAAAATTTACAATAAATATTCTGAAGTTCGTTGCACATTCGCAAGTTAAATTTCATAATAGGCTAGATCTCGACTTAGGCTTCGCATTGAGTATAGCGCTATATAAATTGTCAAAGATAATAATAATCGGTGTCTATTTTAAGGTTTTGCTGTTTGATAAGTTCCATGGACGTGTGCAGTGTGCACACTACAGTAAACTGGAAGATTACTCAATTTAAAGAACTTTAATCATATATTGCATCGTAGTGTAATAGATCATTCATACAGCGCCCTTCTGAAGAATCACTCAGAAGCATCCCCGTTACTACGATTAAGCCTACTGCATATCAATAAAGAGAAACGATTCGAGTCGTTTAAAAAAAAGAGGACCATAGACTCAGCAGTTGCTAAGTTTCGTATGCTAGGGTCAAGAGTATTCAAAAGAATAGGGCCAACTGATTTGCAACCCTGTTTTAGGAATAAGAGGGTTCGTGCTTGGAGCACACTCAAAAGACCTTGGGTTGTGGACCGAAGTCACCAGGTCCGCCGAGAGAAATTCCGGGCCTCTGTGCAGAAGGGCCGAAGGGTGCCTGACAAGTCTTAAAAAAATTGCTGTCGACCTTTTATTTTGCTTGTCATTGAGTTCACGATACGGTGTTGCAACTCTCGAAAACTAGTGATGACCTCTTTTTGCTTGTCGCCGTTTTTCACGCTGTTTATAATGTCCTCAGCGCCCGGGCCCTCTTTCACTCGTCGGGCCCCTGTGCATATGTCACGGTGGGCCCAGTGATATTTCAGTCCTAAAAATAATTGTTAATTTTAATTTTCATTCTTATTTCAGGGTTTATTTCAATTTCTATTTCAGTTATACTTCAAGAAATAATTCCTATTTTAGTTCTAATTTCAGTTCTAAAATAATTTCAGTTCTGTTTTAAATATTTTCAGTTTACAGCTGTAATTTCTAATTTTACTTCGAGTCATTGACTTCAGGTTTGTGCTGAGAGTTTAATAAATCATTGGTGACTTCCTTTTTTGGTGCTATTAATGCTAATAATACATCATCATCGGCCCGGGCCCGCTTCAGGCCGCCGCTCCCCTTTGCATTTGCCCCGCCCCTCTCGGCGGCCCTGTAAGTCATATGCCAATGGAAGACCATCAAAAGGTGAACCAGAGTAGTGAAGCCTAGAGCAAATAAAGGCACGAATCAAAGTAGAAGCTCATAGCATGTCTAATATGCGACGAATCACTTTGAGCTGGCTAAGATGATGGAAAACATCGCGACAAATTTGAGTTAATATGTTCCATAAAGGTTAATTCAAAGTCCAGAATTATGCCAAGATCACGGACCTTAGAGAAGAGAGGTCCGCGAGGACACACTGCACAGACAGATGGCCACTTTTAGTGTCCTGACCTCGAGAACCAAACCAAATTTGCTATACTGTAATTCGGACCACAGACAATGATTAAGTGTGGCCATGAAAGCGTGTTTGGCATTATTTTCTATCTTTAAATAGCATTTTTAGAATACTTATCGCCTTTTCATTTTTCATGATACAATCGAGCAGGACTGGATATATAAGATTACTTCCAAACATTTAAGGTGACCAATACTCGGATGGTTCAGATTTCCGGTATCTGGTCCGCCATCTTCACTCGGCCTCATTCTATCTGTGTGGCCGGTTGAACTCTAGATTTAGACACTCGCTCGATAACTCTACAACGCCAAATCAAACGACTGCCGTTCTAGTCTTCGCCTGGAATTCCATATCAGGTTAGAACCGACTATTGTCGCGGAAGATCGTATCTCCGGAATTCACCGCCCGATCTTGCCATGCGCAGATTTCCTTATAAAACCTCTGACGAATTTCAACACATACTTCCGTGTTTCAATGCTGTGAACCTGTTTCGTGCGGAAGGCCGCTTTCTAAATGAGTCACCGCCGTATTTTTCGAGGCGGCGAATTCCTTTGTTCCTTCCAAGCGAACTTTCAAGACCGTCATCTTACGTTCCGCACCGACAGCCAAACGTTGTCAACAACGCCTTTGAATTTGGCCTTCGTGTTGTTACGGCGCCATATAGGCCTACTTTATGTCAGCGTTGTCCAACCTTCATGCTATTGCGGGCCGCACAAAAATGCTTAGACTCTTGGCGGGCCAAGCAAGTTGTAGCATTAAATATATGGCATAATTATGATATATGTATGGCATGCCATATAAAACTTATAATATAAGACTATATTATACGACTATATGTAGTATAAGACTAAGTGTTAACCAAGAAATAAAAAAACACTTCGGTGGTAACTGCTATAAACAGCTATATTGCTATAATATTATCCTTTTAGCATAGTATTCCAGTTAAAATTAAGTAGTAAGTAAGTAGGTAAGTATTCTACCGACTTGGTGTCTAGTTAGACCAGCGGTTCTCAACTTGGGGTACGCGTACCCCCGGGGGTACGTCAGAGAGTTTTCAAGGGGTACACCGCCCCGTATCTGGCGTATGTTAAAATTTGTGTTAGAATGTGAAACTTTGTCGTGTACAATGTACAGTTGTACATGCATGTGTGCGCATTTGCACCGACAGTAATCCCCCACATTCATACAATCATTCTGCTCACACACACACACACACACACACACACACACACACACACACACACACACACACATAGAGATTCGCGCTCGCTGCTACGGTCTACAGCTCAACGCCTACGGCCTACGCACACACACCAAAAGCTCACCACATCACTACGGCTTTGAAATCGCTTCGCTGGCTTAACGTTCCAGAACGGATAGGCCTACTGTACATTTCAAGATTCTAGGCCTGACCTACAACGCCATCCAGTTTTCAAAGTCCACGTTGGTCTACTTTCGTAATCCCTTTACCATTCAAGCGCAGCGGTCAACTCGTTCATCTGTCAGCCTGACACTCATTCGACTAACAGCCACGTCACTAAAATTCTCAGATCGGTCGATCTCGTACACTTCATTGGCTACCTGTCAAACAAATGATTGAATTCAAGATAAGTCTCATTGTGCATAAGACGCTCCACACAAATCAGCCAATGTATCTCCGATCGTTACTGACTGCTCAAGACAACCAGCACTCAACGAGGTCATCTGATGCTACTACTCTTTGCATACCCTATAGCAGGACTACTACTGGAAAACGTGCTTTTTCTGTTACCGGACCCAGACTTTGGAATTCTCTGCCGGTACAGGTCCGCCAAACTGATTGTCTTACTACCTTCAGTTCTAGACTTAAAACACATCTATTCCTGATTGCATATCCGCCTTAACCTGGAATCTGGAAGTACGGACTGACCTTTGGATTACAACCTCGATTCACCACGGACAATGATTCACGACTACGATTATTCACTGAAGTGACCATCGACTGGTGCAAATGTACTACTACAATGGCGCTAAAGAAGTCTACTACTACTACTGCTACTACTACTACTACTACTACTGCTACTACTACTACTACTACTACTACTACTACTACCACCACTACCACTGCTACCACCACTGCCACCACTGCCACCACCACCACCACCACCACCACTGCACCACCACCACCACCACACCACCACCACCTGCACCACCACCACCACCTGCTGCACCACCACCACTGCCACCACCACTGCCACCTGCACCACCACCACCACCACCACCACCACTGCCACCACCACCACCACTGCTGCTGCTGCTGCCACTGCTGCCACCACCACCACCACCACCACCACCACTGCCACCACCACCACCACCACCTGCTGCTGCTGCACCACCACCTGCACCACCTGCCACTGCTGCCACCACTGCTGCTGCTGCTGCTGCACCACCACTGCCACCACTGCTGCACTGCTGCTGCACTGCTGCCACCACTGCCACCACTGCTGCACCACCACTGCTGCACCACCACCACCACCACCACCACCTGCTGCTGCACCACTACTACTACTACTACTACCACTACTACTACTACCACTACCACTACTAGTCTTCCGTAGTTCTTTTTCCTGTATGTGTTCCTTAACGTCGTCCAGCCAGTCTCTTCTAGGTCTTCCTCTGGCTCTGTTTCCTTCATATCTGCCCTCTAATAGGACTTCTGCTTGTTCTGTGCTTGAACCCCGCATTATGTGTCCAGCATACTGAGTTTTCCTGTTTATAATTTCTGTCAGGAGTTGTCTCTTTTCTCCAATTTTCTTTAGTACCTCTTCATTTGTTATTCTCTCTTTCCAGCTAATTTTCAAGATTCTTCTGAAGCACCACATTTCAAAGGCCTGTATTTTATTTTTCAACTGCTTTGTTAGAGTCCAGCATTCGCAGGAGAATGTGATAACCGAGTATACATAGCATCTCAGGATTCGTAGTTTTAGTGCTAGGTCTAGGTTTCTTCTTAGTAGTTCTTTCTGTTTCCAAAAGGCTTCTTTGGCCATAGCAATTCTGGCGTTTATGTCTCTTGTGCATCGTCCGTTTTCTGTTATGAAACTGCCCAGAGATTTGTATTCCTTTACTTGTTCCAACTTAGTGTTATCAATTAGGATGTTGTGTTTCTCATTTTTGTGTTTGCTTACTATCATCGTTTTTGTTTTCTTTCTGTTAATTTCCATCCCGTATTCTTTTCTTTTGTCGTTTAGCTTGTTAATTATGAGTTGGAGGTCTTCCTCTTTTTTTGCAAAGATTACCGTATCATCTGCATATCTGAGTACGTTATAGATTGTTCCATTGATTTTCATTCCAGGAGTTTGTTCTAATGCTTCCTTTATTAATAGCTCTGTATATAGGTTAAATAGTAAAGAGGATAGTATGCATCCTTGTCTGACTTTTTTTATTTGTATCTTCTCGGATTCCTCCTCTTTTATTCTTATGGTGGCGTATTCATTCCAGTATAAGTTACAGATTAAATTTTGCTCCAGTTTTGGTATTCCTGCCCACTTTAGTGTCTCCAATAGCTTTTGATGATTTATTCTGTCGAATGCTTTTTTATAATCAATGAAGCATATGTGTAATTTCTTTCCCATTTTTTGGGCGTTTTCGCAAAGTATCCTTAATTGAAAGATGGCATCTCTGGTTCCTTACCTTTTCTGAAGCCCAGTTGATTTTCTGATAATATTGATTCTGCTAATGGTGTGATTCTGTTCTTTATTACTTGTAGTAAGATTTTAGATGCATGCGATATCAAGCTTATAATTCTGTAGTCGTCGCAGTCTTGTGCTTTGTTTATCTTTGGAATTGGGACGAATATGCATTTTAAGAAATCCTCCGGTATGTCTCCTGTTTTATATATTATGTTTATTAGCTCTGTGATTATCTCATATCCTGCCGGCCCCAAGTTTTGTATTAGTTCTGCGCAAATTCCATCTTCTCCAGTTGCTTTCTTTTTGGGTAATTTCTGTATAATCTGTCTTATTTCTTCTTCAGTTATAATCGTTTCTTCCTTTGAGTGAATAATTTTTGGAGTTTCTCCTCTATTATCATTGTACAAGGTTTCGACGTATTCTTTCCATCTGATCAGTACGTCCTCCTTTTTTACCAGTAATTTCCCATTCTTATCTCTGATAACGTGGTTTGGGTTGTTTCTCTGCATGTTCAGCTCCTTGATTTTTTATATACTAGAGGGTTGTGCCTTTTGTCTAACTCTTCTATTTCCTTGCACTTCTCATTGATAAATTTGTTTTTTGTGTCTCTGCACATTTTTTGTATTTCATGTTTTAGTTGTAAATACGTTTGTTGCGATTTGTCAGAATCCTTATTTTTATGCTTCTTCCTTTCCTCCATTTTATTCAGTATTTCCGTTGTTATCCATGGCTGCTTCATGTGTTGTTCTTGCTTTCCGCATAAGTTGTCTGCTACCTCTGTTATGCATTCTTTTAGCTGTTTCCAGATAATCTTTTGGTCCTTTTCTTTCTTTGTGTCTTCCAGTTTTTCGTTTGTAGTCCTTTCGCATTCTTCTTTTATAGATTGATTCTTTAATTATTTGTCTATGTTCCAGCTTTTCTTATGTCTTTTCTTTTTAGTTTGTTTCAGAGATATTTGTTTCAGTGTCATGACTACAGGGTTGTGGTCTGATTCGCAATCAGCTCCTGGTCTAGATTTGCAGTTTTTGACACCATTCCGATATCTTTTGTCGATGAGTATATAGTCAATTTGGTTTTTGTGTATTTTGTCTGGAGCTGTCCAAGTGTGCCTTGCTTTTTCTTTTTGCTCATACCATGTGTTTGTTATACATAAATTTTCTCTCTTGCAGAAATCTACCAGCAGTTGTCCTCCCTCGCTTCTTTTGCCCAAGCCAAAAGGTCCCACTGTGTCATCTTCTTTTGTTTCCCCAACCTTGGCGTTGAAATCGCCCATTATGATTAGGCAATCTTTGTATTCTTTATGTTCTTTGATGTTCTTATCTAGTTCTTCGTAGAAGGTTTCCTTTATTGATACTTCTGCATCTTCATTTGGTCCATAGACTTGTATTATGAGTATATTTCTTGGTTTAGCCTGGAGTTTGACCAGTATGATTCTCTCGGATATTTCTTGGTGGTATATGATTGTACTTGCAATCTTTTCTCTTAGAATGAGGGCTACGATCTTTCGATTGTGATTTCCTCCAGAGTATATCACTTTATAGTTGTTTTCTTGCCCTGGTATACACGTTGTGAAATTTCCACATTCTTTCCAAAATGTTTCTGCTATTCCTATTATATCTAGCTCCATGGCGTTCATTTCTTGTATTATATTCGCTAATTTACCTGGCTTGTTAAGTCCTCTGACATTCCATGTTCCTACTTTACAGTTTCCTACTTTACAACAGTTGCTGGATGACGGTGCAGTGTTGCCTGTTGTACCACATCCACTCCACCGGGCTGGATTGGTGATCTTAGTATGATCACCCCCGTTTGCCGAGACTTGCATTCTTGTTTCGACTATTCATACCTTTCTTGGAGGCTCTTAATTGCGGCGGGCCCCCAGAACCATCGCAATCGCAATGCCTGAACCATTTTAAACTGTCGTTCTCATCTGCTTCAGGTTGTTTCTCCAGCTGCCGTTATCCAGAGTGTTTCTGGTGTCCGCCATCTGAGATAACCCACAACTTGCTGCCATTGTGGGTGATACCGTTGCCTGCTATTAGCCGTATGTTTTCAGGGTTCCTGACAGACCTGTCCACCTCGCGTAGCGCCCTAGGTGATACTTCAACACAAGGTTTTCAACACTGATGGCATAGCTCTGTCAGGCATACCCCTACTTCTATACGTTGCCACCTCCTTCGCCCCTTTGAGGCTGTACAGGCTACTACTACTACTACTACTACTACTACTACTACTACTACTACTACTACTACTACTACTACACTGCGCCTCGTCTCTGGCATGATCTTCCGTCAGAGATCCGACAGATCAATAACTCGGGATCTCTTCAGTCCATAAATCAGTCACCATTGGCCATCACTCCACAAACTTTCCGAATACAACTTAAAACTATTATTTTCAAGAAATCCTATAATGAAATCTCTGCAACAGGCATGCATTCTACCCGCCGCAAATCTTATCATCATCCTTAAAAATACTTTGCTGCGACTAGCTACTTGGATCTACAACCTTGACCACCACGGACTACGGATTACGGACTATGGATTTTACCCAGATTGAACGCTCGTGAAAAGCTGGTGCATTGCGCGAAGCTTTCGGGCAGCGCTATAAAAATTTCGTGTTTTCACTTTTATTCATTTATTTATTGACAATTTATATAGCGCAGTAGACAAGACTAAGGCCTACAACAAGAGCGCTTAACACTGTTTATATCCAATATTAATTTATTAAATAAATGTCTTCAAATTTCTAATGAATAGTCCAGCTGAGACTGCTCCAGTCACATTGTCTGGAAGAGAGTTCCACAGGGCGGGATTCCCCCGCGTGAATGACCTTTCCCCAAACTTAGGGGTCTTGGACGGGGTGGGACCAACAACTGCACTCTCAGACTGGGCCTGAGAACCGATCTACTCTCGATCACAGTCGATCTTCGTAAAAGCATCGTTAGATAATCGGGACAGAGTGGATCGTATAAAGTCCGATACATAAGCCAACAGCGCTTGTAGATAATGCGCTGTGGAACACGCACAAACACATACTATACTGCTGAACGCAATCAAATCTAGCACACTCGATAAACGATAAACGACTCTTCGTCTCCTGTGCCAGGAGTTTGATGAAGGGCTGCTATTCCACACGGACGTTCGGTGGTTGTCTCGTGGGAAGATGCTCGTCAACTGAAGGAGTCTATGACTGAAACTGTGTGACCTGTCTACATGTGGATGCTATTTAGCAACTTTGAAATATACTTTTATAACTTCATAGTCATCATTTGCAAATGTAATATTTTAAGGGGAATGTGCACGCGTCATATTCCAAAACTATCGTGGTGGTACGCTGGGGCAAAAAGACTGAGAACATCTGAGTTAGACTTAGTAAGACTAGTGACAGTCATCCGATTGATTATGTTCAATTTCAATCTAATGATCCATTCTATTCTATTGAATGAAGACTTCTCATCTAGTGCGAGAACTGCGGAAAACGGTTTTCTCTAACAATACCAGCAATGTCAATATCAATGCTTGTGGCGCCAAGTCGTATACAAGAAACGAGAGTGTTATTACGTTAGCAAACTGCTGAAAACGGCGTCAAATTTTAACTGAGCGAGAACGAGACTTGCAGCGAGATGATAAATGTAAGTAAGTTAGTAATAAGTAGCAAATAAGTCTAATAACCGCCGTTACCTGTGGAGTGTGGATACGTATTTGGTAACAATTTGGTAACCCGCGGGCGGGATCCGGCCCGCGGGTCGCCAGTTGGACAACCCTGCTTTATGTTATATAGAATAGAATAGAATAGAATAGAATATAATAGAATAGAATAGAATAGAATAGAATAGAATAGAATAGAATAGAATAGAATAGAATAGAATAGAATAGAATAGAATAGAATAGAATAGAATAGAATAGAATAGAATAGAATAGAATAGAATAGAATAGAATAGAATAGAATAGAATAGAATAGAATAGTGTGACAACTTTTTTGAAGTGGGTATTCATTCAACGAACGGTTGTTTGTCGACGAATTTAGTTATTTTAATGATGTTTAGGATTTCAATAATCCAGTAGGTAAAGGTATATACTCCATGGGCTCAGCGCTCGTACGGAGAATCGGAGGGTTAACACCTTCAGTTTTACATGGCAACGGCCGAATGGAAGCGATTTGCCAGCTCTTTCCTCGCTGCCTTTCCCTCCACCGAGTTAACACCCGCTGTACTCGTTCACAGCTGAGTCGACTAAGGGCTCTTGGGACAGATACAACCGAAAAGTTTCTGCCGCGGCCGGGAATCGATCCACGGACCTCAAGATTGGCAGTCCAGTGCACTTAACACTGCTCCACCGCGCACCATTTGATAGAACATTATTTAAAGGAGGTCACACGCCCTAGACATCACTCAACTTCGGATCAGCCATTTTGATAGTTTCTAGTTACAGTATTATCAGTGCTGTAAAGCAAGTAACTAACTAGAGCAAGTAATAGTGATTGTAATCACTATTACAGAGAGGATAGGTGGCGCCAGAATCGGCTGCCTGCAGGTGCGTGTACCTGCGGAATGTTAGCGTTAATTTTACAGACACATGCGATGTTCTATTGTCCGTTTTCTGGATAATGACTGTTCATGATCTTCGGATAGCGGCGGATTAACTTATTGTTACTACTTACGTCGATTTGCGAGGTTTTAATAGACTATCTGTTCCGTGCTACGGACATATTTCACCTGTAACCCAGTTACATGTGCGTTCGCCAGGTGTCTGTGTCGACAGATTACCACACCGTCAGCTGTTCAACGAAGCGTACGACGATTATTGAAACCCGTGACGGTCTCTCCTCTCACGATAATGCCATACGTCTACACACGAGATCAGCTTCTCGAACTTCGATCAACGACAGAACGACCTACCGCCTCACAGCGTCGCAGACTATCTAATATATTAACTCTTTCCAACAAGCGACTATTTCACAGGAGTTTCGGACGTGGAAGACGGGCGGGTCGCCTATTTCAAAGATCCATCGATGTGAGACATTCCATGCGTCTGCGATCACGATCAACTGTCAATGACGTTACGATGACGACGAATGACTCCACATCCTGTACACGTTCATCACTTATTTATCCAAAGATACAGCGTCACACCAACCAGCAGAGCTGGCTGCGTGCTGGACTCCTGAATGTACGTTCGCTTAATAGAAAGACCGAGAACGTCTCTGCTATGTTTAATGAATATGATCTTAATCTCATAATTTTAACGGAAACGTGGCACGAATCTTCAGACAGCGTTGCCATAGGTACGTTACGTGGTGCTGGATACGGAGTGGTGGAGGCAGCTAGACCTATAAAGTCCAGTCGACGATTGGATAACGTTCAATACACGAACCATGGCGGGCTGGCTATAGTCGCAAAGCCTGGAATACGCATTGCCAAAATCGACACTAAGCTCAATATGCAATCTTTTGAGCTATTATGCTGCAGAATTCAAGGTAAATCGACGCCTTTCATAATAGCAGCTATCTACAGACCAGGTTCGAGTCGAGTGACGGAGACATTTTTCACTGAACTCTCGGCACTTCTTGAATCGCTATCGACGTTCAAGTGCGGAATCATCCTCACTGGAGATTTAAATATCCACTTGGAGAATGACGCCGATGATGATAGATCTAAGCTCGACCAACTGTTGAGTCGGTTCAATATGCGACAGTATGTAACCAGTCCGACACATGTGCTGGGAGGAATTCTTGATGCAGTAGTCGCTTCTCCTGAGATCGTACCGCAAGACATCGTGGTTACGGAGTCTGGTCTCTCCGACCATATGCTGGTGCATTGGTCAATGCCACAACAAAAAGAGCGTATTGAATACAAGAAGATCAATTGTAGGAATTGGAGAAGTTTCGATCTAGACAAGTTCAGGACCTTGCTAATGGCATCTCCTATCGTAGATAACCCACCGTCGACACTGGGAGCTTCAGCACTCGCTGATCTCTATTATGATGTCACCACAAAGATATTAGATTATATAGCTCCTGAAACGGAGAAGACAGTTAGGATTCGTCCACACTGCCCCTTCTATGACCAAGACTGTCGTAATGCGCGTCGCTTAGCGCGTCGATATGAGAGGGCGTACCACCGCAAGAAGGGATCGGATCAAGAAAATGAAGCCCGCTCAGCTTGGCGTGATGCTCTTCAAAGTAGCCGTCGACTCGTCAGGATAAAAGGTAGACAATATTGGCGAAAGACCCTCAACTCCGAGATGCAGGACACTAGACAGATATGGAAACACATTGATAAGATCACTGGCAAGCGAAAACGAGAAACCGACTCGGAAGCAAGTTTCTCTGCTGAGGAATTTCATGTTTATCTTGAAGAGAAGACACATAGTATCAGAGAAAGAACAAAGTCAGCTGGTTCGGCCGATTTCGTTACTCAAGCTGTGACGCAATTTACTAAGTTTTCGGCTCCTACGATCGAAGAAGTGAAGAAACTGGTATTATCGTCTCCGAATAAACAATGTCCCAGCGACCCAATACCGACCTGGTTGGTGAAAGAGTCGATTGATATCCTGGCTCCTTTCTTAGTCCAACTGTTTTCAACTTCCTATTGAATGCTGAATTCCTAAGACTTGGAAGCATGGACTAGTGTATCCAAGGCTGAAACAACCAGAATCTGATCAAACTCAAGTTAGTAATTATCGACCTGTTACGAATCTTTCGTTCTTGTCCAAATTACTTGAACGCATTGTAAACAGACAGCTTACTACATACTTGATACAAAATGGTCTACTGCCAGAAGAACAATCGGCATATCGTCAAGGTCACTCAACCGAGACGCTGATTCTAAGAGTGTTCAACGACTTAGTAGATGCAGTGGCAAACGGTCGGCTTGCATTATTGTGTCTGCTTGATCTTTCATCAGCTTTTGATTCCGTAGATCATGGCATCTTGATCAACAGGCTCAAGATTACGTTCGGAGTCGACGACATGGCGCTATCCTGGATTTCTGACTACCTTTTAGACAGGACTCAGACTGTTTCCTGGAACGGCGGTCTGTCGACTAGAAGGCCAGTCAAGAATGGGGTACCACAGGGCTCGGTGCTAGGCCCATTACTCTTCGTCTTGTACTTGTCTGACCTAGGTCGAATAGTGCGATCTTATGGACTTTCTCCCTTCGCGTACGCCGACGACATCCAGATTTTTTCGTCGTGCTCACCAACAGATAAAGAACAGTTGGAGTTGAGAATAACGCACTGTACCACTGTGATGGATCAGTGGATGGCCTCAAACAGGTTGGCGTTGAACCCAGGGAAAACTGAAATACTCTGGTTCAGCTCACCGAGAAGGACTCATCTAATAAGCCAAATCCCACTCTGCATTGCAGGAGCGATGGTAGCACCGACAACTCAATTGTGGCTACTTGGAGTCCTCCTAGATCAGAAACTTACCCTGGAGAGCCATGTGCATTGTGCATAATGTAACAAGATTATGCTATTTTCATCTACGAAAAATCAAACAGATTAGGCGCCATCTGCCGACTGACGTAGTGATCCTACTGGTGCTTACATTAATTCTGACACAAATCGATTAGTATTATTGTTATAGCGTCCTTTATGGACTACTAGAAAATCGACTGTGAGGTCTACTGTCAAATGTCAATACATCTGTGAGACTGATTTTTGGTGCGAGATGGTGCGATCATATCACTCCTTACTTAAGAGATAAATTGCACTGGCTACGAGTTCCTGAACGCATAATATACAAGAGATGTCTGATAACGTTCAGAGCTATAAATGATCAAACCTGTCCTGATTATCTGGCTACACTGATTCGAAGACACACTACGCCGGCCAGTAACCGACAGCTTCGCTCCAGTAACAAGGTCTCCCTAATCATCCCACCACCTTCGCAAACAACGATTCTAGGTGAAAGATCAGTCACCAGAGGGAACCCACTTCTTTGGAATTCCCTCCCGGACTTCGTCACTAATTCGAAATCTATCGATCAGTTCAAGAAAAATCTCAAGACACACTTGTTTAGTACGTCGTATGATGGCTAACTCTTTATTGTAAAGCACTCTTGATTTAGGCGTATGCCTTGTTATAGGGCTCTATAAATTATCAGATAATAATAATAATAATAATAATCAATTTGACGTATAGTGACAATATTATTGTCATTGTATTCGTCACTGTGATAGAATAGTTTGATAAATATACAGAAAACTACATAGATTTTAAAAACTAAGAGCAAACCCGGTTTCAATTTTATTAATTTAAACGGTGTGTTAATATAGGCTAATATTCGGACACGATAACCACAAACCAATTATCATTCTTTTCAAGTATTAGAGCAGACACACGCACACCCTGCCAGAGTGGACGACGAACCCCGAACAAACTCGAAGCGTGGATGGTATCTCGAGGCGCGGATACCAACCGGTTACGGTGTATTTGACAGAAGTACGCTGAGCGGACTACAACTTTACAAATAGAAAGTATCATACTCAAGACACCAATAGGCTTAACGTCGTATACTTCTTAACCATCTCACTGCTAGAAGGCGTTTGTCACTACCATTTAATTTCTCCAAAACTTTTTTAAAATATCTGCAGACGGTTTCTTTACACACGCGTTTTGACATATTAACCACAGATTAATCATCAAAACCGACAATCAATCAATCAATCAATCAACTTCTATAGCGCCATTATCATAATGCCCAGGGCATCCGCAGATGGCGCACCAAATCCCAATTGAATTGACAGAAATGCCAGCATCGCAAATAACGTTGCAAAACCCTCTATTAATTATCTTGCGATGAAGCCAAACGAATAGGCCTCCTACTTATGAGACTGAAACCAATAATGCAATCAACACAATCGCTTAAATAAAGAAACACACACAATAAATTAAGAAATTAATAGCACAAACGGCATTAAATGTTAACTGACCTTTAGACGGAACTGAAACGATACAAAACAACAAAATTGAAGATCTGATCCGAAAATATGCTCCCCTCTCTAATTGAATCATCTATTAATGCATTCGTTTATTCAATTATAGCAATCGTAGCAGTGTAAACTCTTTCCCGGAATGGACCGCATTGTATTCAGTGTTGAAAATATGCATGATTAATTTTGTCAGATGATCAGAGCGAGTCTTGTTCGTCGGCGCTTGGAATGGGCAACGGAGCTATTGCAGACGATCGGATCACCGCTTCGTCGTCCTATTCCGCAACTTACACTCCTCACAAAGCAAGAATCAACAGCTCCAGTTCAGGTATTTCTATCATCCATGCAAAGAAATTCTATTCTTGATATTATAAACAATGAACCGATGAAATGGAGCGTATTATTGAGGTAAAAATCTGAAAACTATACTCATTGACGCTCAATGCATATGACTTGAATTCGACTTCAGATAGAAAAGAACTGTATCGGATAAAATCATGATAGAAGTCGTTCTAATTCAATATCCTATATTAAAGTAAAGCAAAGTAAAGTAAAATATCGTGGATTTCTATAGCGCCTTGGGAAGCAGCACAACAGTAGCTGCTTATTCTTAGGCACTAAATTTATTTAAGTGCAGCGACTTTCGAAAGGAAGAAATTTTTTACTTGATTTTATGCGATGAAAAACTTTATAAAAGTAGTTTTATTCCTCGTTAGTCTAATAATTTCTGGAGAGAGATTCTAGAAAATCAGTTGACCGCTTCAGTTATTTCATTTACTATTTTAAAGCTTTCAATATCTTTATTGTCATCACTTTCGACGCAACCCATTCTTTACCCTTCTAATTTCGATAATAGCAATAATAAACAATAAATAATGATATTTGTAAATTATAAAATTTTTGCTAAAAGTTTTACTTAGCATTATTACTATTATTTTATTATTAATTTAATAATGCACTTTTATATTTCCGTTTTTAAAACTCGAATTAATCAATCAATGGCACTCCAAATCCGTAGCCGGAAATCAGGTCAATTCCAGAGATCAGCCGATGAGAAAAAGTAGGGCATGGCATAGAGAAAAAACTACTAGTGAAAAGAGACATAAAGAACATTGCTATAATGCACATTGCAACTCAACGTATCTCTCGTTTGTTTCCTATGGACTTGGTGCCCGACTGCTTAAAAATCTAAGCGCAGATATGATTGCCTGACACCGGTTTAAACCTGCAATTGTGCGTACAAGACCCACAATTAGAATGGTCGTTGAATCATATGATGTTACTGCTATCGCTTTTACACTAGTCTTCTAATATTCACGTTTTGTGTTTAAATTTACCCGCGGCATTAAATCCGGCTTTGAGGAAACATCTTTCGCTTTATTTTCTACAGTTGCAACTGAATTTCTGTTGAAACTGTTTTCAAGCATAGTTAGGTTGGCTTCATTGTAGGTTATTGGTCTCCTGAGTGTTGTCAAGGCAGACAGTACTTGAAAATCGATCTACTGACACCTCATGTCATTTCCAAATTATATGTCCAAGGTTCAAGGCGTGACTACGTGAAGACGTTCAATGTTCTTTACAGTTTGGACGATCTTCTATGGTCAGCATATAGCGATACAGCCGACGGTGTGCTAAAGATATTTGGCGGAAACAATGGCGATAACATAGTACCAATCTATTTCAGTCGGCCAATTACGGTAACGGTTACATTCACGAATATATATATATATATATATATATATATATATATATATATATATGCAATCTTACCAAAAATAAAATACAGAAATAGATTGACTTCTAAGGTGCCATTATTGCACGATCTGTTTGAGACTGTAATTTATTCTGTTCAGAATTTCATTTCCAGTGCATAGCGCTGAGTTCTCACAAATTCCAATGTTATAATTTTAAAATGATGATAAATCATTTAAGCCCTCGCTAACCAACTAGCAGTTTTATCTAAGTATTGTTGCCGCATCAAGTTATTTAGCTCGAAATTGTTAATGTTTAAAACAATTATGTGATTACATCGCGATATTGATTTTGAAGTTATGCGATACCGCCAAACGCAGTTGAATTGTCAAAAGAGTTTAAGAACTAAAACTAAATACATTTCGCAAATGAAGTACTCGCCGCCAATTCACATTTGCACGCGAAGATCGGTTAATTTTGGAGGAATTGTCGGGAAATAAAGCTTCCAGTATTTCCATTTATTTCGGCTTCCAGATCATCAGATGTGCTGACGAATGTCAGTACAGGAAGTGTTAGATGCAATTTCCTTCACATGGACCCAATGTAGTCATATAGGTCTACTGTAAGCTTGAACCAGCAAATAGCTTAAACTTGAAGCAAACGGTATCATTGATCGGCTCTAACATTTGCAAAAAATGCAAACAATGATCAGCGGCTGATTGGGAGCATGTTATGCAACGAACGCAGTTTGACACAATTATAAAACCTATTGTAGGAATGCTAGATGACCTCCAAACAAACGCTGCGGTAAGGCTTGCATGATGCCTAAAGGCTGCACTGTAAAACATGATATGTAGCCTCTGCCATTTCAGCCGCAGGCAGGGTATGTTTGTGGATGGTGCCTAATGACACCAGCTTTAATGGTAAGGTTTATTTTTATATGCTGAAAGAGAATGTACCAAATTTTATGGTAATCCATGGCACTACGGTGTCCAAGAGGATAGTGCATCATGCTTTTGAAAGGAATAAAGCAATTCGCAAAACGGTTACTACGCACGAATTAGGCGTTGCCTGGTCACAAGGCCCAGCATAATATGTGTCAGAACGGATAAACTATAACGTTGCCTGGTCAGATAAAAAGCTATCCTCAACAAAATCAGTCACTGTATTTGTTGATTTTGTTGCTGTTTGCTGGCGATGCTGACGCGATAATAGATTTTGACTTCCGAGGATATTTCTGGATAATATTTCGTTTCCTGCGTAATTTAGAGTAGTACATTGTTTCATCCTAGGCTGTAAAAATTGCAATTGTACCGAGATCATGGAATGCTGACGGTGGGCTAAGGCTTGAGATTTTTGGATGTCCCACGAACGTCACAATACCAACGACAACGGAAGTAACTCAATCAATCCAGGTGAATAAGTTTACTTTCAAAAGCTTCTGTAGTGAGTGATATTTAGGGTCATTATTAGTTCTTGAGAAGTGCTTCGTAGTCGTTATCATCCGTCTCTCCTTATGACTATAGTTGATCGCATAGTTACATCAGTGCTTGCATATTAATCATTGAAGTCATAACTCTTATGCTAAGTCAGTTTTCACTCTTGATTCGTTAGGCTTAATGCCTATCATGAGATTTTGTAAGTTGATTTTTTAAAAGATATCTGCTTATACGTTATTGGTTACTGAGTAGTAACTAACTGCGGGGCAGCGAGAGATGAATTCTCTCTCATGCGCACTAGATCATACTTGAACGTTCGGACATTGTAAGATCATTCATCATCACCGATAGAGGGACGTCCGGCGAACTGCATGGTCTAACACATTAACGTCTTGTCTTCGATCCCCACCGTAGTAAGCCGTCAACAACGGTTCAGTACATTTGTTGGCTTTTAAAATGGGTTCGACTCACTGTTTGTAGCGATATAACCGCCTCTATGTTTAGTTTGCGTAAGTTTTCGAACAATTTCGTTCTGCCTTATCTCCATCGGGATGGAGATAAGGCAGAAGTGGTTACACGCTGGACAGGCAGGCTGACCGCTGACGAACGGGTTCAGCTCCCGTAGGAGCCCCTGCGGCGTCCTCACAAGACGTATAGAGTCTTACATTACAAGAATCACACATAGTGTTAGCAATGAGTGCATGTATTAGCATCAACGTCTCAACAGCAAGTGTGTTAAGTCTAGAATCTACTCTCTATAGCATCGCTATTCGAATGCTCAGCTATTGTATAAGGAAGCGTGACCTCTAGATGTTCATCGAGTGTCCTACACGCCACAGCCCCTAAGTTAGACTCAGCCTTACTCGCTAGAGGGCGGTTATAACATCAAATGAGGAGCAGCGTTCGCTGCGAAGTAAAGCGCGGACCTAGACGTTTGACCGGCAACCTACTCTAGGTTAATGGCATATACCATCTGAGTCGCTGTAGGCCCTATGCTTAAGTGACCGGAGATCATCACCGACCCCAACGCTCGAATCCAGACATGGGGAAACTTTGCTTTACCTTACCTATCGAGTTAGTTTTTCGTCGAATTAATGTATTCAGACAATTTTTAATATGCCCTTCGGAAACTAAGTACTGGAGGCATATATATATATATATATATATATATATATATATATATATATTGTTTCATTGGTTGATAAGTCATCTTCGATTGAGTGGACAAGAGAAAACAGTCCGTACGTTGTTCGCCAGCGTCTTTCAGTGGCCGTGGGGGCAACGCTGACAATCCAGGCGGGAGTAAAAGTCATCTTTGTTGGCAAAGATTCTGGCTTGACGATCGCAGGTAAGCGGACATTGTCATGAATAATTATTGTTAGTTCTGGTATAATAGGCTACAGTGTCTAGGCCAAGAATCTCCAAACGCACAGATAAGCTAAATTAATTTATGAAGTCTTAGAAAAAAATTACGGGTTGTGGATTGTGCTGAGTCGAAAGCATTGTGGACGCGGACAATTCAATCCACATAACATCGTACTAAAATGGAGAACGCTGGTGACAGTTTGTGGAAAAGGCTACGCTCCAACAGGGGCATGCCGATGATGGTGATGAAGAGTCTTAGAAAATTCAAATGGTCACTGAACATTTTCCATTCTGAGAAATTTAACAGAGGCATTTATTAATAGTTAGACGTGTGAATGTTCTTTTACCAGGCTGTCTGCTTTTGAAAGGCCTAACAGGCGTTGAGGTTAAGCTGCTGTCGAACCATGTCTTGAGCTTGATTTTCAACTCCGATCAGTCTGAAAATTCATTTTGGGAAGGAGTTACAATAAATTCGATAGCTTATCGTAAGCCATCTCATATTTTCCATTTTAGGATTTGCATTAAGAATAATTACGTCTAGTAATATATTGCGAACTAATGCATGCGTAAAGTAGGCGACTCATAGTTGCTATTGGAAGATATTTTAGGGACTCAAATAAATACAAATACGAATGCTGTGTAAAGCTTAGTTATTTGCAAATATGATTTCATTCGTGTACCATTTAAAGCCCCTACATTAGCAAATATGTAATCTTGTTGTATAATGAAGAACTATACAGGATAATTCAGCCAAAGCAAACCATGCTGCAAAGAGTAAAACAAAGGAAACTCCATCTTTTTGGACATATATGCAGAATGAAAGAGGACAGAAAGATCAAAGCTCTAATGTTTGGAGTAATGGAAGGTGCCAGAGAGAGAGAGAGAGAGAGAGAGAGAGAGAGAGAGAGAGAGAGAGAGAGACAGACAGAGAGAGAGAGAGAGAGAGAGAGAGACAGAGAGAGACAGACAGAGAGAGAGACTACACAAGGAATGGTGTTATGATATTGAAGAATGGTGTGAAAGCAGGATTTACAGGATCAGAGTCACAGGGCAACGAACAGGGGAAAATGGCAGAAAACTGTGGAGATGGCATTACACGCCAACGGGCGACATTTTAATGAAAAGTTAAAAGTTCCTCTCGTGTTCACTGAGATATACTTTCCACAATCTAACCGATGGTCGTATTTTGAGCAATTTTCTTCTCCTTCTAAGTTTCCCCACTGATTGTTACTTTGAATATAATCTGTGACCCCACTTTGAGTTTTCGAGTATATATTTTCTAAAAATAATTATATATACTCTTAGAAGTTTATCACACATTTCAGTGGCGTGGCCAGGATTTTCCAAAGGGGTGGGGTTACGACCAACCATTCCCGACTTCGAACATACTGGCAAGCAAAAAAGGTCGACACCTATTGTTTTGCTTGGTCAAGTTAGTTATAATTTAGCAATATGAGCATGTGGACAGCCCCTGTACAACTACATTAATTTGTTTGCTTATATGTTTCTTTGTTGCTATCTTAAACCCGATTTTGTCTCCCCTCCACTCACATAATAATACACAATAAAAAACTTGTTGGTCGGCCAAACAAATGAGTTGTTAACCCCCTCCCCACATTGGCTTCGCCTCTGACACGTTTTATATCCGCCGCGAGAATGGCAGATCGAAAAAAGCAAAAACGCAAAATTAAAATATAAACACACTGAAATGATCCAAAAAAGCAGTAAGTCTATAAGCATTGATACTTTTGCTGAATAATAAACAAATTTTAAACATATGCTTATCGTCGTCTAGGCCCTATATATAGGCCTAGTTTATGCTTAAATAACCGCAAAGGCTTGGCATTCAATTGGAATAAAATTAGAAATCTGAAAATATACATGGCGGTCATGTTTGACGGTTAATAACTTAGATACGTAAAAATCTAGACAAATATTTACGTAGAGCTTTGAATGCATACTCCATGTATAACTGTTTTAATCTCAGAAGCTGAGTTGAGAATGAAGGGTGGGCGGGAGTGATTAGGCCGACCACACCTCTAGAAGGAGTCGTTACAAAAAAGCTTAGCGGTGCGAGGGTTGCCATCAATGGCATAGTCGGATTTTCAGGTTTAAAAAAATTCGATGAGCAAAAAACGACGTAGTGTCAAGCTCCAGCACTTCTTTCGTTCATTCTCAACTCTCGCACTACCTACCCACCCACCCCCAGATTACTCAATGGTTTTACACAAATTCCACGACCCCTCCCTGCGCGAATAGGTGATCGCCACCCCCCCCCCGTGGCTACGCCATAGTTTTATCTAGAATTTCTGTTTAGTAAAAGTTAAACTGGTGGATTTATTCAACGTATTACTATGATAAATACAGTTTATTTAATCTACACGCTATTTAATCGTGTATGATAAACTTTTAAAATGGCTTGAAATTTTATTTGCTAAATTGCTAGCAAACATAGTAAATTGATTTGAAATTTCAGTATGTCCTGTTAGTGAGATAAGCAATGTGATAATCTACGGAGCGAATAGTGGATTGACACTGAATGCTGGCAATTTTCAACTGTCAAGCGTTGGAATAAAATCTTGTCAGACAGGCATCAAAATAAAGACATCGCTGAATACGACGATACTATCGACAACATTCTCTAACAACTTCTACGCAATAAGTTTAGCAGTTGATTCTTCGGAATCTCAAATGAAACAAAAAGAAAGCGTTGTAATTAAAAAATCCACATTTTTGGGAAACAGATACGGACTGTTTGTTGGAGATTCTAGAGACTGTTATTATTGTGATTTGCCTGTGAAGATAAAAGTTGATCTGTGCGTCTTCATTGATAGTCAGGTGTACATTGATGCTCGTCAAAATTACTCGCTGGAGTTCAACAGCTCCATGGTTTCCTCAGTGAGTGGGACAGCGATAGAATTGCGCAGAAATTGTCGATCGTTGATAATATTTAACTCCACATTTACTAGAAGTCAAGGATCCTCTTGCATATCGTTGATCACAGAAAGTCTAGAAAACCTTCCTCGTGGACAGATTTCAATTATCAGAAATACATTCAAAAACAACAGCCTTCAAAATGTGATATACGTCAACGAGGTGACGCCGAGCAAGATTCAACTCAACGACAATACATTTGAAAATCCAACGGCTCGTTATGAGGTCTATCAGGCAACGCCATGGAAACCTGGGTACCTAGTTGATGCCAGACGTAATTGGTGGGGAAGTAGTGATCCCACACTGGTTAAATCCAGAATTTGCGATTTCTACATAGGTTTTCCATCTGCTATCGTTGATATTTCATCGGTTTATAAAGAATCCGAAATGTTGAATGTGATTGATTCGAGTTCTTGGAGAGACTGGACATTTTATGGACTAACTACTGGTGGTAAATTTAAACAGAACTTAAGTATCGATCTTGATACACTTGGACCATCTGCCATAGACGTCACTACTTCTATTTACGTGCCTCAAAATATTGAACTGAGGTTAATGGGTTCCAAAGTCTTTAATTTCGTCGGCTCAACAGGAATTCTGGTAGAAGGTACGCAAATGGAATAATATTTGACTTAAATGTATTTCTGTCATAACCTATTTCACCAATTTTCGAATTCAGATGAACTTTATAATATATTTGAATAACAATGACTAAACGAATTATATAGTATGGTTCAATATTGCTGGTTACCGTGGCTATATTTACTATGTTTTAGAGAAGCTCATTGGCATGCCGAGAGACCGTCTCTAAATTCTAGGAATCACACAAAGCTCGGTATTCTGACTGCTATATTTATTTCAATTGGTTACAAATTTTAAAACACTTTCGTCTATGTCTTTAGGGACGCTTGTGATTAATGGAGGTCAAGGAAATTACAACCTGCGTCTACTCCCAAAGGTCCAAAATATAAAATGGGGTGGTATTTGGTTTGTAAAGAGCAGAGGTAATATTATATCATCATCATCATCATCATCATCATCGTCGTCGTCATCATCATCATCATAATCATTATCATCGTCATCATAATCATCGTCATCATTATCATCATCATCATCATCATCAACAACAACAACATCAACATCATAATCATCATCAGCATCATCAACATAATTATCATAGTTGTCGTCATCATTATTATCATCATCAGCAGCAGCAGGTTCTTTACTTGATACAGGTTTAGAGCCCTATTATTATTCCAATGTCATAGGTAGAATCTTATTACCGGTGACCACAGTTTTCCTCGGCAAATCTTTCCAAATTCCGAAGCCCAGTTTGAGTTATTCCGAGGCTCGCGGTGACGTCCTTTTTCAAGTTATAGGCCGAGAACATTTACGATTAATTAGTTATTGAGTCTGTGCTGATTCTGCTCATTCCCATTGCTTAACAATTCCTCCACGCTTTGTTTTCGCCCTTCTTTTCCTTTGCACTTCTCTTGTTATCCAGGAAAGTTTGTTATTAATTTTCTTCTGTTTGGGTATGGTCAATTCTATGACTTTGGACGTACATTTGGTAAATATGCTCAAGCCTTCCTCTGTGTCTTTTCCTGTTATCTCCCTCACCAAATCCATTTCTATAATCATCGTCCTTGTCAGGTCATAGTCGCCCTTAATTAAAAAGTTATGTCGTTCTAGAAACTGCCTTTGTTGACCTATCGCGAAGTTAACAGTGCAGCTAAACTTTTGGTTATTATTATTATTATTATTATTATTATTATTATTATTATTATTATTATTATTATTATTATTATTATTATTAGACAATTTCTTCAGCACAATAGACAAGAGTAAGATCCAAAACAAGATAAGCTTAACAAGTGGAGCCGATCACTTGTTCTTAGTGATCACTTTTTGCAAAATTCTGCCCAACCACCACATTGGAAACTATATTCTCCTCTGTTGTTAGAACCAGGTCTAATATGTTGTTGCCTCTTGATGGCCTTGTCACATGCTGAAACAGAAAGTTATCATTGACACAGTCCAGAAATTTTCTATCACATGGTCTTTCTATGAACGGCGTCTTTCCGTCCACATGATAATTGAACTCACTCATTATAACAACATTTTCTTTTGATATCCTGCTTAATAAAGCAAACATTTCATTACCTGCTTCTTCCATAACACTTGGTGCTCTGTATCAAAACACAACCAGCATTTTCTCTCGGTGGCTTTTCTTTTTACACCATATGCTCCTTAAATTGATCATTTTCTATGTCTGCAAGTTCTATGGCACGCAGGCCTTATTTGACAAAAAGTGGAACCCATCCTGTCCATGGCATTTGTTGCTCTGATGTTCCTTATATTTTATAAACATCATATATCCCAGTAAATTTAGTTCTGTATCGTCTACGCTGTATGTCACATTTGGCCCACGATTTTGTGATTCCGATAATGTCTGATTTCATGACTTCTTCATGCTTCTCCAAGTCGGCCATTTCATAAACCCCAATCAAACTTCTGGCATTTACATAAAAACATTTAATTAGTTTTCCATACACTGACATACTACATACAAATTGATACAATACCTTTATGAATAATTTCATCTGTATTACAATTGTCACAAATAGAGTAACCATATTCTATATCACAACCAGATTTATGCCTAGGCTAATTAGTCTGTATTTTCACTATTTTTATTTTTTATGCCTTACAGCAGCATGACAGCCTTACAGCAGCATTTAACAAAAACACTTTAATAACACACGTGTCACAATCCTCGAGGGTTGTGTCCAGAATCTCCTGGACATCCTCGAGCTTTGCTACCTGCTGACGAATTGTGACAAATCTGTTGGATTGATCCGCCAAATTTGTCCCACATGTAGCATATTGGAATTCCTAGGCGAGGCGATTTCCGATAAGCATTTTCGGTCGAACAGGCAAACAAACTTCACCTTACGGTATATGGAGCGGCAAATTAGGCGCGTTACCGGTTGACCTAAAATCTGATTGATCAAATCGTTCTGCCTAAGAGCGTGGCTCTAATGTGCAAGCGCAGTCGCCCAGACGCGTAGCCAGATTAATTTGGCCAATAACAAAAAGGTCTTGCAGGTGCATTTCTTAAGTGAGGCATCTTTCGTTGAAAACAGGCTTCTCATTGAATAATTAATTACAGGCAGATGCGTCTGGATGATTAGGGTCAGAGACGCATCGGCAAAATGTGTCTGCGTAGTGAGACAGTCCATTGCACGGACTGATTGACTGATTGAAGCGTGAGATTAACTGAATGTCGATATATTTGTTTGTTGCTCAATAGGTTCATATTTGACAAATGTGAATCTGACGGGAACGAGTAACGAAATGAGATTGTTCGATTCATCATTGACCATTGTCAATAGCAGTCTTGAAATTGCAAATGGCGTCTCTTGTGACGGCTCTGAGACGATGACTTTGTTTATTGATAATTCTGAGATTTCCAGCTCAAGTAGCAGTTCAATCAGGATGAATGTAAACAGCGACCAAGTGACACTCTCTATTATGAACAGTCGTATCAAATCTAGAGATGGCAACGGCATCATAATTTCTGCGCCTTCGTCGATCAGTTTTACTCTAGAAAACAGTATTCTAGCCGGGTCGACAGACCGCGCTGCGGTTTCAATAAGCTCGCAAAACACAAATTCAAATTTGACAACCAATATTCTAAGGAGCTTGGTAGAGGGATCGATCTCTGTTAGCACAGGATACACAGTGAGTAAACAACGGGATATTGTCTTTTCACTAACCGCAATTAGACTACATGTAGGTAGCCTATATATCGCTAACGTTTCCCTTTTCTAATCTAATAATATTATCTATCTTTGAAACAACTATGGAGCATGAAGAGCAATATTCCGTTTTCGAAAAGGTTGGAGTGATTAACCCTCTCCAACTGGTTAAGGACGATTCCGCAATGGGAGGGAAGCAATTAACTTTGGGGTTTGGGTTGCCTTTTTGTACATTCATTTTGACAGAGTTAACTTTGAATTACGGATTAGGCATACATAACTTGGGATTTTAATAATTATATAGAAGTACATCTGAATAAGATCTTCTAATTTGTAAAATGTTGAGTTCAGTTTTAATATTTTTGACAGATCTATTTGAATTATTTGTCTTTTTTTAGAATTTTACCGCTGTCGACAGCACATTAATTTCCTCACCATATTTCGATCTTTTGAGTTTTTCTAGTTATCACAGTTTGCCACATAACTTGAACGTGACTTTGCTCAATAATAGTTTTATTTACTCGAGCAGTAGATACTATAGCTACTACAATCTGAAAATCTACAATCCATATGCACCATTGGCTTCTGTGAGGCTACGGAAGAACCGCTTTTTCGGACGGATGATGTACGCTGCTCTGTTAGGACCAACAGTCCTCGATATCAGCACCAACGTATTTAACAGTTCATCCGATGGATCAATATACATTCAGCTAAGGTCGCCCTATGATGGCACTTCATCAACAGAAAACAACGCCGTACAGATAAAGGACAACGTTTTTAGAAACAATAGCGGAGATAGTGTAATGTCAATTGAATGCAACTCGTGGTATGAGTATGTTGCGTCTATTCAGGTTGCAGGAAACACTTTTGCCAATAACTCGGTGACTAGCATTCTGACTTCCGACTGCAGGGGACTCTATGTCACTGAAAATAAATTTCTCACTCAACGGCAGACTATAGCCTACCGTACTTCTGTTCCACTAAAATTGGACAGTGTTCTTTATGCTACTGGAAATTTCTGGAACACTTCTGACTTCCGTGATATTGCTGCTATGATTTATGACCAGCGAAAGGACCAGAGTCTTTCTCCTGTAGAGATAAATCCTTGGTATGTTGATGCCAATATGACAGTATTCGGTAAAACGGAGAGCGCTTTCTTACGCAACGGAGGACACGAAGTTGGGGGTACTCTGACCGAGGACATAACTTTGGAGAAAAGAGAACAAGCATATGTTGTTGTGGAAGACATTTTCATACCCTCCGGTATAACGCTGCAAATAGAGGAAGGTGTTCAGTTAAACTTTGTTCAAGGAGGAATCATAGTTCAAGGTAGGCACCCAACTTATTTTCTTATTTTTGGGCAGAACCCTGACTATGCCAATGACCACACCATAGCCTGAAGCTGTGATTACCCATTGGCATAGCCAGGGTTCCGGAATGGGGGAGGGGACTATGGAGGCTTGCATTTTTATAAAATGTAGCCGCGCTATGAGCTTTGGGGCAGCGTCGTGATCTCCCCCTCCACCCATCCCCAGAGGACTCTGAGTCGAGCCCCAGACGCATAAGCTTTTTGTGTAATATTAAAATCAAATCTTGATTTATAATGCCCACTTAACAGATATTAATTGAGATTTCTTATTCGTTGGCTAAAGACTTTAATACAAACTACAGTAAGCCTAGCAATTTCGTCGACAATTTTCCTACTTCCATCAAAATACAGTATATCGACGGCTTCTCGCAAATCCTAAGACCCGCTCTAATAAGGGCAGTCCTTGTACCCATCGTGACCACGGACGCTACGCTAATGGATGCGTTAATATTAGTGTAAAGATCCGAATAGCACTCGTGAGGCATCACACTTCCCAGTCATTATGTTGTGGTGTGCTCATGAGATGACTTGATATGTTACTGAAATTTATGATAGTAGCCTAATTATTGTTTTAGAAATTAATTTAGCATCTGGGAATGTTTTTTATTCCGTAAACTCTGTAATATGTCCATTTTCACATACCTTGAAACGTGGAGCTAAAGATGTAATATTTAATTGCATTGTACTAATTCGATTCAATTACCCAACGACTTACTGTATACTTATGGCTGTCCAAGTGCCTGTAAATCCTTAAAATAGTTATGTGCACCTTTCTCTATCAAATTATTGTAGCAATATTATAATTAAGACCATTGAATTTCCAGGAAGACTGATCGCCATCGGTTCCAGAGATAACTGGATTTCAATGAAACCTGACCGCGGCGTCAACGACTGGAAGGGGATCATCTTTCAGAATAAATTCTCAAGTTGGTGGAACAATTTATTGATGTTCTTATTTTACTCTAAATTTGATACTTTGACGGCGAAGAAATAAAGCAGTAATTTTTAGAAAGTTTAAATATGCTTTGTATTGTCCAGGATCGGGAAAACAGAAATCACTAGGTTTGCAATTGAACACGATGGCAGAAATCACATGATCACCACTAGGACTACTAAGCTGGATGTTCGTGTAGCTGAATAGTCTTATTAGTAGCAATGCTAAAATGTAGAAAGCTTTTCTTTCTACTGACATTTTATAGACGACATCTACCAGCATGAATCTCATTGGTGGGAAGTGCAGCTGCAATCTGAATGGAGAGCGATTGAATACCAAAGAGATGAAGAAATGAAGCGATTGGCAGAAATCCTATGTGAGCGAGCAGGCTTCTCTGGAGCCAAAGACTATGGTTCGTATAACTGCAGGTGAGGTTTAAATACAAACAAGTACAACGCCATAAAGTGTCAATCGAAGGTCCAAAGTCTAAGACACTCGTGATGATAAGCATAATTATATTAAACTAGGTGTTTACCCGTCAAAAATGACGGGGGAGATTGGCTGTTTTACCACCCGATTTTGTGCAAATGCAATAGGATTTTGCGCAATTAATTTCCCTAACTCGCCGCCTTTTCCTTCAACCGAATTAACGCCCATTCGCGTGAATTTTCTGAGACTTGATAGTCAACGTTAGTGTAATGATTTGGCAGTGTCGAACGACATGCAGTGCTTGATTCTCCTGTTTGCTGTGCTGCTTTTTCACTCCGACCAATAGCCTGCTCCTCATTCTCACTTTATTGTCGCAAACCTCGTGAACGCTAGACTTTTTGTTTTGCACGGACAGTTAGAAAGAGGAATAGAAAGGCTAAACAGTGGTGCAAACCTCATCTTCTTAGCTCTTATATAGCCTGAGATATAACAAATTCAAAAAAAGTAGGAAACTAAAATTAAAATATTTAATGGAACAGAAATCGATTTAGGAATTCAGTCATGATCCAGCAATAGCATCAATGGGAATGGACATAATGCCTTCGCTGGATCATGTAATTTCGATCAGAATTCTCAGAATTCAAAACTTTCGCGAAATTCACCGATAATAATTATGTTCAAACATTGGGGTCATCGGGTTAGAATTGATAGATCTTTACCAAATGTCAACCGATTTTCAAACTTTTTGGTTTATTTTGTTCCTCTGACATCCCTTTACAACTTTGCCGCTGACCAAAGTGGGGTTACCGCTGAAAATATTTTGCTAGGGGGCTATAAAAATATTTTGGGGGAGAGGGTGATATTTTAGGCCGCAAAGTGGACTCTACTCCCATTTTTTTTGTTTTGCACGGACGGTTAGAAAGAGGAATAAACATTCTAAACAATGGTGCAAACCTCATCTTTTTAACTCCTACATAGCCTGAGATATAGCAAATTTAAAACGTTACAGCAATCATTTCTGAAGAACGCTTTTCCAAAAATTAAATCCCCAGTACGGTGACGGCGTCTGAAAATTTAATCCCCACTTGAGGGGTTAAATTTTAAAAAATAGGGTTTGAGGTTAGGAAGGAGTAAATATATATAATAACGGGGGCAGGGCATTGGGAGAGGGAAAGGAGATTTGGGAGGAGGAAAGTGGGTTGTACGGGTTTTCGTAGCAGCGTTGTGTAGGTTTTGGAACGGGGTTTATGGCAGCAGGTTTGGGAACGGGGTTTGGGGCCGGTGGGGTAGGGCGGAGTGGTGATGGGTTGGGGCCAGGGCGATTGGGAAAGGGATGGTGAGAGGGAATGGGGTTTGGAAAGGGCTGGTGAGAGGGAATGGGAACGGGGTTTGGGGCCTGTGGGGTAGGCGGGCGGGTATGGGTTGGGGCCTGGGGCGATTGGGAGAGGTTTGGGGAGAGGGAAGAGGGTTGGGAGAGAAAAGGGGGTTGGAAGAGGAAGGGTAACGGGGTTTGGGGCCTGTGGGGTAGGGTAGGGCGGGTACAGGTTGGGGCCTGCGGCTAGGCGGGGATGTGTTGGGGCCAGGGCGATTGGGAGAGGGATGGGGAGATGGAAGGGGTTGGGAGAGAAAAGGAGGTTGGGAGAGGGAAGGGTAACGGCGGTTTGGGGCCTGTGGGGTAGGGTGGGGCGGGTATGGGTTGGGGCCCATGGAATGTGTTGGGCCAGGGCGATTGAGAGAGGGAAGAGGGGTTGGGAGAGGGAATGGGAACGGGGGTTTGGGGCCTGTGGGGTAGGGCAGGGCGGGTATGGGTTGGGGCCTGCGGCCAGGCGGGGATGTGTTGGGGTCAGGGCGATTGGGAGAGGGATGGGGAGAGGGAAGGGGGATTGGGAGAGGGATGGGGAGAGGGAAAGGGAAAGGGGGATTGGGGCCGGGGCGGGAATGGGTTGGGGCCTGGGCGATTGGGAGAGGGATGGGGTGAGGGAAGGGGGACGGGGGTTTAAGCTGCAATTAAGATGCTTCGTTAAACGCTCCGTTGATAAATACAGTTTTGATTAAACAATATTTGGTTGTCAATGACAACAGCGTCTTGCAATACCCTCCGTGTTGCGGACGGACGGACCGCCGGACATCGAGAATTATATATATAGATTCTCGTCAACCTTCGACGTTTCGCCTTAACCATGTCTACCCTATTTTTTACTGCCAACCTACAGGTAGGTGACGCATCACACTTCCCCAGTCATTATGTTGTGGTGTGCTCATGAGATGACTTGATATGTTACTGAAATTTATGATAGTAGCCTAATTATTGTTTTAGAAATTAACTTAGCACCTGGGAATGTTTTTTTTATTCCGTAAACTCTGTAATCTGTCCATTTTCACATACCATGAAACGTGGAGATAAAGATGTAATATTTAATTGCATTGCATTATGTTAGATATATGCAAAATGAATAGATTCATGACTAGCGTAAGGCACAAACCTACCTAAACATTGGGACAGATATGTCACGCGGTCAAATTCATCCCGTATTTTGGCTAATATATGTTACTAATCCATCTACACAGAAGACGATATCTCGAATTTCCCCAAATCAGACTCTGAAATGACTACTACTCTGTATGACTAGTTCATCAAAGCTAAATATTGTCTGAAGATTATGTGCAAATTATAATATCTTGTTAAAATGATTTTTAATGAACGAACCAAGAATTTACAAAAAATGGTTGTCACTGTCGTCACGGTGTGGTAGCCTAATTATGTCCGTTTACAGTATGACGAGGGTCTAAAAAGTCAGTTATGTTTACAGCCAGAAGACAGCTCAGAATGATTCGAATCCGATGTCTGTTCAGTCAGAGAAATCGCCTCCTTGCGACAATCCCTCACAACGAGTTCAAATTTCCTGCCGCAAAGACGCGGACATTCTACAAGACTGCGACATCTACAAGTATGGATCTGCGCAAAACAGCCTTCTGAGGCTGGACTGTTTACCGAAGACAGCGACGAACACTCGTAAGTTTTCAAATGTTTTCTTTCGACAATTTGTTCAAACTATTAAATATTATTGTCTCTAGCACGATCCAAATCCCATGATTTTTCGGTAAATTCTGTATCAAGGTATTGCAAATGTAAATTGTAATCGAACTGTTTATTAATGTGCTTATATAAGTAAATGACTTGAATCTGACGAAGACGCACGTCAGACGAACTGATCATCGCAATCTAAGTTGAGAGAGACATCTTTTGAAAATCACCATTATTCAAACTATAGAATTTCCATGACTTTCGCAACCGGGCGAATTATAATTATCATGTGATACTTCCACTTTTCTAGCCACTATCTTGTAAGTCTGTATAACATCTCCTCTATCTCCATGCTTTTCTTTAAAGCAGTACACAATGTTTCGTACTTTCCTCGTGGCTTAATCTTTGCAATAATCTAAAACTACTACTACTACTACTACTACTACTACTACTACTACTACTACTACTACTACTACTACTACTACTACTACTACTACTACTACTACTACTACTACTACTACTACTACTACTACTACTACTACTACTACTACCACTACTACTACTACTACCACTACTACCACTACTACTACTACTACTACTACTACTACTACTACTACTACTACTACTACTACTACTACTACTACTAATAATAATAATAATAATAATAATAATAATAATAATAATAATATTAATAGGCCAGTTCGAAAACCAAACTTTGACATACTGTATATTGTTTGCAGGCATCATTAATAAGATCGTGAGCAGGACAGGATACGATGTGACGGTGACATCGAATGACAGTCTCGTTCTGAGTAAAGACACGGAAAAGAGTTCATCGAATCTGTTTGTGGTTCAGAGACCTTGTTTAGCCGGCAGTATCTCTGACTGTGTCTCATTCATGTCACTGAAGAAACCCGGCTGGTTCATTCGACATCTCGGCCGTACTAATCTGATTCTGGAACCGAGATCGAACCCGACCAATTCGTCGACCTTTCTACAGGACGCTTCATTCGTCGTTCGTCATGACCAGGATCCATCTGGTTACGTACGGTTCGAGGCTCTAAATCTCCCGAGCTACTTCATTTCTATCCAAGACGATTCAACGCAACTGCTCCTGCTGCGCAATTCCGGGAATATTTCCAACGAATCGGCCAGCTACCGCTTTATAGAATCACCGATGTCTACCAGACGAAGAAAAAGGCAGACACCGGGTAAATTGCATTTGCTTGGCTTTAAAAAATGGAGGTTTTACGAACCTGTCTTGTACAATTCTTTTATTGTACGTCGTTCTGTATATTCTGTGGTTCTAATCATATTAGGCTATATACGTCAAGCTGTCTGTCAATCTTATGCGATGTTTGAGATAATGGCCTAGAAACGCACATGTATGCGATAAATGTATATATATATATATACATATATATATATATATATCATAAACCTCTTAAATTAAGGACATATTGACGTGAGCCAATCTCGGGTCCGCGAACTTGGGTCCATTGAGTTTTTAACACCATAGCCTCTATTAACTGCTGCAACTGGAGATTGCTTGGAGATACAGCTATGCATTTTTGTTGAACACTCAGAAATGAACGCATTTAAAGTAATCGGAAGTTGGTGACGTCATTACACTGCGAAATACATTGATTTTAAAACGATGTATAAATCATGTCAAAAATCAATGTGTTAACATATATTGGATGCTGCTGATTTAGGCCAAATATATAGTAACTACTGTAGCATCGGAATCTAGAAGGCAAGAATTCGGCTTTATATGCATTGAGTAGGATCGCAATATTATAATCAGGATTCCAGAAATATAGTCCCGTGGCGTAGTCAAGGTTCCGAATATAGGGGGGCTATGCTGAATTTCTGGCCAAAAAGACTCTTTAAAGAGTTATTCACAAATTCATGTATTCTCTTCGATCATGCTACCTACTCCTTCCCGAAATTTCTCAACGATCTTGCGCAAATCCCACGGCCGGGGACCCTGCCAGAATAGGGTCCGACTCCCGTGGTCACGCCAATGATATAGCCACATGGTTGCCTGGAACTGTATGTAGGTATGTTCTGTTGTAGTCGCAAGATCTGAGCGAAAAGAAAATTCCCAATTGAAATTCGTCAGAATTTCCTCAGCTACGGTCGGAATAACGGTCAAAGGATTTGCTCCCCAGCTGGAAAATATCGTGGTAGAGAATTCCACAGAAAACGGGATTCTTCAGAGAGGATACGCATCTGGAAATTTCACTGTTGCGAACTCTAGGATTGCTTTTAATAGAGGACCTGGCATAAGACTCACAACTGACAATTATCAGATCTACTCTCATCAGATAAATATTGTCGGGTGTGAGATCGTTGGAAATATTGGCGGAGGCATCGAATCAAAAAGCACAAGCAACATCAGCGTCACTAATAACACATTTGAAGACAACGGAGAAATGGATGGCAGTTCGACTCTTGTATCGTTACGCTATGCAACATCCATAGAGGCGAGTGATTGGTTTTCAAGCGAATTAATTATTTATTTGAATATCTCGTTTCATTACTTTTAGACAAACATCTTATACTGCCATAGATGCGAGAAGGCTATGCCACTTAATGATGTAGCAAAACAGAGTTTGGCCGCTTTGTTTTTGGCATGGTGTTTTAGCGCATTCTCTAGATAAATGTACATAGGCCTAGTTGCAATGCGCTCTTAGGCCTATATGCTATCAACCATCGCATTTAGTAGTACTGCTTCATTTTTAGTCTTCATTGCCGCAACTTCTTCTAAATGGGCCAAGGTGGCTTTCAGTTAAAACTTCACCGAGCAATGATCTGTCTCGTAGTCGCAATCCAGCAACCCCGCTCGAACTCTAGAAGGTCCAGCGCCTTAACCCTACCTCTTACATCAACCCATCGATTGTATGCATAAAATCTGTTCCGTGCATGAAAGTACAGTACATGAAAAGTGTAATGGATTTGTAGAAACAGCTGTTTATAAATTTTTCGTTGGGAACGGAATTCTCCGGCTAACAGAAACACCTTATAGGGAGAAATATTTGGCCCGCGGGCTAAGGTTTGCAGATCGCCGGGTTAGGAACAGGCAAAGCGCAAACTCTGCTTTATGAGCCAAACTTTAACAACTGCGATGCCCCACTGTGTCAAGTATTATCGTGTAACGGCAGCTCACCAGCAAAGACCTAACGGACTTGTGAGTAGACCTGTGCGCCGACGGTCTGAGGGTCGGCGGCGGCGTGTGACCGCTTTATCGCCGGCGGCGGCGGCGCGCCGAACCAATGTTATCGGCGGCGGCGGCGGCGTGGACTTTATTGGCGGCGGCGGCGTCGACGGCGTACAAACGGTTAATGCAGTACAATACGTACGACTACAAAGGATACCATATGATATCGTCGGTTTTGATCAATCCTTGTGGTTTTTTGTCACCCGGTTCATTTGAAAACAATGTAACAAACTTATAATACTAGTAAAAATAAAAGTATACAGTTTAAGAAACATTTTATCAACAGAGCCGTAGCTAGAGTATTCGGCGCTCGGAGCAAGGTACAAATTTTGCGCCCCTAAATTCCGGTGATGACCTTTTTATGCTTATCTGAGCTTTCACGACGTAGCAATTTATAGCCTCTAGCAGCCCCAAAACCGGTGATGACCTTTTGTACTTATCTGGATTTTACGCCGCAGAAAGTGGATAGTGGTGGTATAAAAACTTTAAAAAATAATGTCCAAAATGTGCCCCCCCCCACTAAGACGGCGCCCGGCGCAGCTTGCCCCGCCCCTAGCCACGGTTCTGTTTATCAAATTATATTGCTTCATTAGGCTATATATCCCAAATTGACCATAAATGAAAACTTTTAAAAGTTTATGTGCCAACTTAGAAAACAAAGCACCGCCGACATCAGACTAAGAAGATTAATTTTAAACTAAACTAAGAGGATTTAAGCAACAAACGCTCTCAGTTATGATGTTTCACTGCTCGTTTAGCCAACTGTGCACAGTTAATTTTAGCATCACTTTAGCATCTGTTTAGGTCTTCGCGTAATTTTCATCGAAAACGCTTTCTTTGCCGTGGCCATTTTGCAGAATGTAAACAATACAGGATATCATTCGATAGACGAATGAAGCGAAGTAACGCGTGCTTTGACTTGTGCTTTGAATTAGCTAGCACATGTTGACTATATATGGTAAAGACAGTTTTATCTACGTATTACAACAGTGTTGGCTTACTCTGGTTACATAAGAAAAATAATTTCACCAAAGGGACACCGGCGTCACGCCGATGTTCTCTCGGCGGCGGCGGCGGAGGCGCGCCGATCCTATATTACCGGCGGCGGCGGCGTCATGAAAACGTCGGCGGCGGCGGCGCGGCGTCGGCGGCGCACAGGTCTACTTGTGAGACAGATGATATTATTTCTGTTCTTTATTTATTGAACAGTTCTTTAAGAACACCGTAAATCGGAACCAATTCCGCACTATGCTTTACATCAACGACGTTAGCGCGTTGGTTACGATACAAGGAAACACTTTTGTCAACAATTCTTACGTGCGCCGCTCTGTGGTCGATAACAGCACCATAGAGCTATACTACGTCAACGAACAAACTGTGACAATAACTGGGAACCATTTCGATAATCCCTCTGCAAGATATGAGATTCAAATTAATTCCTATAGAGAAAATGATTATGATCAACGTCCTTTCAACTTTTCATTCAACTTTTGGAACAGACAACACTATTCCGCCATTATTCAACGGTAACATGCTTTTACCTACTCGAACGATCAAGAAAGTTGAGAAATTAAATTAACGCATTAACCAGACATGGACATGGGTCCATTTTTAAAAACCCAACCCAACACTATTCAAACTCAACCCAAAACACGAAAACAACTGGGTTAATTGATCCAACCCAACCCAACCCAGATAAAGAATAACCACGAAAGAAATGGAAACGGCTTAAACTTTACATCATAGAATTTTTTGAAACAATTGAAAGGCGTTGAATGTTATAGCGCAACTCTGACGACCATCAAGTGAAAAATATATAATTTCGCATTACATTATCACCGAAGAAAACTTCACTTATTTTCTTACCTAAACAACTCAACCCAACCCAACCGAAGCCATGTCCATGTTTGGTATTAACAGATTTGCTCAAAATATCTTTGCTATTGTTTCGTACTGTTCGGTGAAATAATAATTTCTAATTTGTAACTCCTTTATTATCGACAGAATCAGTTGTTTCTTCGACGATATGCAGAAAAGACCGGTCAACATCTGGCCAGCCATATTGAAGCCAGACAATAATTCCTTGTTGACAATGCCCGATGACAACAGCCACTTCTTTGAAAATGGAACTGGAGGAGAGATTTATACGTCTTTGGTTATTTCCTTCCGCAATCAGTCTTACACGATCGAAAGAGGCATCTACATCGAGTGAGAAACTGCCCAGTCCCTTCAAATCATACTAAATTAATCATCTATGATTACAAATAATTTAAAGCGCAATTTTCTATTGTTCATTTTATATTTTAGTCGTATGTTCTTGATATTTACTCGCTGTGACAACGATCCGGCTATCACAGAAAACCGTGCCCTGCCCTTTCAGATATACTGATTTGTTCGGCAATATTTTTGTTCATTTTGTGTAGAGTTGGAGCGACCATTATAATTGAGGCAGGCGTCGTATTGAAATTCAAATCTGGACGAGGAATATTTGTGAAAGGTTTGAAAGCAAACTGCCAATAAATGTAGAGGAAAAAGTTTTGGGAAGAATTAACTCTAAGCAGATTTCAGACACGTTACCTATATATACTCTGTGGTCCAATTATGTAACAAAGTAACGACTTACAGCTTCAAATTGTACGCTAGGCCATAGGCACTTTGATGTCTAAAATGTTAATTCGATTTTAGGGACATTGGTACTTAAGGGCACTGTCAAACTACCTGTTACCTTTGCAAGTTGGTCAGAGACAAGATGGGGTGGACTCATGCTCATGCAACCGTTACTGTCAAATTTTACCTGTAAGTATTGTGTGATTTATGGAATTCTATGATAAATACTTTTAGAATACGGTGCTTGGAAATTTGGGGGGGGGTATAGCTACATCGGAATTATGCTTGGTACTTTCCATCGATATCTCAATCAATATGTGATAGTTACTGATTACAGAAAGTGCACTTTATTATTATGTGTAACTTCGCATTTCTTTAATGAGAGAATGAGTTAATTTTGAAGTTGCTTCCTTTTTAGCTGGATCTGCTAATCTATCGCACCTAGTAATTGAAGGATCTCCATACACTGTTTCCATTACAGCACCAACAATATTCGTCGACTCACTGAGCTCTGATTCCACTGTAAAACTGGATGGAAGAAACATCACAGTCCAGAACTCAGTATTCAGTCCTTCGTCGCAGAATGACGGACTTTGGCTGACCAGTTCCTCTTGGCGTAATCCTATAATTAGAAATGCTGCCATTCTGAATTCTGTATTCAATTCCTCCTATTCCAATGGGATAAATGCAGAATATCAGAATATACTATACATATCAAATTGTAAGTTCACAAATAATTATATAGGAATAAAAATACAGGAGCCAGCATACAACGGCGATATGATTTATACGATAAGCAATTCTCAATTTCAACAGAATTCCAGGGCTGTCTACGTAGATCTAAGTCTGTTTCTAAAACACAAATTTGACTTTGTCAATAACACTGTCGTCGATAATAAAATTGACCTACTAGATAGAGTGTCGGGTCTACATATTCACACAAGTACTGCAAGCAACATCCTAATTCAGAAAAACATCTTTGCAAATTTATCCCATGGTGGAATTTATATTGATTATTATGCGTATCAGCAAGGCATATCAGTATTTATGCTGAGAGAAAACACTTTTTCAAATATTTCTGCAACAGTTTTGACAATGAATAACATTCTTTATTCGAAGTCAACTATTCAGAACAACATATTTGCATCAAACGCCTATCCCAATGGGCCATCGGCAATTTCCATTGTCCTGTGGTACGAATCCGTATTTGACTACATGACTGGCAACATTAGCGTGATTCAAAATAAATTTCAAAACAATTTTGGACATCATATTTTCAAGTTCGTCACTCCACTGTACGCTAACGATAGCAACTATCCTTTCTCCAAACTATCGTCCAATCTATTTCTAAACAACATAGGTACAGACAGTCTAATACTCTCTCAGTATCATCGACTCAATGTTAACGATAACATTTTCAAAAATCCGCAAACAAATATAGAAATGAAAGTAGGATTTTCCGACAGATTTCAAGAAAACTGTACCAACAATTGGTGGGGTTCAGCCAACAAAGAAGAAATTGCTTCTCGCCTCTACGACAAAACAGATAACAGATCGTTGGGTGTGATTGTTTACGAGCCATTTCTGAACGCTCCCCAGTTCAGTTGTGAGACTGTGTCCGGGTGTTCAGGACATGGACTGTGCATTCTGCCGGAAACTTGTGAATGCAGCGATGGCTGGCAAGGACCTGACTGTTCTCGGGTTTCTTGCTCGAGTATTCAGAATTGTTACAACAGAGGACGTTGCACTGGACCTAACAGCTGTGAATGTGACCATGGGTGGTTTGGCAATGACTGTTCAGAGGCCGTATGCACAGAACAAAAGAATTGCAGTGGTCATGGAATATGTGCTGGTCCAAATCAGTAAGTTCATTTTATTTAAACAGTAAACTCATGTTGCTTTTGTTGGATGCAAAATCAACTGACATAGAACATCGTTTGTGAATACGGATAACTTCTGTGTGTCTGAAACACAAGAAAAACGTATTGAAACTCGTTATTAAAATCTGCAGGGTAACTAATAGTGCAACAAATTTCAAAATCCCAGTTGGTTGATAATTATTAATTATTATTCGTTGCCATTACCTTAGTTCCAGTGTCCGGCAATAGGGACACACTAGATTAAAACTGGCATTCCCATCTTTAATTTTCACATTTTATTGATACACTGGTCTGGATACAGAATTAAAGACAGGACCTACTATAAATATGTTGTGTCACAGCTTAGGATTTCTTTCCGTTCTCAGATACATAAGATTGTTAAATGAAATCATCGCGCAACCTGATAACATAAAAGCATGTGTATAGGTCAGTGGTTTTCAGTCCCCTTAGCTGCACCGTGCTCATTTTAAACAAAAATCTTTGCTGCCCATCTGTGAAATTACGCAGTCGTTGGCATAGCGGGGAAAAGTGTACCGGCAAATAAAGTTCGTCAAGCAAGAGTTCTTGTCATTCACCTACAACATACCTACCCCTAGTGGCGGCTCTAGGATTTGGTAAGTGGGGGGCCGTTGGGGTGGCAACTTTTAATCATGGGGGCCAACCATTTGTTGTTTAATGTATGTAGCATTAAGTATAGGGTCCCAACTGGGAGGACCACTGAGGGGCAGGCACTCAATAGAGGGCACGAGCCCCCTGCCCCCCCCGGTGGAGCCGCCACTGCCTACCCCTCAGTTCCCTAATCCTCATTTCCTTTAATTCCTTCACTGTCTCCTCAAACCTTTAGGTCTAAACTTAAAACCTTCCTATTCAAAAAGTTATTTCCTCCATAGCAATAACAACCTGACCCGCTGCCTCATAGATACACTGACCTTTGCCCGGCCGACAAACCACCCTGTCTAAAGCTATTTCAAGAAAGATTAAGCGTATAAGAATAAGCAGCTACTGCTGTGCTGCTTTCCGGGGCGCTGTAGAAGTTTACGAGATTTTACTTTACTTTACTTTACTTACCACTCCCTGAACAATTTATCGAAGGTTTATGCGCAAATCTCACGACTGATCACGGAATAATGGAGCCGGACCCTCATTTGGCTCAGCCAATAAACTAAAATTTATAAACTAATAATCAATTAAAATGTGGATCATTATTGTTTGATTTATTAACTTCTCATTTTCTTTGAGACTTCAGCGTGGCCCACAAGGCTCCCTCTAGCGTCCCACCTTATGGGCCGAGGTCAACGGGTTGAGAACCACTGATTTAGACTACTTGTTTCTTTTTAAAATACATTCAGTTGTTATGTCTGTTCAAATCTTGACAGATGTCTTTGTTTTGAACAATTTTCCGGTACTGATTGTACTCAGTGCGTTGGTGAACGATGGGGATCATCATGTCTGCCCTGTCCAAGATGCGTTCACGGATATTGCAACAAAGTCAACGGTGATGAATATATATGATATTCGCAAAAATGAATTTCTTTGCATAGTGGTTGCAACTTTATAGACACAATTCAGCAATTTCAACCCCAACATGTGATATCGTGGGAGAACAGTGCTATATTTTGATGCATTATTTCGAAATTGATATGCCGCTATTGCAAAGACCTGATTTCTTAGATCTGACTGATCTCTGGTTTGACCTGGTCTTTTGCGGATCGACTTGAAGTACCATCGATTCATTCGATTGATACCCTTGGGTATTAGACCTGGTGCTATAGAAGTGTATAATAATAATAATATTAATAAAAAAATAATAATAATAATAATAATTATTATTATTATTATTATTATTATTATTATTAACAGTGGCTATTCTAGCCACCTAGACATTGGGGGAGTTTAAAATGTTTGGGGGTAAAAGACATTGGAGAGGTCATACTACTTGCCAAAATGTCAAAATTTTGGGGGAATTCAAACTTTGGGGGAAATTGCCCCCAAAGAAGGTCTACAACAAACACTGATTATTAAAATCTTTTACTTTTACTGTTCCAAGCGATTAATGGATAATAATATATCAAGAGATGTCAAACATTTATTTTGATTTTTCAACGTTTATATAATTGATTTTAATAGGCCTACTAAATTGATTTTAGAATGACCGTCAATTGCATGAACAGAAGTTAAGAACAAGCGTATATCAATAATATTCAGTTTACAGGCAATGCTATAATGTGTTGTCATCTCATCCTTTCACGCCCGCTGAATCAGTCATCCCTGAAAATCTGCAACCGTGCCTTTTCATACACCGCAAATAAACTTTGGATCTTGATCCCAGCTTTCCTTCGCAGCCTTCGATGCTGTCAATCAACCCTAATTTTTCATAATTCTTGCATTATCTCTGCATGCCTTCAGACCTAAGCTTAAATCCGTCCAAGTTATAAAATCATTTCCTATACCACCTAGCCTCACTGTCCAAAGAATATGTTGACCATTGTCTAACTGGCCATTCAAGTTTCCCTTAGCTAGTTTAAGATAGTCCAAGCGCCTAAGAAATAAAAGACAATGTAGTACTACTACAAAAGCGCTGTATAAATCCACGATCTTTTACTTACTTGCTTAACTGTCACCAAGACAGTTGACATAGCTATTGAATTATGTGATACCGTTGCGAGTGACGGTTGTCACGGTTATGATAAACGATTGCATAGTAGCATCCAATAGAGCAAACGACAGCATGCCTTCCGAGTGTACATACTAACCAAGTAAGGTAACGGGTTTTGGTTATTAGGCATTAGGCGTACTATTGTCATGGAGCTTGAAGTTAATAGCACTACTATGGCTTGTTCGTACAATTTATTGTCAGCTTTCGCTGCTCATGAAAGCGCGTCTGGGGCAAATTACAGATCTATGTCTAGGCAATAGGCATATGACATTTGCGACACTCATTAGTATTTTGCACTAAGCAAATGTAACGCACGCTATTTTTTTATTTGTCGCATTCATGTTATTTCTTAATATAATATATAATAATATAACAAGGTTTAAAGTGGTCCAGTAGGGACTGCCCTGTGTGAGAACCACTGTTGTTCCCGTCCAATCTAATATCCTAAACTACTGAGGTTTATTTTGAACTCGTTTACAGTTGTAGCCGTTACTATCCCCTCATCCAGTTCATTCCATCCGTCCACCACTCTTGCACTAAAAAAGTGCCGTTTATGTCTATCAACCCGTTTCTTGAACAGTTATAAATTTGCCCTGTAAGAGTTGTCTGAAATGAAACTATAGCTTTCATTAATTTATTATACAGCAGGCCTACCCTGCAATTAATTCAGGTCAGGTCTTCATCCTCCAGCTGTGTCCAGCTATTGACTTCTCCATGCCATCTTTCCAAAGTTCTCTGTCCTTTGCTATTTCTTCCAAAGTCATTCGGTGTCTTCCGTCAGTTTTTCCACTGAGATTCAACCCTGCCAAGCGCAGATCCTCCTCCAATCCTCCACCCATCGTCTTTTCTGTCTTCCTTAAGATCTTCTTCCCTCTTGTAATTATTTGTTTCATTGTAAAAGAGTTTCAGGACGATAATGTATGACGCCTCTATTGTTCCTTTTTTATATGAAACAGGTAAATGTGTGTGCAATGGGGCGAACTGGGCGGGTGGTCTTTGCGACACCTGTTCCTCCAAGTTTTTTGGAGCCGCCTGTCTCCCGATAGTCCGCTTCACTCGCATTGCTCCCGTCACTGGACCGGACGTCGGTAATACTAGCGTCCGTGCGATTGGCGTCAATTTTCCAAACGTCGCCACTTACAGATGCAGGTACACTGTAGAGTTCGGTTTAGTCTTAAATAACAATAAACATTACATCTCAGTTCATTGGGTTCGGATAGCATCCCACTATTCCCGAGTTCAATAAAGTTTGTGATATCGAGGCCATCATTGTTTATTGATTTCGGCTAATAGTGCGAAACGATTGTCTGAGTTCTCTAGCATTGTTTTGAGTCAGTCATGGATCCATAAGAGAGGCGCTGAGCCAGGCACGCCCGAAGTGGGGGTGCAGGGGGGTGCAGCTGCACCCCCTGGAAAATTCAGGAGGTGCAATGCACCCCTTGGATAGAGGATGGTCGGCACCCCTCTGCACCTCCTGAATCATGAAAAACAGGGGGTGCGGAGGGATGCAGAGTGTACAGACGACCTTTTTTGCTTGTCAAGCTATTTAGAAGGTAAATTCTAGAGTTGAAGACCTTTTTTGGCTTGTCAAGGATTTAAAATAGAAAATTTAACTTCGAAAAAATCTGCACCCCCTGACCAAAATTCGTTTCGGCGGGCCTGCGCTGAGCACGATCACTGTTTAGACTCAAGATAGTTTAAGTGCCTAGCCAGCGCTATTTTTGTTTGCCTAATGAAAGTATTATTGGCACGTAACCACTAGCTTCAAGTTAACCATTTGAAATATAAGCAACAATGATAATTATAATTATTAAATAGAAAGATGCTCGCTTCGCTCGCAGTGCAGGATAATACTAATCCAATACCTATGCCTAATACCCAATCATTGAATTCATGCTGAACAACATTTCAATGATGTACTGTACATACGCCACCTAGCCAAGCTCTGCGCCACGTAATAATTAGGCCTGTGTACGTTAAAATCACGCAACTGTGACCATCTGTGACGCTGTACACGTATTTTTTGTGTACGTTAAAATTGCGCAACTTCCTCAAGCTACGCCCACCAACGCATCTCGACGTTGTAGACATTATGACGCTGCAATGAACAATTGAACGTACGCTTCGTCAAACGCTTCTTCGACTAAACCGTTTGGTTACCAATAGCAACGTCGTCTTCGAACATCGCCCACCAACGCATCGCGACGTAAGAACTAAACCGTCGATCAATAGTCAACCAATCAGAACGCTTGAAGGTAACAGAGAGACATACAGAATAAGGATATTAATATTATAGATAGGACAAAAATAAAATGTCTTCACGATCAGAGTACAGTATACAGTATATATATATGTTATATACATTCATATATATATATATATATATACATATATATATATATATCCAACCTTAGTGTTTAAAGACTATCTTGAAACAAATTTTTATAACAAAAGCAGTTATCTAAGGCATTTAAAATGAAAGTGCAGCTGCACCCCCAGTTCCGACAGGCCTCGGTATATATATTCAGTAGCTTAGCGAAGGTTTGCGGCGCCCGGGGGCAAGGTGTATCAATGGCGCCCTCATCTCCCCAAAAATCTCGACGAACAAAAAAGGTCGTCACTTTTGTTCCTTCGGTGCCCCTCTGAGAACCTGAGAAGTCGGCGCCTCCTCAATCTGACCCAAATGCCGATTTGCTACGCCCCTGTATCAGTGTTTAATCTAGACTCTGGACTCCGAGGGGAACTGACAAAGCCGGGGGAAATCATCTAGGGGGCTGCTGTTAGTTGATGTAGTATGGCAAAATTTCCGGGGGAAATTTGAAATTTCCGGGGGCGGAGGGCAATTTCCCCCGGAAACGGCCTAGATTAAACCCTGCTCTGTATATAGTTGAATCCGATGCAGATCAATAAGTTTCTCTCATGTTCTTGAATCTTTTATGCCATGCTTTATGAATGTTTCCCCGTTAAGATTCGGCGATGTGATTGTGCCTGGCGTTTGGCTATCAGATGAAAACATTCTCTGCCAGTCACCCGCCCAATCGGCTGGAACAGTGGCCTTCTCTTTGTCTGTTACGACAAATGAGGGCTTTTTAGCAACCCAGGTACAGTGCAATATTGCTGCTACACGATAGGCACTATCAACAGATATTGTAATCCAGTTTATATATATATATATATGCATTTATGCATTTATATATGCATATATGTGTTTATATAGCCTAAGTGTTTATATATGCATTTCTCAATATGGGCCTTATGACGTAAAACTCTGTCATCATCATCATCATCATCATTTCTAGGCGCATAATTAAACCTAATGCGCCTCGGCTTGTTTACTAAACAAATACGTTTTCAGAGATGCGAGAAAAGTTTCGCGGGAAAGTGTTTCGTCTCTAAGATACAGTATGGCGGTAACGAGTTCCAGCATCTATGTCGTAACGCTACCATTGTGGTACAATTCTAGTGACCTAAGTTCACCTAACAGTCGGAAAACAAATTGCCAAATTCGAGATACACCCGGCGACAGAATATCAAGCACTTAGTTACTTATTTCTAGGTTTGGTAACTTCTGCTAGCAAATCGAGACACTGGATATCTCTACATTTATTGGCTCGCTAAGCTAACAAAATATGCTGTCTATTATGAGAAATTTTTTTTTGCCTATGCAGTTTTCCTATTCCTATTATCCGCATTGCCCACCCGGTGCCTGTGGTAGTCGAATGAGTCCTGCACGGGGTGGCTGCTCAATGGGGACCTGCATCTGCTTCGTGCCGTGGACAGGACCTGAATGTTCTGCGCTCGGTCTTCCGCCAAAGATTATTCGAATTTCATCTCAAACTCTGATCGAGTCTGAAACATTTAATCTCACCGCTCAATTATCACAGGTGACAAAGTAAAATAATTTCATATACATACATATATATATAATATATACAAGTATATTAGTATATATATATATACACTGTATATATTCATATATATATACTTGTATATTATATGTGTTTATGTGTATGTGTATGTGTATGTGTGTGTGTGTGTGCGGGCGGGCGCCTATGTGGATGGGGAGGGACACACTATTTGTTACATACATAGAAAGATCTTTTAGTTAAACAAGACATTTTTAGAAGTTTATATCCGTTTCTTTAACATTTTTAAACAACTCTACTACAGATTCACGAACTCTGCCCGATTTCATATAATATATTCTTAGGATACCCGTACTCTCAATTTTATTCATAACACATATTGATTTTTATGCTGCGGTTTATTTTAGGGAACTGCCCCTGTTCAGTGGCAGTTGGTAAGTGGTCCAAGTGGAATGTTGATAAATGGCGTCTCAGGGAGGTTGGAATGGTCAAAGACGATAGTCAAAATGGAGCCATATGTTGTGACCATTGCAAGTAGAAACGATTACGGGTCAGACCAAGTGACATTCAACCTTTCAGTTCCTCCATCCTACTATGCTGTGCTAGATTCTATGCCAAAGAGGCTTTTTGTGCCAAAGGAATCGGTTGTTATAAGCGGACGAATCTACTGGAATATTAATAACACTCTTATCAGCGGTCAAGAGTTACCAGTGAATATCATGTGAGCATATCTTATTATATAATTCTCGATGTCTGTCCGTCTGTCCGTCCGCAACACGGCGGGTATTGCAAGACGCTGTTGTCATTGACAACCAAATATTGTTTAATCAAAACGGAGCGTTTAACGAAGCGTCTTAATTGCAGCTTAAACCCCCGTCCCCCCTTCCCTCACCCCATCCCTCTCCTAATCGCCCAGGCCCAACCCATTCCCGCCCTGGCCCCAAACCCCCTTTCCTTTCCTATCCCCATCTCCTTCCCTCTCCCCATCCCTCTCCCAATCGCCCCCCCAAACCCCCGTTCCTTCCGTCTCCCCACCCTTTTCCCTCTCCCCATCCCTCTCCCAATCGCCCCCAAAACCCCGTTCCCTTCCGTCTCCCCAACCCTTTTCCCTCTCCCCATCCCTCTCCCAATCGCCCCCAAAACCCCCGTTCCCCTTCCGTCTCCCCAACCCCTTTTCCCTCTCCCCATCCCTCTCCCAATCGCCCCCAAACCCCCGTTCCCCTTCCGTCTCCCCAACCCTTTTCCCTCTCCCCATCCCTCTCCCAATCGCCCCCAAACCCCGTTCCCTTCCGTCTCCCCAACCCTTTTCCCTCTCCCCATCCCTCTCCCAATCGCCCCCCAAACCCCGTTCCCCTTCCGTCTCCCCAACCCTTTTCCCTCTCCCCATCCCTCTCCCAATCGCCCCCAATCCCCCGTTCCCTTCCGTCTCCCAACCCTTTTCCCTCTCGCCATCCTCTCCCAATCGCCCGGCCCCAACCCATACCCGCCCCACCATGCCCGACAGGCCCCAAACTTTCGTTCCTTCTCTCTCCTCACCCCTCTCCCAACCCCGTACCTCTCTCCATCTCTCTCCCAATCGCCCCGCCCCAACCCATCACTGCTCCGCCCTACCCCACCGGCCCCAAACCACGTTCCCAAACCTACACAACGCTGCTCCGGAAAACCCGTACAACCCACTTTCCTCCTCCCAAACCTCCTTCCCTCTCCCAATGCCCCCATTATATATATTTAATTTTTTTTGGAAAAGCGTTCTTCAGAAATGATTGCTGTAACGTTTTAAATTTGCTATATCTCAGGCTGTATAGAAGCTAAAAAGATGAGGTTTGCACCATTGTTTAGATTGTTTATTCCTCATTCTAACCGTCCGTGCAAAACAAAAAAATTTGGGGTAGAGTCCACTTTACGGCCTAAAATATCACCCTCTCCCCCGAAAAATGTTTAAAGCCCCCTAGCAAAATATTTTCAGCGGTAACCCCACTTTGGTCAGCGGCAAAGTTCTAAAGGGATGTCAGGGGAACAAAATAAACCAAAAAGTTTGAAAATCGGTTGACATTTGGCAAAGATCTATCAATTCTAACCCGATGACCCCAATGTTTGAACATAAGTATTATCGGCGAATTTCGCGAAAGTTTTGAATTCTGAGAAAGTTTCCAATTTTTTTGAATTTGCTACATCTCGGGCTATATAAGAGCTAAGAAGATGAGGTTTGCACCATTGTTTAGCTATTTTATCCCTCTTTCTAACCCTCTGTGCAAAAAAAAAGTCCAGCGTTCACGAGCTTTCCGACAATCAAGTGAGAATGAGGAGCAGGCTGTTGCTCGGCGTGAAAAATCAGCACAGCAAACAAGAGAATCAAGCACTGCATGTCGTTCGACACTGCCAAATCATTACACTAACGTTGACTATCAAGTTTCAGAAAATGAATGGGCGTTAACTCGGTTGAAGGAAAAGGCGGCGAGTTAAGGGCAATTAATTGCGCAAAATGCTATTGCATTTGCGCAAAATCGGGTGGTAAAACAGCCAATCTCCCCCGTCATAAAATGCTATTGCATTTGCGCAAAATCGGGTGGTAAAACAGCCAATCTCCCCGTCAGTTAGTTAGTTAGTTAGTTAGTTATAGGCTAATTTATATAGCGCTATTGTCCTAGCGGGCTAGAGTCAAGAGTGCTTTACATTGTATTAAAGGAGTGTCCGAACAAGTGCGTTTTTAGTTTATTAGCGAATGTTTCCAAGTTGGTCGCGTTGGTGACACTGTCTGGTAACGCATTCCAGAGAGCCGGGTTCCCTCGAGTAACAGAACGCTCCCCCAGTTTGGCTGTTTTCGAGGGAGGAGGCACCGTCAGTCGGACCCGACTGGAGAAGCGGAGCCTCAAGCGACCTTCTGTTGATGGACGCTTACAAAGAAGCACCGATAGATAGTCTGGGCAGAGCGTCATAAGATGCTATTGCATTTGCACAAAATCGGGTGGTAAAACAGCCAATCTACCCCGTCATTTTTGACGGGTAAACACCTAGTACTTAATAATTCTCATATTCAATGTTCCGTACCAGTCGACTTGTCTATTCAAATTTAAATAAAGTAGTTATATATAATAACTAGGTATTAACTGGGTATATAATATATATATATATATATATATACCACTATAGGAAATCATTCATCATATATATAAACCACTTAATACTCAGTTATTGTACCAAATATATATATATATATATATATATATATATATATATATATATATATGGGTACAATAATACAATACTAATATATATATATATATATATATATATATATATAGGTACAATAACTGGGTATTAAGTGGTTTAGTAGGATTTTACTGTGTTTGTAATATAAAATAATACAGCCTATATACTATAAAGTTTTAGTATTTAAGTATTACACTCTACGTGTTACGTATTATCTTACGCTTTTCTTTTTATTGGGCCTCGTTTTAACATAATGAGAAAGTTCGGATCAATATAGTTTGCACATCAATAATTAATGCCAATTTGCATTTCATTGCTATTTTTTCTTAGTCGCCTCAAGCTCGCTGTCACCTTTGGAGACATTATTATTTTCGTGAAGATGAACCTTATTGGTGAACACATAGGCCTAAATCATGTAGGTCTATTGTTTACAGAAGTGTTGTGGACCGATCGGCTATTATGTAATCAAGTAACAATATTATTGTATAATCTAAGATATCTAAGTACATTTTAGCTTTTGATATTTCAGAATCAACAACTCAGGATCGAGAAGAACAATCGCAACCAAGACGCGATTCCCGACAGAGCAGTTCTACGAAACATTCTATCTGGGTCAAAATGACATCGGGCGTTTTCAGGCGGTAAGAACAAATTGGCTTACGGCACTGAAATAATTCCAATGAATGCTGGCAATAATTTAAGCCGGAAACAAATGATAACAATAAGGCTGTTTTAAGATACAGTATATTGAAAACGAATCTCCAGCAGCATACTGATAAAATATCTTATAATGGAATCGAATTAAATCAATAACCTAATAACCTCTTGCCATTATATAATGCAATGAGCATCGTTTTAATTTGAAATCATTTCTCATTATTATATTAGTGGTAGATCGTGGGTCGAAATCCCAGAGTTCGATGTAAGCAGGTTCCAGGTAAGGGAGATAGGCATTGCAATCGAGAACGTATGCAAAAGCAGGAGACTGGGCATAGTAATGCATATCTTGTTCGTTGTAAATATCGGCTGCTAATATTTGCACTGAAATCCCAGTTGAAATAATGTTTGTGTCTTGTTTCCTATCGCAGGATTCTCGTCATCCCTTTGATATTGGATTTAGCGTCCAACAGTACTGGTCTGTTTATGGACTCCAGATACAAGTTACAAGTCAACAATTGACCGACTACACAGGAAACATTACCTATATATCGTTCCTGAATGTAACAAATATTGGTTCTGATCCGATGACAGATCTTCAGCTATTGGTCCGTTTCACCATCAGACGCATTTCCCTACAATTTATAGAGAATGATTGCAAGCAATATTTCGAACTCATACACTGTTTAAAACTTTTAAAAAGTCAAGGGTAAGGGTAAATAAGGGTAAGTAGGGTAAATATGCCAAGATTGGATTCTTCAGAGGGACTCGTGCTTAATTTACGCAGTGCCAAGTGGTCTTTAGATTTGCCTATGTATTTCCGTTGCTGTTTCGGCATGATCATTGCTTTTTATTGAGAATAAGCCACGGTGCTTGTCGTTTCTAAGCGTTCTTTTATGTTTAGAAAGTAACTGTGCCATTTGAACTGAGAATTTGGAACACAGCATTGTCAACGTGTCTTCTAAGCGCTCGTCATTGTCGATTATCGACGGTTCTTCAGCCGGGTGACTCCGTCGTTGCAAATGCATCCGTCAAAGGTTTCTTCTATCAATCGTTTAGGCATTTATAGTGATCTGTGAGAAATAGAGTGCACAGTTGTACACGCTAATTGGATCGTTAAAAGTATGCAGAATTGCAGAACGATACTCAGATTTACCACTGCACGTGCTTCCATCGCAGCCCATTTTTTAATCACCTATTACTATTGAAAGGTGTATTATTTTGAATCCGGGAAGCCCAATAATACACAGGCAAAATAAAACGTCATTACCCGGAGGTCCACTCCGACGGGTAAAGCTATCCAGATATAGTTCCCTGCTCATTAGATGAAGCTATAAGCCACTGCAGTTCCGGACTGAAAGACTCTAATCAGGGCTTCGTCACGGTGCTATGAAGCCCTCCAACGTCCAAAGGATCTGTATGTCAGACCATGGAAATAGAAGTCTAAAGGCGAGGCAAACAAGTCGAAAACACGTTTCTCGAGCTCCATCCAATTGATCGAATTAAATATCCCCTTCCTACTCAAAATATGGTGAGCCAATGACAAAACCACGTCAGTGGCGTATCGACGGGGGGATATATCGGTATATATACCCCCAAAATCAGTCTACTTTAAAATGTTTAATGTGCTTTTTTTAAGATTGTCAAAGTTTTTACAGATTTATACCCCACCCCAATCACATTATACCCTCCCAATCAAATTCCTGTCTACGCCCCTGTACGACGCATCGCTGCATGTCGATATTGCTCCGCCTGCCGGAACTACGCTTAGGTCGGAATAGTCAGCCGCGAAAAACCTTCATCCACTGCTACATTATTAAGTCCTATTAAACTGAACGCAGCCTTAGACAATTCAACTAGCCTACAGCTCGTGTTCAGTGTATTCAATGTCATTGTCCTCAATTTCGAAAGTATTGGCGGAAACATTCAGGTAGCTAATGCCTTACGTTTTTTTTGCCAAACGACGCTTGTAAATGTCGACGCCATCTGATTAACTTTGTTAGTTGAGTTCGGATACAGCGGATACTTCGCGATTGTTGCATCGAGCAGAGAAACTGCGACTGCTGATACTACCGTGTGGTTTTCATTCCAAGTGAAACTGCCTTCTTTGAAGCTGTCAACTGGAAGCCTTGATGCTACTATTTCGCGAGGAAAAACTTACAATTATCAGGTGCATGATATGAACTACACGTTTTCTTGTTTTATCCTTTTACCGTTGAGTAATTCTCAGCACTACTGTATTTTACTAATCGTTTTTTTCATTTTCGTTGCATTACAAATAAGACCTTGGCATCATTTTACCTAATAATTTTAGCTAGCACAGACAATAGGCCGAAGTTATAAAACAGTTTAAAATTAGGCAGATGATTTTAGTCTAGCAGTCGATCTTTTTCTTTGCATTTATTCGCCAATTTTTATCGTGACTCGCGCTCGTTTGAAGATGTCAAACATTCATTTTAGAGGTTAGTTTTAAGGCGACATGCTCACTTTATCTGGTAAATGGTTGCATAAATTGCTTGATCTGTAGCATGCAGGCCTATTGTACACGACTGTGTATACTCCCTTTACAGCACCAGCTGTATTCGCCATCCTTCTTCACGGTCACCTTCATTTTCTAGCGTTACATGTGAACTGAAATATGTAGCCTATATATGACAATATTTGAATTTCAAGAATATTTGGTTGAATATCATGACATGCCATTTTATGTCTTTCCAATATTTAATATTTTAAGAAATTCCAGCATTTAAAACAAAACTCTGATAATTTTATCTGCAATCTGTTGGCACACTTTTGAATTGCCATATCTGTATCTGTAAACTCAGATAAACGTTACGAACTTTGGTCTTCGGCCAGCTACTAAAGTCACCGTTATCTTACCAAATGAACCAATAATTTCTATATTATCGTTCGGAACAAATACAAATCCAACTGGAAGTAATCTGATCCTGGACAAAAATGACTCCGCCATTCTGAATCTAGAAGTCACTCCATCTGCCAACGAAATCATAGGCATACGGAGTGGAAACATCCAGATAAAATGTCTTGAAACAAGCTCGAATCTCAATTACAGGTATAATTTCAATATGTTTTTCAGTTTTAAAATACCCGGAAGATACTGCTTTAAAACACTTAGGCCAATATTGTCCAATAGAGTTGCAAACTGGGCTATTTAATTTATGCTGTTGAAGAAATTGACAGTTTAGTAGACAAAAAGATATGCCAGATGGAAGCATTAATTATAATCAAAGGAAAGTATCGACACGTAATGATCAAGAAAAAGATTCGCATTCATTGCCCTAATGCTGCTCCTGGACAACATGTGTGCTCACATAGAAAAGCAAATCGATCGGGATTGTGACCAAGCTTCGTCTGATGAAGCCCTTGTGTGCATTTGTGGTAACCTCTTGCTGTAAAACTCGAACCTTAGGGAAAGAAGATGAGGGCGTATCCCACTATCCCTGCATTTGAAAAGAAGTGATACAGAAAATTAGGGCCTACTAGACATTTTTAGGACATACATACAAACATAGCGGTCTCCAGAATGCCAGTACCAATTGGAAATCACCGAACCATATTAAAACTCGCAAACTGCGATACTTTGGACACAAAATGCTAAACAGCAACATACGCCAGAAAAGGACCTACGATGACATGACTGTTATAAGACACATAAAAACATAACAGACCAAACATAGCAACTATACAGTAGTGTGTCACAGTCATAGTCATAAATCAACATTGAATCCCAATTTAAAGCAAATTCTGCAGAACATACACTGTAGAATTGCAATTGTAATTTGATTTAACTTATCAGGATGAACCCTGAAGCCTAGTTTCGCCTTTAATAGTCTACTTAAACTTAAAAACTTAATAAAGACTATTGCGCGATTTTACACTGCAATTCTTTTTTAAAAGCAGACGATAGTCATTACATCATTTTGACGAGTTCATTATTATATTAAATTGCTATATTACATGACGAATAAAATCAGCGGTGCATGTTAGTAAATCGCTAAATAATATATAATTAATATCGACTTTAGAATGGTGATAGCATCAAACGATCGACTTAACCTGACCGTAAGTGTAGAAGATGAATACACTTACTTCAGCGCCGACAAACCTTTGCTGGCCAATGCAACAGTCAGTCTTACGTCGAAGTTTGGAGGCAAAACAGTTACACTGATCACAAATGCATACGGTAAGCAACACTGCACTTAGCTATTATATTGCAGTTCATTAGGGCTTCTGGTCTAAGGAATGTGGGATGCAAAATTTTAAATTTTAACAGCTTTGGTTCAGGGTGCCTCTGCGACACAGAGGCAACTATTGAATCGCATCCATAGACAGGCTGTCTATTTTGATTTATATTTTTGAGTCAGTGATTATATCTCTGGAAGTCGTTGTAAGCTGATTGCTATTGATAAGCCCATTGCTTTGTTTAAACACTGGTATGTAAATCGAAAATCCACAGTTTATCGTCTTCCGATGTCAATGCAATTAATAATTATTCAAATAGAATTTCTTCTGATTTGCATAGATATGTTTGCGTGATGTGTTCAAGGTTCTGGTATCGTTCACTGCTTTTCCTTCACGAATTATTGTATATTTATGTTTCGCAGAGAACTTATGTATTCTGTAAAACCTGCAGGCACATTTTAAAAATTTCTTAATTTCTAAAAGTACAAATCCGAGCATTAGGCCTATGCCACTTTCATTATATTTTACATTTCCGAATGTGTGAGCGAATTGTACTGAAAGTCATAGTACGCAGTAGCAATACCGTTTTCAACAGCGAACATGTTATGCATCATATTCCGAAACATCAATTTTACCAGAAAGGCTATTCAGGCATGCTCAAAATATCAGTAATTGTAGATAAAAAATGCACGGTTAGATAATGGAGTACTATTTGCCTAGAATATCTCATTTTTAAAACTATCGTAAGCTGCACAATAACATTGTTCACCTTTCTCGTCGATATCGTATCATACATATTTGACAGGCTATAATTATTCTATCTGAATTGTGCTAACATCATTTTCCCACTTATATGAATAGGTCATGTAACATTTTATAATATTCGGGAGGATTACTATACTCTCTACACGAGTGCCGATCGACATAAACCAAACTCAAGAGTCATTTTCGCGTCCTCAGGATACGGAAGCTATGTCACTGTTTTCATCCAACGAGTAGCAGTAACATACAGGTTTAGTTTTGACGTCTTGTTGGCAAATTCTGGAAACAATATTACAACAAATACACGAATTAAGCAATTATAAGCTAATGTTTTCCTTAAAGAATGCGCTTCTTTATACGGTCTTTCAATTTTTAAACTATGCTGAGGTATGTCAATGCATTTGCTCTGCATTTGTCCTCATGCTGGTTGATATTGTAGCTGGATTGTGACGCCAGTGAAATTCGAAGATCGCTATGACATCAAACTCGAGGCCGACTTTACAACGTATGTTCCTATCCCAGTTGTCACACTGACACCGAACACACTCGATTTGGATATTCTAGAACGCGGTCTTATGCCGGTGATCAATTTCGCCATCAGGAACTACGGTCTCATCGCAGCAAAGGGTTTCCGGTTCAAACTTCCAGCTGCTGACACCCATCCATTCCTTCGATTCCGCATGGTACAGTGAATGCTATTGGTGTTCAGTCATCACAGTTGGAAAACAAATGCATCTTGTGGCATAGGAAACAGCTAGTTCTAAGGCAATCAAGAAAAACGTAACCATATACAGAAAACATAATATTACAGTAAGACTTTACGGTAGGTACAGTATTTCGCAATGTACAGAATGTGTGCTTGGATATGCAGTAGGCCTATATGCACTATTTTAAAACTTGGGTGTTGTTATTTTTGTGTGCTAAGAGCATAATGGATATCAAGCGAAAATCCCTTAGGTGATTTAATTAAACATCAAGTTATATATACATCAAGTTAGGCTATATATGTCAACTCAGATCAAGTTATACATGTCTACTCAGATCAAGTTATACATATCTACTCAGATCTGGTAGCGGAAATTGATTACGACCATCGCGGTGGACCACATTAAAAGCTATCTAACATTACAGATAATATAATATAAAACGCTCCTGACTTAGATTTCCGTTTCCACGGCGCTATATAAATTATTTTAATAATAATAGGCTAATAATAATAATAGGCCTAATAATAATAATAATAATAATAATAAACAATAATAATAATAATGTGGAGAACCGGGTGCTCGAGGTCCCTAGGCCTCTAAAACTCAAGATGGCTCTGCCCGGTCTGCTACACAGGGTACGATTCAACACTAAGGCACGCGTCCGTTCGTCTTAGTCTTTGGTCAAGAATACTAGGCTCTCACACTACGCAACTCATCTATCGCCCGTTTCCTTGGTGCACCGCACCTCTCCTATGGCTCAAAGTATCTACGCACCGAACTTATCTCGCTGCGCATTTATCTCTCAACGCACCGCACCTGTCCAGGGGCGGATTAAGGTCCGAGTGGGCCGGGGGAGCTGAGAAAAAAGACCGTCGCCTACACTGTAAATCTCTGACAAGCAAAATAGGTTATGTTTCTTCCAAATCGTCAAATCGTGCTGACAAGCAAAAAAATGTTTATCTCGAAAATCGGTGGGCCTTTTTCATGATGGGCCGGGGGCTACAGCCCCCTTAGCCCCCACCTTAATATGGTCCTGAACCTGTCTCTCAATGCACCGCACCTAGCTCTCAGCGCACCGCACCGCGCCTATCTTTCAACGCACCGCACCTAGGGTGCTTCTACTTAGGGTGCTTCGCTCTCAGGGTGATTAATCCTTGGCCGCTCCGATCTCAAGGTGCTTAACTTCAGGATGCACCATTTTCTCAGGGTGTTTTCCGCTTAAGATGTTTTCTCTACCTCCGGGTGCTTTCCACTTAGGGTGCTTTTATTAAAGTGCTGAAGGTGCCTATCCTTATTAAAACATTATAATTATGGATATTTCCTTCCATACACACGCTGCCATCAGCTATCGGTCCTGATCTTTTCCTGGGACCGCTATTTAAGAAGTTCCTAACCGGCCAAAGAAAGGTATGTTAAACTCACTATCTTAATATTGCGCCCTTTCCTTAACGTCTTGCGCCATCTACCGAATACTTATTCCTTAGCCTCTCTACAAAATTTGGGCAATTATTATTTATGTATTATTTCTATAGGACCTCAAGCTTATTTATTATTGATTATTACTTCCTTCTACTGCTATTTTTTGATTTCATAACAATAACTATAATAATAATAATAATAATAATAATAATAATAATAATACTACTACTACTACTACTACTACTACTACTACTACTACTACTAATAATAATAATAATAATAATAATTGCAGCTTCATGTCTTGAGATCATTATTTACTTGTGCTTAGGATCGGGAATTGGTGGGCGATATTCCAGCAAATTCAACTGTAGTTGTTGCAGTCACTGTGATCGTGAATGAGACAAAAAGAGAAATCTACTACAACCAAGAAAGTCCTGCGCTTCGCAAGAGGAGATCAATCCTAAAGTACATCCTAAAATTAAGCGTGATTTAGCCTAAGTCGCCTAATGTGCATTCGCAATTTTACTGTAGTTATGGTATGATATCGCTTTTGGCTTTTATATTAAACAAAGCAGTATATACCCGAGATTTACTTAAAATATCGCTAAGACATGAACCGCAGCACCGTTGAATCTATTTAATGCAGATGCTGTAAGGTTAGGGTTGCCAGACGTCCGGCAAAAGGAGGACATGTCATTCTTTTGGGCCTCGTGTCCTCCGTCCGGCCGACATTGGTCTGAGATGGAAAATGTCCGGGTTTTTGCTCTCATCATCTACTGACTTGAATTTCGGTCTACTTGGCCATGTTATTGGTAATTGCACGCCAACATGGGATATCAATGCTCAATGGACAGAGAAGACAACCTGATTGCGAGGACCTTTTTTGCTTGTAAATATTTTTTACCTGATCGATGTTGTAAGTCAAGAATTGTCAGGGGCGCGGTGCCTTTCGCCCCGGACGCTGGAGCAACCCTCTCTGCGCCACTGAATGTGTGGTTTGTAAATTGTATGACCTATTTCCTTTGTCCGGCTTTATCTTCCTGTGTGACCTCTGGTGTCCTTCTTTGGACATGGAGGTATATGGCAAGTGGCAACCCTATGTAAGGTAGCGCAAATGTGCATTAACCGATGTGACAGTCCAGCCTATGAGCATGAAGGGCGTTCATGAATACACAACCAATTATTACTGCGCCCGTGCTGGACCATATTCTGTTGAATGTACAAATGCAACATTTGCAATTGCACATGCTTGGAATTTTATTCCATCTAGGTGCCATACTAGCTTCATTTTCGATGCTTTTGGCATCTAGAATATCGCGACTCCTCAAATGCCCCGAAACAAAATGTCATTGCTGACTGAATATAGCTATTACTGCTGACAATAATAACGATAAAAATGATAAAAATAGTGATAACAGATGATTGTGCTGTGTTCAGATACTCAGATATGGTACCTTCACACACTCAACTACGCAGTATAGTTTTATTAGACATACAGTGATGACGATAGATCCAGTATTTGAGTCACAATCTGTTGTAGTTGTCTTGAAGGAATTCTGGCTTCTTATTATTACATCTGCAAAGGCGAAATATACGAATACTTAAAGGTGCAATGGAAGCAACTGAATCATGTACAATCTAGATGCGCAGCTAACGGATTCTATTATCTATCTTATGCTGGCGCATACGGACCATGTAAGTGCAGCTCAATGCGAATCCAACTACTATTACTATTACTACTACTACTACTACTACCACTACTACTATTACTATTACTATTATTACTATTATTATTATTATTATTATTATTATTATTATTATTATTACTACTACTACTACTACTGCTATTATATAAACAAATTTCTGCTTGTGATTTTGTTCAAGTAACCTTCAACACCGGTATTTCTGTGACATTGGACTGCAACAATAATTGCCTTAATGCAGTGTTTTCGTGCATATCGGCAACAATGTCTGGAATTAGCTGCTACAATATCGGTAAACCGCTAATGTAAGTCGGTTGGCAATGGCTATCCATTATATCTTCGCAGTTATTCTTGAAATTAAGTAATCCAGATGCCAGCCGATTCTAATGAAAATTAAATCACTGCTTTCGGTAGAAAATTTCCTTTCATGCAATGTGATTCCCATTTGCAATTTTTATAAATATTATTTTTTGAATAACCCAATATGATTGCAGTTAGAAAACAACGCATGCCACACATTTTGCAACCTTTCCAATGCTGATCCAGCGTCAATGTAAGTGGCCAGTAAGCCTAATATTGAAACGCAAAAGGTCTTCCGATCGGCCCGACAAACAAAAAAAAGATCGGTTGGGGCTGCATCTCCAGTCATCCCCAACGTTGAACCATCCCTATTGATATACTGCCTATTGTGTTGTTGAGCAGAAAACGCGGTACAATATACATTTTGTAACTGCAATTACAGTATATTTAGTTGTACGAAGAATATTGTTTAAAATGTGCAAATGAGAATCATATCGTGTAAAGCAACACTCTTATTTTATCGAAAAAAGTGATACAATTTTAATTAAACCCGGTCTACATCTGAAAAAGTTATAACCAAAAACCAAAGGGGTTCCGATTAAATGAAACACCGTGTATATTTGGCTGAGAGGCTATTCGGGTGACCTGTTTGGCCTGTAGTTGTATATGTGCGCCATCGACTGATACCATAGGCATCATGAAAGTGGCGCCATAGAAGTTGATTGATTGATTTCATATAGTTAGGTATAGAGCCTATTAAAGCCTCAATGAAATATTTATTTTAAAACTTATTTGTCAATCAGTGCTGGTGCTGTGAAGATCCTTGCAAAGAAATTTGCATTTAAGCTTCCGAAAAGCTTAGGAGAATTAGTGGACTTTTATGACACGGCAACGGATTGCTTCAGCTATATTGAAAATGTACAAAAGTATGTCATCTTATCAGTCATATTTTAATATATAACCTTCTTCTTCTTCTTTAGGTCTTGTATATTTTTACGCTAGCAACCATGGATTTCCACTTTGCTCGATTTTGACATCATGTTATTAATTCGATGTTGTTCTTTACTCCCTCAATTCCTTCTCGTAGGCAGTGTATATATATATATATATATATATATATATAATATTCAGTTACTATTCAGATAATACGGCTGTTGCGCTGAATGTTGCATAATGTATAATGTTTACAGATTCTCTCATTAAAAGAACTATTCAAATAATTGTACAGCTGTAAGCCTTTGAAGGTTCCTGTCAAAATTACATTCAATTTCTTAGATAATCATCATTATCATCGCCATCGCCCATCACCCTCATCCCAAATAATAGCTATTGTCAGGCGTCTGTTCTTGTATTTATTGTTTGCTAACATTCATAACTGCTTTGCGTTCTGTGGCTTAACTCTCGTGTGCTGTTTTTACGCCAATCACTTATACCATTACACGATTACCTTTGTGGTCTTTCTTTCTTCTAGATGGCATCCCTTGTATGTATGTATGCATGCAGCGGCTTCTATCCTCCCCTTGAAGCCGGGCTCAATCCCCCTCCAAAAAATACAAATCCCCCCAAATTAGAAATTCCTCTTGCTATTTGCTCCCTTGTGGACTTAGTATTATTTTCAGCCTTTTATCCTTTGTATTAGGCATAGCTATCATGTACCATTGATTACGTCCATTTCACGCTTTTCTTGGGGCGAGATAATTTTTTGCAAATTTTTTGCAAAATGTTAGCAATTTTTTGCAAATCTTACGCATTTGTGCAAATTGTTTGCAAAATTTTGGCAAATTTTGGTCAATTTTGGCAAATTTTAGGGCCAATGTTGGCAAATTTGCAATTTTTTATATTTTTGGCAATTGTTTGCAATTTTTTGTGCATTAATACATTATAAATGAATTTTTTATTTCCTTCGGGGGCCACGCCCCTGCCCCCAAATGACGCCACTGATTACGTCACGATCGGTGTTATTTTGAATCAATATCAGTGTCAGTTCTGTTCAGATAAGTAGCATCATTTAGCTTATTAATAGTTTATATAATGGTGTTGAAAGCAAAATATTCCCCCCCCCCCATTTTTTTCCGGGCGCACACTGCGCCCGCCTTAAATAGGGATAGAAGCCCCTGTATGCATGTATGTATGCCAAAGGACAATTTATATAGCGCTGTATCATAGTTTAAAATACCAAAATAAAATGCGCTTTTGACCTTTTGACAACGCTGACATGTCACTGAAGGTCACAAGGTGACGATGTTAAAAATCTACTCGGATGATAGAAGAAACTTCCCTGCCGTGAAGAAATCCGGTGATGAGTCCTTAAAAAGCGATCATTCGCAAGAAACTGCAGCCACATTGACAAGTTGACGAGGAACGAAGATGATGCTAAGAGTCCGCGAGTTGGTAGCACGAGTTATCCGTACGGTAACATCCCGAGAAGCGATTTCCGCGAGAGAATAGTTCGTCACCGAAATCGGCAAATACGTAAAATACCTTATCCCATGTCACACCCCATCGTCGCAATGTGAATCTGAAGAATGGCAGGAAGTGAACAAGATCTACAGACAACCATGGAACGTATAACTGAGTCAAGTAACAAAATGGGTGTGTGAATAAACTTGGAGAAAACGGAAGCTCAGATAATAGGCTATCTCGAGTACCAAAGGAAATGAATGTAACACTGGATGGGATAACTATTAAAGTAGGCAGAGAAATTTGTATATCTGGGAGGACAAATAACAGAACATGATGGACCAGAAGATGACATAAAAAGATGAATTGGTCTTGCTTGCAATGCCTTGCGCAGACTGCTACCAGTATACAAATCAAATGCTATTAGCGCAAACACAGAAGTAAGAGCATATGAATGCCTGACACTCGGAGTACTGATGTATAACTCTCGGAGACCTGGACTGTGACGGCAGAAACATAATAGGTTGCCTACTTTGTGGGACCTATGTCCATTTTGGCAATCCATTTCTCCTCGGCATATATGTTAAAATGGTTACCTAATATTTAATATTTAATTTAGGCTGACTCATATTGACTCATGCGTAGGCCCTGTATCAATTATATGTAATGACAAGTAGGCACTATCAAATGTATGTTATTTTAATTAAATTATTCTCGTTTACCTGCATTTCTAGATCTGCTGGGAAATGTCTATGTAGGAGTTGTAGGGTTGATTGGATAAATTTATTATTGAGCTGAAATAAACTTCAGTTTCATTAGTGGCCTTTATTTCTATCAGCTCTCAACTACGTTCAGAAGGTGATATTAAGAAAGGCCACTCCACATAGCGATGTTATCTAACCAAGATATTTACGTTTTTGTGCGTTCGGCTGCTTTTTTCATCACTAATTCTGCTATGAGTAATCATTTGCGGCCCGATCTTGTATAGGTGTCGGCCAAATTGGTCAGTTTTCGAGAAACGTACAAATTGGTCCCCTTTCAAAAAGTACCATGCTGGGTCTTTTGCCAAAATATGCGAATTGGTGCTTTTGAAAGTGCCAAACGGGTATTTTCTATGTCAAGCAATTCCACAGATATAAATTTTTATAACTACAGTGTAATTTACAAAAATCATTCCAAAGTAGGGAGCTTCTTTACAATCGTCCTCATCTGTGTCTGGCCGGCGCTTACACAAACGATATTTGCTGATTGTTTGATTTCATTTCAAGCTAGTTGGTAGTGGTACAAACAATCTGAAGACAGTAGCTTAGGCAGACATACCTAGATAATCTAACAGTATGTCATTATGTCCAGAAGTTTAGTATTGTCACTAACTGGCACCTTATTCAGATTACTACCTACAATAGGCCCTACATTATAGATTGAGAAAGCAATAATTGCTTAATTAAGACTCTCCTAAATATTTAGTAGGCTTAAACTACGAACTTAACATTGACTTGTATGTATGCAGTGGGAAATTAACAATTGTATTTACTAAAAGAGGGACTGCAGTCCTGAATTTTGTCTGCTAATAAAGAGGGGTGCAGTTTGAACCACAAGGACCTGCAACGCTACTATCTAGCATAGACCCATTGGCGGTTAAGTTAAGAAAATATGCTAATTTGTGGCCAACAAATTCTGCAAGAGCACATATTGCTCAATGCAGCGGATTCAGATGATAGCTATATCTAATAGCAGACTTTTATTACTTTATCTACATGTAGATGCGCCGCACACACTTGGGCATGTCTAACTGCCGACTCTAAGAATAAAGTGAATCCAAATATGACTCCAAGAGACAAACTAATACGTTCGTATGGAGAACAATTTCTCTCAATGAAAGAGTATTTCAATCTCGGCGTACAAATCTACGGTGATTATAAATGGTAAGCAAAAGGATCATTAGTTATTTCGTCCTGGCGCTTTTTGAATTTACTATTATCAATTATAGTTTAGATATTTGACAATCTTTTATTTTTTGGGAACTTCATCCACGCTCTGACTCTTAAGTAGATACTTTGGGATTTCTATATAGTATATCCTCTATATTGAGCGTATACAATAACTTTTTTGTACAGGGTGTGCCAAAAAATCCCAGTCGACTTTGAAGCGATATAACTTTCTTAGTATTTAAGCTACGAAGGAAAAAATACAAAAGTTAAGAAGATTTAGATTTACTTGAGAATTCCAAAAATCTAGCGTAATTAACATTGCTCTAACACATGACGAAGAAAAACGGTAACAAACAGGTAGACCCGAAATTTGACGTCATTACAACAATAACATACGATGCGTAACGTAATTGCTTAAAACAAAGTTTGCTACAAACTACGAAAGGTAGCCTTAGTCCAAACGATGTTCAATGTGTACTCCTTTAGCCCGATTAACGAGTAAAATTCTGCCCAACCTCAACAAACGATTCATGACGTGGATCATATGAAAGTAGTGCTAACATTGTGTTGGGATCAGATCGGACAGGATATGATAGACAAAGCGATTGACCAGTGGTTGGGCAGAATTTTATTGGTTATTCGGGCTAAAGGAGTACACATTGAACATCGTTTGGACTAAGGCTACCTTTCGTAGTTTGTAGCAAACTTTGTTTTAAGCAATTACGTTACGCATCGTATGTTATTGTTGTAATGACGTCAAATTTCGGGTCTACCTGTTTGTTGCTGCTTTTCTTCGCCATGTGTTGGAGTAATGTTAATTACGCTAGATTTTTTGAATTCTCGAGAAATCTTCTCAACTATCGTATTTTTATTTCCTTCTTAACTTAAATATTAAGAAAGTTACATCGCTTCAAAATCGACTGGGATTTATTGGCACACCCTGTAAATATGATTGCATGTGCGTAACTTCATTTCACCCTGGTTATACTTCTCAACATTTCAGATTCAGTTGAATATCTTAGACTTTAGACTTAGACTACTCTATGATATAAGTGTGTTAATAGTGTAGCATATAAATATAGTGTAATGTTTTCCTTTCTTTGCAGAACTCAACTGCTCGTCTCAATGTCTAGGGGCAATAGCTCAAGGGATGGAATAGCTACACATTATTCAAATACAGCCAACTTTACCAAAAATATATCTTTTAATACTCTAAGCAATCTTCTCAACAGCAGCAATAGCGGCCATTAAATTAAAGTCTGACAGTCTTTCTTTTCTACTTAACTGCATCAATAATCTCTAGGTTAGTGACAGTTTCCAAGGACGCTATCTAGTTCTCATGGGTCGTACTTGGCATATATACAGTATTTGTATAATGATGACATCAGCTACGTCTGCATTTATTCTGTTGTCAAACTTCTGCAGTGTATATGTTTTTCCATACTCCTTGCTGCATCTTTTTCCAGGAGAATTGCTGCACCCCGTTGTCCTTCGATTGCTCTCGTGTGCATTATTAGCAGATCTTCGTTTAATAGGTCTCCTTCTTTCCACCTTACCTCACTTAAACCCAATATTGACATCTTAGCCATCTTCGTCTCTCTTATTACATTGCACAGTTTTCAAGGGCTGTATAATGGTCTTACATTTCAAGTGCCTGTCCTAACTTCTCTTTCACTCGTTTAGCATATAGCCTCAGGACAGTATTGGCGAGTGCTTTTGCCACTTGTCTTTTTTACCTCCCAGTGGCTTGATAGGTCCGCCGTTTACTGCTTGTACGGGGTAATTCGGAGAGGGTAAGATTCTTCATCACGCACGGACGGTCTTGGCACAAGGAGAGGCTATACTGTATATTGCGCATCAATTGACCCTGGGGGTGAGGACCAGTCCTGATCCGCAGGATCAGGGAAAGGTGCAACTTCTCACAGCTCTCTTACCACTTATTTATTATTACTTTGTATTTTTCTTTTTTCACTTGAAATGTTGCGCTCCCAACAATTGTACGCCACACTGGACCCCTCTATGCTGCGCCGCTGCTTGAGAAACCGAGACTTTTAGGATAATCCAGCAACTCAAGAGCAGCTAAATTTGTTCAAAACATTAGCTACACAACTGAGTCACTGTTCTCGACAACATAAGAAATTATCTTAATCAAGTTACCCTCACAACTGAAGTAATTGAATTCCAGTACCCATAATGGACCTGACTCGCCAATCAGATCCTTTATTTATCTGAAAAACTTTGAAAGCAATACAATAGTACAACGATGCTGCCTTTACAAACGCTATGCATGTACAATAGGACAGGCTTTGGCTACTTGCTTATATCCAACTCTGTCGTTTGTGCTTGCTGCTACACAATCATGATGCCAAGACTAATGTATTATATAGCGTTGTTATATACTTGCGATTACTGAAAATTGCATTGTGCATTATAGGACCAACACCGAGGGCATGTCTAACAACTGGTTAGATGAAGTAGTTCAGCGAGCGATCCTTGAGACAAGTCCAGGAGGCTTTCTGATCACAGAATCTGAATATGTTGAAATCATGTCTTATCCGCGACCAAAATTTGTCACTCCGGAAATGGCAACGACTTTATTGCGACGTCTCAATAACACCTTTTATTCGTGGGATCAGGGCTATTGCCCTTTATCTACCAATGGATCCGTGTTTTCGAGGAACCAAAATTTCAATAATTCCACTGACAATAACATCATCGATTGCAACACTTTCAGTAGCTCTATAAATACTCTGTCACGTGGATATGCAAGAGCAGAAGAGGTATAGTGTACAACTGTACAAGTAATATCATTAGGCGTACTATTGTTATCATCATCATCATCATCATCATCATCATCATCCTTGAGATAGATTTGATAGCGCCGCGTAGATGTAGTGTAAAGATTAATGTAAAGAGTGCTGACGTCAGGGTATTTTGACAATTGTCAATTAAATTAAATGTGGAATTCATAATAATAATAATAATAATAATAATAATAATAATAATAATAATAATAATAATAATAATAATAATAATAATAATAATAATAATAATAGGGTACTAACTGTGACCTTAACCCGATTATTTTTTACATTATATAACATAGGCCTATAGCTATTAATGAAAACATTCATAATCATAGATTGATTAGAGCTTGCACAATTTGAACTATGAAATAAGTCGAAAACTTTGTGAGTGATATAAGGGTGGTCAATGAATCAATCAATGTCTCATGGCAGTGCGGCTAATTTTCTGCTTCTCAAGACCCATTTCTATATACTCTTTCTCCTTCCCACCCCACTCCATTATCATATTCGTTTTTATTTAGCCGCTCATTCCGCCTTTCTCGTTCCTTTCAGCAAGATTCCGGTTTATTGAAATATCTCTAATTTGCTACTGTAATGACGAAGTTTTCATATCTAGTTGAATTGCTAATAATGAAGTCTAGTTGATGTGGCTAGTATTTTCCAAGGTCAGTGTATGCATTTTATTGTTATCGCAACCCCGTACAAATCGTCTGAAACAATTATTAGTTATGATGGCATAATTTACCATTTAGAACTGCATATTATCTAAATTTCCTCAGGCTGGATTCACTTCCCTGCCTGCAATGTTTCTGGATACGTACCAACGTTTACGAAAATCTGAAGACGTGAGTCAATAATACTAGATGTATCTTATACAGATTTTGTGTGAGAAAATGTGATTTTATATTGTTTCAATTTCTGCATTTTGACATCAGGGGCGTCAATGGGAATGGGGAGGGTCCCCGAAGGAAATGAAGACATAATAATTGTGTATTAAATTAGTAATTGTGAAATGTGCAAAAAATGCCAAAAATTGTCATAAAAATGTCCAAAATGTACAAATTTGCCCAAATTTGCCCAAATTTACCAAAATGTGGCCAAAATGTGCAAAAAATTATCTCCCCCCAAGAAAGTGTAAAATGACGCTACTTGTTTGATATGTCAGATATCCTAACTTTTAGATTTATAACAACGGCAATTGTAGTCTCAGGCAGTCATTTAAACTTAGGAACAGTGGGCTAAGGACAGATGGTTTACGGAGCGAAGACAAAAACTGATGTTTATGTGTGAAGAACTGAAGATACCTTCCACACTAAAATGAATTTGCTGACAAGTCACAGCTTGTCTTTGCTTTCTAACATAGTTAATTAGCCTGATTCTTGAACGTAATCCCATAAAAATTTGAAGTGAATTCTTTCATGGTTCTAACGCTTCCAACATCTCGTTATATTTTTCTGTCGTGAATTACAAATATATTCAGACGCCCATGTTTGCAGGGTCCTGAAAATGGAGTTTGTGCCAAAGTGCGAATTCAAATTTCTCAACGACTTGTGCTCACTCGAAGTGCATTTAGTGCACGACTGGAAATAGAAAATGGCGAAACAGAGCCGTTGGCAAATATTCGAGTGGAAATTATTATAACGGATTCAGACAATCAAGATCCTTCAAACAAGAAATTCTCCATTGGTATATTCAAGCATCTATATTTAATTAAATTGAATCAATTGTTTTTAAATTACGCAACAGACTATTCCATCGTCACATTAGTTTCTGACGTCAAACTCTGATGTATCATCATGAAAGCCTCTGACTCTGTGTAAGTCATTATATTCCACTGGGGCCGGAAGATGGCAGATTGGTAGCACGCTGGAGAGGCATGCTGACGGACAGGGACCTAGTCCCAAAGGAGTCCCTAATGTCGACTCAGACGTATCGCTAGAGGGCGGTGGTTAAACTGAAGAGCAGCGTTCAGCTGCGAGGTAAAACTCGGGTCCGGAGAAAGCAATGCAAACTACTCCGGATTAATGGCGTAGGCCACCTGCATGCTGCTTGCCTGACACCGGAGATCATCGTCGGGTCAAACGCTCAATCTCGGAAAGATACTTATTTTGAAACGGCAATACTAAGAAGAGAAGAAAGATACTTACCTTCCCCTAAAGAATATTCATTACCATTATTAGATTTCCCAACATGCATTACAGAACACTTATCAATATTGAAAAGCATCTGCCAGTCCACAGACCACTGAAACAATTTTCTTAGATCTTCTTGTAAAATTTTTGCATCATCCTCCGAGTCTATATTTCTGCATATCTTTGTATCATCGGCAAATTTTGGATAGTAATCCTTCACCGATATTATATATATATATATATATATATATATATATATATATTAGAAAAAGCAATGGCCCAAGCACTGAGCTCTGAGGCACTCCACTGATAACTCTTGTCCATTGCTAGTGGCCTCCTCTAATGCCAACCATCTGTCTTCTTCCATTCAACCAATTTTGAATCCATCTGAGAATATTCCCCCTTATTCCACAGGACTTCAGTTTGGCAGCCAGCCTTATGTGGGGCACTTTATCAAAAGCTTTGGCAAAATCTAAATATATTATGTCTGCTGCCTTGCCCTCATCTAGCCTATCAAAAACCTCCTCCAGAAAGTTCAACAGGTTGGTCAGGCATGAACGCCCCTTGATAAATCCCTGCTGACTATCTTTAACAATTTTATGCCTAGTCAAATGTTCCAAAATGCTATCTTTCAGTATTTTTTCCATAACTTTATCGATTACAGAAGTTAGGCTCACTGGTCTGTAATTGCTTGGTTCACTTCGTTTTCCTTTCTTGAACAGTGGGCTTACTAATGCGTCTCTTCAGTCTTGTGGAACTAGTCCAGTTCTGAGTGATTCATTGATTATCAAAGCAATTGCATGTCCTATTTCATTTTGAACCTCATAAAGAAACTTTGGATGTAAGCCATCTAATCCTGGGCTCTTTTCTGTCTTTAAATTGATCAAAACCTAATACAGTGTTTTGAACACGTTACATGAATGGGGGAAGAAAAACTGCCTTTGAGAGCTCTGCACTGTCCTATTGTAGGAAATAGAAGTATAGAAGAAGACAGGTTAAGAAATGGATATATAATATAGATCTAAAATGGAGATGTCGGAAAACAAAACCTGAACTCGGAAGAAGCAGTACACATGACAAGAGACAGGATGACATGGAGTCATCTCGTTTCAAACTCATCGTCATCATAGGGGCTGTCCATTAATTATGTCAACAATTTTTGGGCAATTTTTGACTCCTCCCCTCTTGTCAACAACTGTCAACTTTTAGTGAACCCTCCCTATAATTATGTCAAAAACTGTTGACTCCTCACTAAGACCAGTGACGGGTCCCCTAAAAAGTTTAGAAGGTTATTATTTTTACAGCGATGAGACATTTTCCCTTTCATTTGTTCATCAAATGTGGTGATGTTGACCTTTTTTGCTTGTGAGGCTTTTTTCCATTGTAATAAATAGTATTCCATCGAATTTTATATTTTTTATCATTTGTAAAAAAATGAAATTGTTGACGTCAACTTTTACAAACCCCCTAATTTGTTGACGTAATTAATTGACAGCCCCATAGATGATGGAAGATGCGGAAGAAGAAAGAAGAGCGATAAAACAGTGAAAGATTAACAATAAATATTTGAATCTGAACGAACGCTTCTGTATTTCCGATTTGCAGCAAATCGTAAACTAGAAAAATTATTTTATGGCAATATTTCGCAACGGCCACCTTTTAATTGACGGTCAACCACTAATTTTGCTTTATAGGTAAACCAGATCTTAGCGGAATTTCTGACGTTAATGGAACGGGATATTTACCAGTTCAAACCAAAGGGAGTGCCCAATGGCTGATTGCACCATATACGACGGCAGCACCTACAGCGGACAAGAGATACAGCATAGGAGGAACACTGTACTACACAGTTAAGAAGGAAAATATAACTGTGCCACTGTTCCCGTCTACAGTCACCGTTGAACCAGACCCTCGACTGCACATCAGTTATTTCCTAGAAAAATACGTCTACGCTGATGATCCACTCACTACCGGTAATAATTAACTGCAATTAATTTGGACAGAATTTATGTAAGAACCAAATGTTCTTATGTGATTTTAGTTATAGAACCAATTAACAGTCAAATATGACATGAGGTGAATTGAGCTCACACTGAATAACACATGTTCTCGTATCCATAATGGAATGGGATATCCCCTGTTAAAGTCCTGTGTCCTAACTCCTTTTATCGCCGCAATAAGTAAGTAAGTTAGTAAAATCTCGCTAATTTCTATAGCGCTTTCGAAGCAGGACCGAAGTAGCTCCTTATTTCTAGACGCTTAATCCCAGGATGAAGTAGCTATAGCCAAAGGTGGGGTCATTCATGCAGGGTCATTTAATCCAAAAGGCCAGTGGTTGGGATGTTACAGCTGTGGAGGAAATGATTTTTCAAGAGAAATGATTCAAGTTTAGAAATAAAGAAAGAAAGAAAAGTAAGTACCACTGATAACGCACTTGCGGCATATTAAGTACTTGAAAGTGATAAAGCGACAACATGTGGATGCACAAATGATGCTCTTCTGGTTCTTAAAGTCAGTCATAAAGAACCAGAAATATTCGCATAAAGGCACAATTATTACATATATACTGAAACAATTTTCTAGACTTGTCTCGTAGCATTTCACAAATTCTTCTACCGTTGCGAGCTTTTTTATCACGGCATATGAAGAAAAAGGCTGCACTAGTATAACAACGTGAAATATGGTCCGGCCAAAATTACTGCTGCAAGTATTCTCGTATTGAAGGTTGTTAAGATAGATTTTTATAACATCGGATTAAAATGGTTATATATACTTTATGTTTGTATGCTTATAGTCATACTCCTTTCCATCCGACTCTAAATCTTTCTCTCGTTTACACTATCTCAATATTCTATAAATAATGTGATTTTTAATTGCAGATGCAGTGGAGCCTGTTGTTCCGTTTTCTTTGGGAATTTTGATCACAAATGAAGGATATGGTGCTGCTAATAGTTTTCAAATATCTTCAGCACAGCCGGAAATAATTGACAATGAGAAAGGTCTTTTGGTAAAATTCGCACTTATTGGAACAGATCTGTCCAGAAACAGCATTTCTCCTTCACTTACCCTCAATTTTGGAGATATCTTGCCAAAAACAACCAAATCAGCTCGCTGGATTATGACTACAACTTTATCCGGAACTTTCTCAAACTACTCCGCAACTTTTCAAAACACCAATCCTCTTGGTAAGTAGTCTTAATGAACAGTAGTCTACGATAAAATTAACATGATTCGTTAGCTGGTGTTAAGGCACTAATGATAGGTATTCCATAGACAAGGTTTGCTGCTATTGTCCCTTGGGCTATTGTACATCTACTCAAAAGCAAAAGGACTCTATGCATGTAAGTGTATTGCAAAAAGTATGTAACTGTGTACAAATATGCACATCAATCAATGGTCGCTTTAAGTTTCTTTAGCCATCGTGATTGGCTTAATAAGTGGCTTTTATGATTATAAATGTTTTACCACACATCGAAATAAATCCATACTTCAAGCGAGACTGTAACCATTGATGGCATTGATTCCATAGAAGAATTTTTCTAGGTAACTAAGATGATAAAAGCTATTTTTGTAATGCACCGGAAAAGGTTTTCGGCCAATAAATTCAGGTCTATATAAAAAGCAGCGAATGAACCTTTCTCTATCTTATTCATCCTAAATCTCTGAAGTAATTTTATTGATGTTTGATGTGTAATAGTAACGCTAAGGTAATGATACTCGTGAACTAATACTTATCGAATGCTGAGAAAAAATGTTACGCCATTTGGTGCATTTATTCAATTTTGTCGGGCCCACCAGCAAAATAAAAATTTAGGGTCCACCTTTTCTATTAACAATATTTTACAAAGAGTTTTATGATTTATTTGTTTAATGAGAACTTCTAGTCATAAAAGGGAATTGATATGTTTGCCCATAAAAAAATAATATATTAAATTTTCTAGTACGTGACCTGAGATGTTGTAAGTAACTTGTAACTAAATACGCTGATAAGACGCTTTTCTTACTTCACAAGAAATGTTTTTTTAAGAAACAAAGTTTTCGACGCAGTGGCGGTTCCACGTGGGGGATGAATGGGGATGCATCCCCCACCGGACTTCCGGACTTACTTCTTTTGTTTGTGAAACCTATTTTTGGGTAAAAGTCTAGTAAAACTACGGGGGAAAACTGCGGATGACCTTTTTTTTGGTTGTCAACCAATTTTTGCGGTAAAAGTGCAATAAAATTGTCAGCCTCTTTTGGGTAAAGTTTATTGATTTGTTCCCTTCTATTTTCATCCCCCAGCAACTTCCCGAGAATTCATTTCATCTCTCCACCAAGAAATTCTGTTCTGACACCACGAGTTGAACGTTTCACAAGTGTAATTCTTTCAGATTTCGCCATACCAACACAAGACTACCTCGTAGCGTATACCTAGAAACCGCATACATTCTTCCGATTTCGCTTAAATTAAGACAATTGGATTAAGTGATTTATATACTAAACATGCATCAGAGATCTTGACCACAGTTAATGCCCTTCATTGGACTTCAGTATTGGAAATTACTTTATACAGAGAGCCCATCAAATAGAAAACTACTATTGATCAAGGCAATTCTATTATTCTGAAATCATGTTTATGTTGGGTTTTGCCCTGCAGGAGATCCTCAGCTGTCAGTGCTCGATAGTCTGAAAGTACACGATATGCTTCACGTAGTGAAAGTTGACTATCCAATAGATGATGGAATCTTTGATTTCCTAACGATTGATCCCGACAGTTTAGAAGTGTTACCGCATCGCATTTACACCAGTCAGAACGGTACCCAACCACTGAATGTGTCGATTGGTAACATCACAAAGTTAACCAATTCAAACAGATATCGTGCTCAGGTAATCAACAGAGAAAATTAGCCTAGAGGTGTAGAAGTTAAGCTAATAGAGTATTCCAAGCCTCGACGTATATATGATGCCATAATAGACATTATTTTAGTTTTAATTAAGAAACGTCGAAGGAGGTTAGTAATTGGACGGGTGACCTTCTGGGATTAATCGAGATGCCGACGGCCAACCAAGCCGTTCATGGCTTTGGCGTCGATAAATTGGTAGCAGCTTTAAGTTGCGAAATTAAAACGCGGTTTTCGAGAAAGCAATTGCAAACTACTCTATACTAATGGCGTCGTTACTTACCAGGTACACGGAGATTAGCGCCGAACCCTACGCTACCTGAGTACTGGACCAAGTGGCGTGCAGAGGGGGGAGGGCGATGGGGCGGTGTCTTCGGGCATCCACCAGATCGAGCATTCAAATTGACTTGGCGAACTTTTTTCTCGTCAACATTTTTCACTTTTTTTTACACGAAAACCCTCCAAAAGTATCATTTTGACCCCGGGTAATCCACACCAAATAAGGACATCCAATTTGACTTGGCGACTTTTCTGATCGTCAACACCGAGGTGGCGGGGGCATCCAAATTGATTTGCCCCGGGCACCACACCATCTTGGCACGCCACTGACTACCTTTATTTATTTAACTTTTAAGAACTAGATAGTCTTTTATATTTAGTCTTTTATATTTATATTAATATATATAATATATCGATATATATATATATATTTATATATATATCGATATATATAAAAATATATACAAATATCGATAGATCGTAGCACTTAAAAGTCTAATGATTTAAAGAGAAACAGGTACATCTCGATCACTTCCGTTTCTAGGACTCCCGAATAGGAGGTACCAAACCCTCCACAGACGTCATTAAGTCGTGGGTGCGATAGTGATCCCATTCGATTTTATTAATTAATATAGTCAAATGGCCCTATAGAAATAGCCATTATTCTAGCTCCAATTCTAACTGTAACCTGTCCACACCTCTATATCATTCCTAGATCATCTAAAATACAAGTGGAAAATATGTGAAGACTGTGCAGTGATACTAAACGCCCGAGTTCACTGCCTGTCCTGACTTCTATCTACCTATTTTAGCATGAATGAAATTTTTATGGGATGCTAGATTGATCTTATATTAATATTAGACCGCAGATAAAGTATTGTGGTAGATATACAGTAACTGAATGACTATCACATTGCATGCTGCAAAGTTTTGTTACGTGTAAATGCAAAGACAAGAATTCAAAGACGGAGAATATGGGAACAAACCTACGGAGGACGGGAGGAAAAAAGATTGAGATTGCACAGCAAGACCACAATGTGAATGAATAGATTAGTAGAACATGTGGGTAGATCATTTAGTTACTGTATATCTACCACAATACTTTATCTGCAGTCTAATATTAATATAAGATCAATCTAGCATCACACAGGGCAGACCCTATTGAACCGTTCTGACCCGTGTTACTATTATTACACGAGCAGTATTGGAAATGCTCATTTCCCACCAACAAAAGCAAATAACTCACTTCGACGACGAGTTCATCTCACATAGCTTGTCAAAGGGCTCCTGTAACAACCTGTGGAAATTTAATTTGGCATTTGACCGTCCTTTGTCCTGATCCTGACCCTGACTTAGCACTTTCCTATCATGCACAATCACTCCCTCACTAGCACAATAATACTCTCAAAACTTTAGCGTATTATAGAGAAGCAGCGGAATCATGAAGATAACACAAACGAGAAGCCACATTGAGAGCTAAACCAGTGCAATGAGACCATCTAACATCATTCTTTTACATAGGCATATTGATGAATAGCAGTTAACTGATAATAAATTAGCATTTCTTTTGAGATTCATCATATTACTTTAATGCTAGGTCACAGCAGTGTGTATGTCGTGTGATGGATGGGCCTACTTCCGTACTGAATACCAACAATCCCCGCTAACAGTGCGCAAGGTTCGACGCTCTGATGGGCGAATTGTCTTGCCCGGCTTTAATGTCTGGATAGGGAAAATCAAGAAGAAAACCTACCTCCATATTGTGGACTATATGTATACAACTGATTCAACGTTCACTTACAGCATCGAACTATCGCAATCCTACTCAGTGCCACCGAAGTTCTCTCCGGATGTCTACAATGTTAGCATTGTAGAGGAATCCGATCCAAAAGCTGTTCTCACTGTTTCCTTTGCAGACCGCGAAGACAATCGGACACTTAGATTCAGTTTGCGAGATGAAACGGGTCCACAGCCATTTGCTATTGGTGCTAAAGATGGCGTTTTAACTAGCAAGTTACGCTTAGACAGAGAAACGCAAGATCAATACAGTGTTGTGGTTTTAGTTGAAGATGACAGCAGTCCACCTCTAACCGGTACAGCAATAGTATTGGTGAATGTTGAAGATATCAATGACAACGCTCCCGTTTTTGGTGATATTCCTTCAGACATCTCCGTTGAACAAGGAACTCCTGCTGGATATAGATTGTGCTCAATTACGGTGTCAGACAGAGACTGTGGTCCAAATGGAACGGTGCAGTTATATCTAAGTGATTCAAGTGGAATGTTTGCGCTGAACACCAAAAACGGTACTCTGGTAACTAGACGTCCATTGGAAGCAACAGGCGTATATGAGTTAGCACTGACTGCCATAGACGAAGGAACACCTAGCAAAAATACAAGTACTTCCATCAAGATTCGCGTACTTAAACGGGATCTTCATACTCCGGTATTCAGTTGCAACTATTACGCATTCGACATCAATGAAACTAAATTATTAGGAACTGTGGTTGGTCAACTCAATGCCTCCGATGCTGACAATCCAGATGAAAAATTTACCTTTGAAATTCTCACAGGACCACGATCTGGCGACTGCTTACATCCATTCCAGATTGACAATGCAGGCAAAATTACAAATATCCTGGAACTAAGAAGTCACCCATGCAGCCTATATGCTTTGACTGTACGCGTAACAGACAGCGGATTTCCTCCATATGGACCATTGAGCGCGACTGTAAACGTAACCATCAACATTATGCGTATTAATTACAATGCTCCGGAATTCCACCAGTACGAATACACCGTCCACATGGCGGAGAACTCACCAAGCGGAACGACATTGCTCAGGTTGAAAGCATTCGACATAGATTTCGGTCTAAACGGAACAATCTTTGTCAACTACACTCTTACGCAGATCTACCCTGTGCTGACGCCATCTATCGTCGACTTTCGATTGGATGTACAGTCTGGTGAAGCTATCTTAAAGACAAGTCGTCCACTCGACCGCGAACGGCAGGAACGCTATTATTTGCAGCTTGTAGCCGAAGATGGCGGACAGCCGTCCTTAAGGTCCAAACCAGTCACTGTTAATGTCATCGTTGATGATGTTAACGACAACCCACCATTGTTCTTGACGGCCACAGAAAATGTTACGATATCGAGAACCACTCCAATAAATGCCGTCGTATTCAACGTCCGTTCTACGGATGCAGACTCATCAGGTTTCTTTTGCACTAATTGTCTTTATTCCTCCTGAAACTGTCGTCTTTGTCAAAATATTTGTCTCTTTCTTATTATACATGTATTTCCTTCTACCATTACTAAATCGAGTGTGCTCAATACAAATCTCTAGTGAGTTGCATTTGGAAGTGTAAGTTTTTTTTATTATTTAGTGGTCATGGAACCACTATAAAAATATTGTCTGTTTCAAAACTGCGAGACGTTAAAAAGCGTAGACATATTATCATATATATATATATATATATATATATATATATATATATATATATAGATATATATGTATATATATAATGCAAATTCTACTGGGGTCTTAACTCCATACACAAATACAGTTCAATAGTGCTGCAGACACTTGCTTTTGTCCTATGTTTTCTGCTGACCGCTGCAGAAACCAGCAGTAGTCGCCTATGATATTGGAATTGCAGTGACCTAGATGTATTTCTTCCTTGACGGAAAATGCCCTGGTTCCTTATGTTCTTCCTTATCATCTTCGAAATTTGTTATGAAAACTCCACGAGATAATGTGGAAAGTAGGCCTGTCTATGTATGGATGTATGTATGTACAGGTCTATTTATATAGCACCGTAAGCATAGCGGGGTCAAATACAAAGGTGCTTTACAAAGGGTATTACTCCCTAAAGTATTTTCAGTGGCATTCGGCAAACGAGTTAATTCTGCAGTAGGCTATGCTACTGACATATTGGTTACAAGTTTAACCTAGTATTCAGCCCGATGGATGCCATGAGAGGTTTATGATACTATGACAACTGGAACCTAAGCGGCCATTTGCATGCGTCGATTCAATTGATTTCGGGCCCAACTAATATTCCTGTTTTTACTTTATCGTCCGATTTATTCTTTCTAGACCTGTCCACCAGATACGTCAAACTATTTCTATTGAAATAGTGGAAGGTACAGTGTAGGCCCTATACGTTCACTGGATGAAACAGTGATCCATGCAACACGTTGTATGCTGTAGGTCAACAATGTGTTGCTTCAATTTGTAATGCTTGCTATCATCACGACTGTCCAATAGCTACAGGAAGCACATGCGTTTTATATACCCCGACTTTATAACTACCAGGAAAGCTACAATCTCGATGTCACCACAAATAGGCCTATTGAAGTTGTAGACTAAGCAGACTAGCTCACGCGTTTAAAATTGAGATCCATTGATTAGTATGTTTCTTTCATACCCCTTGTTTGAGTGATGGAGAGAAACGGAGTTTCTTTACCGTTGTGCAGCAATGCGGCTTTCAAACTTGTTTTGCTAATGTCTATGGACAATTAAGCACATGGCAGCAAACTCCAGTGTAACTCCGGCATAAGAATACTCACACAAGTACAGAAACACATTCTATTTTCCATTTTTAATATGATGAATCAATCTTTGCATGACGATGATGAAAGTATGATGTTAGGCTACATCATATTGTAAGTTCCATTCCTTCATTCGTGAGGCTAAGAGTTCTGAATTCCCTTTTGATACGAAACACAGAGTTCAACAGATGCGATTTGCCCAACCAATCGCCTGATCTCAGAGTTGACATGTGAAATAGCACCTTTATGCAGTCTTCAATTTTTTGGTGAGATTCTTGCGCGAAGTGCATTTATCACAAATTTATCAAAACAATTTCAAATGATTTGCACACTATTACTACTCATCTTTAGTTTATGGCGAAAAAAACTATAAGGGTGCGTTCTGTAAATTTCGAGCTTAGACCTTTACGAAGATTGAACAAGCTTTCTGTCAGCATGTGCTATAGAAAGTGGGAATACGTTATTGGCGCAGCTGGTAAAATGTTGTCATACAATAGAATGCGCGCCTATTCACAAAACTTTCGTTTTGGTGCAGATGACCTTATAACTTGCAACCTGCATGCGCTGGGAAAATTCTGACTTCAAAATCAGAATCTGCACACTCGATTTCTTAAAACTCAGATATTCTAAACTAAGTAACAAAATCTCTGTATTCTTGTATTACCACAATCCATTATTCAAAAGTCTATATAGGCTATTACTAAACTACTGCAGTGCGCCTTAAATCATGTTCCGCTTCTACTTGATAAATATTTATACAGCTCAACTACGGTATTTGGAAAACAGCTATAACCAATTCTTTCAAGTTCAACCAACATCTGGAGACGTGATACTTGTCAGAGGCCTACAAGAAGCGAAAAATGTTTCGACTTTTGTATTAACATTTTATGCAACTGACGGCCTCTTCAATTCGACCACATCTTTCACGTTGTCCATCCACATTTCTAACGAGAATAAATACCCTCCAAGATTTGAAGCTCATGAATACAACATCAGCATCAGCGAATCCGAACCTGTCGACACGCTCCTTTTGCAACTGTCGGCCACAGACCCTGACAGCGTCGTCCTATACTATGCGATCACTTCTGGAAACATCGACAGCAGATTTAAAGTCGATGTCATCACAGGTTGGTTGAAAACAAGAAGTCTATTTTGTTGCATAGCACCTAATTGGTAACTGTTAAAGATAATTGAGAATGGCAATGGCTATTGGTGTTTTATTTTACACGTAGCCTACGCTACGTCAAAAAAGGCAAAAGATGTTATTTTAGACGCATTATGACTCATGAGAAAACCAGGCTCTTGATTAGAAAAAGACAAAATTCATGAAACTCTAATCGGCGGTAGATCACGCGGGAAACCGAGAACAGCATAGCTAGATATAAGGACAACATGGACTGGACACTCGCTTCAAATCATCATTCTGAAAGCAGAAGAGCGACAGAAATGGAGAAGCGTTATACATAGTAGTAGTAGTATTAGTGGTAGTAGTAGTAGTATTAGTAGTAGTAGTAGTAGTAGTAGTAGTAGTAGTAGTGGTAGTGATAGTAGTAGTAGTGGTAGTGGTAGTAGTAGTAGTAGTAGTAGTAGTAGTAGTAGTAGTAGTAGTAGTAGTAGTAGTAGCAGTAGTAGTAGTAGTTCAACGACTACGGGGGGGGACACCCTCTATTTCTACCAACTCCCCTCCTAAATCTGGTTCCCCTAGAGCGGCTCCTTCCTCCCTCCCCTGACCCGATGTCGTTCGTCCGCTGGGTTCCCTTAGTTGATGATTACCGAGAGATAATGGATAAGACTGTCTTGGTTTTAACATGTGATTATTATTAACATTATAAGGCTTCCAATAAACATATAACAATCGTCAAGGTTGTCTAAATGCGAACTAATCGAATTTATTCTACGACCACTACGCAATACAGAATTAGTATTTAACTTCTTACCATCACCACTCGCTCCTGCTCCGTCCTTGGATCTCCCTGTCCTTCCGATCCGTCCTTTCTTCCTTATAATCCAGGTCTTTCCCGCTGACCGCGTCTTCTCGCGTCTCTAGCAGACCTACCTCGGCCGCAACGCCAACCAACCAACGACGACGACCAACGACTCCACGACCAACCTTTGTTCTCCCCGCGCTTCCCTCTTTTATAAGCTCCGCTCCGGCACGCTGCCATCTCCTTCGGCCTCTCCATTCTCTACCAGCGCCGGCCTTTCCTCTCCGTCTTATTCTCCATCTCCTTCTCCCCTACCCGTTCAACTCTCTCACTGTTTAAACCAAAACCCATCTTCCATCCGATCCATACTTAGTAACAAATATAAAATTGACATGCTAAACTGTATATTAAATGTTAAATCGGAATTGTCTCTTGATAGTGTTGTTTCGGCCTAAACATATATTTCGATTCTATAATGCAATCTGGCTGCTAATGTAAATTATTATATAGCTCTAACATAGCTGGTAATCCTACAATCAAATCAATCCAATGTTAATTCTCCGTTTCACTATAATGTCATCTCTACCCTATAAAAGCAACTTAAGACATTCTGCAACAATTATATGGGTTAGATAGCCGATGGAGAAGGTCCGACTCCAGCGACAGGCTACTTCCATGAGCGTCTCCACACGATTGAATTGAGCCTCGTGAGCCTGCAGGGTGGGCTGAGCCTCCGTGGTTGCGTCTGCTGTCTGGCGTCTCAGCTGGTTGTCGTTCTCCATCGTGATACTTGGGATCGGCATCCGCAACGCTCCTGACGGCGCCCGCGGATCCACTGCTCTGGCTGGGTCTCCCGAAGGGCTTCCGACTGAAGCTGGTCGGATATTGCCAACCGTCGACACCGTCCCGAGGCTTGGACGGGACGTCGCCATCGTCCTCGGCGGCGTGATCTTCAGCGTCCGCTCTCTCCGTGTCTCCGCCTCCTCTCCTTGCCCGACTGCCATGACGTCGGATCCCATCGCCTGTCAATCACTTCTGTCGCCTTTGCTATGTCTGCGTCTGCAAATACATACTACAGAGGCAAATTTACTCTCCCCTCCCCACCCTTTTTCAAAATTCGGGGTGTATTCACCTTCTCCTCCTTTGCCCTCCAGCAAATCTTCAACATCCTCTTATCTCTTTTCACGATCTACTCTTGCCCCGAGGGATCTCATTTTCCCCTTTTACTAACCATTATGATACTTACTCACTCTATTTTCCTGTACATACCTATTTATCTTCTATTTCTGTTGCTTAAATTTCTACTTACTTATTTACTTCATTTGTATTCCTTTCTGTTTCTACGCTATTCCTTAATGCTATATAACCTTTCAGAATGGATTCTGCTTAACCTCCTCTTACTGTCCCAACAGTATCATGCACAATACATATATATATACAGTTACAGCTATTTCTACCCGCGTTTCTTGAATTTATTTTTATTTTTATTGACTTTTTCTGACAACATAGGTCCTAAACAGTTCTATCTTAATTTTATATACAATGCACGTCTAAATATTCTGTATCCTTTCCGTTATTTTCACATATATCGTATCGGGGTCTTAATTAATCTCTTGGGCCGGTTCCCTTGGTCTGGGTTAAATTCTGGTTCAGGGTTTGGGTCAAGCGGGTCATTCGGTGCACTTTCCATGTCTTCGTTTAAATCTTCTCTCTGTCTTTCTTCAATCTCAGCGTCTCCCGTTTCTCCCGCATCATTATCTCTTTCGTCCTGGCTCTCCTCTAATCCTGCTGCAACGTCTTCTTGGCATTTCTTTAACTTGTCAATGTGGGTTATAAAAACTCGCCCTCTGGCGTCTAATTTCCGTATTTCTACGTTTACCGGTGAAGTCTGCCGGATCACTTCGTACGGGCCGTCGTAGCAGAGCTGCCACTTGGGGTATAGGCCTTTCCTCTTCTGAGGAGTGTACCAATAAACGCGGTCTCCGGGGGCAAAAGTTTTGGGCTTTACGGAAGGAAAATATTTATCTGCCCTCCTTTGAGCGCATCGTTCTAATCTAGTACGGACTAGGGCGTACGATGCCTCCAAATTATCTCTCAGTCTTGTGACATATTCGCTAGGGGTCGCCACTTTTTCGGACGGCGGTATACCATACACTAAATCCACGGCCATTCGATTTTCTTTTCCTAGCACCATTGCATTCGGTGTTTGGCCCGTGCTCTCGTGGACCGAAGCTCTATATGCCGCGGTTACAAGGGGAATGACGTCATCCCAATTACGATGATTGGCTTTAACACATTTTCCCAGCATCCCGTTCATCGTACGGTGCCACCCCTCCACAAAATTTGCCCGTGGCCAGAAGCTGCTGGTACGGACCCTATGCACCCCCAAAATTCTACAGAGTTCGCTAAACAGGGCACTTTCAAACGCGGCCCCTTTATCAGTAAGGACCCGGTGGGGGACCCCAAAGCGCACGATGACGGATTCGACTAAAGCGGAAGCGACCGATTCTGCCGTTGTCGATTTTATCGGGATGGCTTCTATCCACTTGGTAAAACCACATAAGGCGGTTAAAATGTATTTATTCCCCTTCTCGGTGCAGATGTGAGGGCCAGTCCAGTCGATTGAGAGAAGCTCAAAACTGTCCCCGCATTTGTGTGTTTGTAATTGTCCATGGTGGGGAAGGGGTTGCCGAATGTACCGACGACATTTCTCACAATTTTTCACGAATAGTTCTGTGTACTTTGACCAGCCGACGAAATATCCTCGGCTACGAATTGCTAGACGGGTGCGTCTCACTCCCAAATGGGCCAGGGTGGCTGGGTTTGAGTGTGTCAAGTGTGTCAAGGTCAAGAATTCATTTTGGAGGGCTTTCGGTATGACCACTTGTTTAACTTGGGTCGCACTGATTCTGTACAATATATCATCGATGATTACCGCTTGACTTAGTTGGAAATGCCATTGCTTCAATTCGGCGCTTTCGTATAAAATTTCCGCTGGCTCTGGGGCGCCATCTATTAACCACTGTCTAACTTTACTTAAAACTGGGTCATCCTTCTGGAAAGCTATTATACGGGCAGAAGGAGTCGGGAAATACCTGTCTATTTTTATCGGTTTCTGGTGCACTGCGTGCACTCCTTGGAACATGACTTCATCTATGTCCCTACCCTTGTCTTTGTCTGTCTCTTCATCCTTCTCTGTGTCATTTAGTCTCTGTCCGTCTTCTGCTTCTGGGTTCACTGCGTGCATTTCTCGTATTGTCTCTCCGTCTCCGTTTCTGTCTATGTCCGTGTGTGTATCTGTCTCCTCGTCGTCGTCCGTTTGGTCCTGTCTTTGTATGTTCGCTGGCTCTGAGTCAACTTTGTGCGCCTCTTGCGGTTGGAATTTCCAGTCATTTGTCTCGGTCGTATCTTGCAGCCATTCAACGGTCGGCTTTTGCTCTGCCCCCTCTCCCTTTTCTACAACACTGTCATCGGAATCTATGGCACGCCGACGGCTCAATGCATCAGAATTTCCATGTAAAGAACCTCTACGGTATGAAACAACAAAATTAAATTGGGATAAAAAATCTATCCACCTCGCATTTTGACCATATAATTCTGGGGCTTTAAATATGTACTTGAGGGCCATGTGATCTGTTCGGATCTCAAACGGTCTTCCTAAAAGGTGATGTTTAAAATGCTTAACGGCCTGGACTAAGGCGAAAAATTCTCTTCGAGTCGTCGAATAATTTCGCTCGGTGGGGGTAAGTTTATAACTATAATAAGATACGACTTTTTCTTGTCCTGATTGAATCTGACTTAGAACGCCGCCTAAAGCAAAATCGCTAGCGTCAACATCCAAAATGAAGGGATCATAATCATTTGGCATCGCCACAATTGGTTCGGATGTGAGTGCCATTTTTAATTTTTCGAACGCCGACTGACATTCGGCGCTCCATACAAACGGTCGCCCTTTGCGTGTTAGATCAGTTAAAGGCGCAGCCAGTACAGAAAATTTTTCTATTAATGACTTGTAGTACGTGCAAATTCCTACGAAAGCTCGTGCCTCTTTTAACCTCCTTGGTATCGGCCACTGTTTTATTTTTAGCATCTTCTCTGGGTCCGGGGAAATCCCCTGAGCCGAGATAGAGTGTCCTAAAAATATTAATTGCCTCTGCATGATCTTACACTTATCTAATCTGAATTTAAGGCCTGCCCTTTCTATTCTATCAAACACTGCTGCAAGTCGTTCTATATGCGTCATCGCATCTGGGGCGAATATAAGGACGTCATCCAAGTAGGCCAAAGTACCCATATAGTCCATCCCTCTAAGAAGTACACTCATCAAGCGACAGCACGTGATGGCGGAGTTGCGTAATCCCATGGGTGTTCGCTTAAATTCAAAAAGGCCTTTTCTTGTTCTAAAAGCAGTCAGGTGACTGTCTGATTCCTTTATTGGAATTTGATGGAACCCAGAACGGAGATCACAGACGCTAAACCAGGCACTGCCCCCTAGCGAATCCAGGCAGACTTTAGTTAAAGGGACTGGATAGCTATCATATCTAGTTTTCGCGTTAAGAGCGCGATAATCGATGCAAAATCTTAATTTTCCGTCTTTTTTCTTTACTAACACTACATTTGACGCCCATTCACTCTGAGAGGGCCGTATGACGTCCTGTCTTAACAACAGGTCTGTGTGCTCGTCAATTGCGTCTAAATATGCGCTAGGCTGTCTCCTAAGGGGTTGTCGAATCGGTATATTATCAGTCGTTGTTATACTATGTTTTATCAAATCAGTGCATCCCAAATCAGTATCATTCATTGAGAATACGTTACGGTAGCGAAGCAGTACCTCGGTTAATTTTAATTTTTCTTCATCGGTTACTTCAGTGGGTAATTTTTCAATAATTGTGGCTACAGCGGTTTTCCATACTTCGTTGTTTTCGGGGTCGGTTTTATGGCCTTTATTCTGGACAATGACTGGGGTCAGCTCCCCCAGCACCTCGTGCGCTCGTATAATAGCGGGCGTCGAGTTCGTATTAGTCATCTGCACTGCTGCTTCCCCCGCCCGGCCTCCGTACACAGCGCGGGCTAAATGTACGCCAGGGCTGACCTCTTTGTGTTCGAGCAACCAACCTCCTTCCCCTTCTCCTCGGCGTTCCCTATCAACATTTTGGCCGGTATTATACTGGTCGATTCGGGGGGCAGGGTTATTTCTCCCCCTAACTGAACCCGTCTGGCCCAACGCTGGCCAACAAAGGTCGTCAATTTTATTATTTCTTGTCCGATTTGTAACGTGTCAGTCTGAAAGTCTAGCTTGCATTTTTCGCTTTTAAGAAACTCCATTCCTAGTAATATTTCACTTATATCATCGGACACAATAAACCTGACTTTAGAAACACATCTGTGGTTAAATCGTACAGTCAAAATCGTCTCGCCCTTCACATTAATTCTGCTACCGTTGGCTGCATATAAATCGACAACAGTGGGCCTGATTGTGGCGCCTCTAGTGAAACGACTGTGGATCAAATTTTCAGTAGCCCCGGTGTCCACGAGTGACCACAACGGTCGGCCATTTATTCTGGCTTTCACATAAAGTGACTTCGGGCCCCTACAATGCTTTTCCCGGTTTACACTTTGGTTCACTTGGGGTCTGGGACTTCTATTGCGCCATTTCTCTGGGCAGTTCCGTCTAAGGTGCTCGTGGCTTAAGCAGTTCCAACACCGAGGAGGCTCTTTTGATCGGTTATTTTGATCATAGGACCTAACCTGTGTTTCACGGTTATCAGGGGCGGATCTAGATCGCCAATTATTATCATGTTTATTCATCTCTGGCCCCTCATGTCTCGGTGTAAAGAATGGTGTCGGAGACGGAGCTGGTGACGGACGATTGTTCACTTCGAAACGGACCTGTTTTTCGGTCGCTTGCATCGGGGGAGGGCTGGTTTTCTGACTATACATGGCGGCCATTTTCTGCAACTGGTCGTTAACGGACTGTTGGAACTTTTCCTGCGCCATGTTCTGGACTCTTATGGCTTCTTCAAATCTACGGCAAATCGATTCAGCTTCCGTTCCCCCTTTCGTCCCCTCCATATATTGGACCGGGTGTGGTGTAATTTCGGGTCCGCTCAATTTAGAAAAACTTTCTAACCGAAGGGCTATTTTGAAGGCATCATTTAGGGTCGTGGGCTCTCGTTCACGGACCTTCAAACTTAACTGGGGTCTGCTATAGCCTGAACGAACACATCGCGGGCTATACCTTCAATTGCATCATTATTGCTCTGATTTGGGTAAGATAAACAGGTCAACTTTCGTATCTCAAACACTAGGTCATTTAAAGATTGAGACTTTTTCTGTTTATATCCAAATAATTCCGCCCTATATGTCTCTGACTGGCCCTGACAGCCAAATCGCTGTCTTAAACGGTCCACCAATTTCTCGTAAGTAAGGTCCCCTATGCCTTGTAAATTCCATAAAATTTCAGTGGCGCCGCCCCTCTAGTGCCCACTGGAGGAAGTCACATTTTTCACTTGCATTCCAGGCATTATACCGTGAGCAAATTTCGAACTGTCGGATATAGGACTCGACCGGCCCCGTCCCATTATATTTGGCAGGTTTCATGAACTGTCTGGGTTGATTTCCGGGCCTATCGGTTCTATCCATTGGCCTCGGTGAGTTATGGTCCAAGCGGTGGTTAATATCAATCGGTCTAGTGATCAATGGTAGCGTTCTGCCTGTTCCCCATCGGTCATACTCGGTCTCGGGCCAACGGTTGTCCCGGTTATATACTCTATTCGGATCAATTGTCGGATAGCAATGATTTTGATCGGGGTAATCTATTCTGTCTACCATTTCGATCGGATCCCTGTTCAATGGCCTAAAACCGGGTGTTTCTGGTCTATAGTACTCGGCCCCCGACCCTCGATTATCACTGTGGCTCGGGTCAATCATCTGTGTGGTGGGCCCCGACCGGTATCTGCTATCATGATTTCCTCTATGATCGGTGTCTATCGGGTAATGATCTACGGTCATTCCTCGGGGTCTGTCTAGGTAGTAAAATTCTCCCCCCGTTCTTCGGTCGTGATTGCAGTTATCTTCCCTCCGATCGTAAACCTGATCGTTTTCGGGCCGAGCCCCCCTTTCTTCCCTTCTATAAATCGGTATCGGACTAAGGCCAGGCGATTGCGCCTCGTGTTCGGTGTTTATGGCCAGGTCGACTCCCCTTGCTATCGGTCGCTCACTGTCTCGGACCCCTCCTCGTCCTACCCGGTCCCCAGGGTGCTGAGATAATGCTCTGATCGTACGCCTCGGAGACGGGCTTCGCAACAGGCCATCATTAAGGTTCGGACCCCTCGCTACACTGGCGGTATCATGTCCCCTTCCTCCCCTGTCGTGATCGAAGGCCGTTCTAGCGGGCGGTGTAGCTCCCCGATTATCTCCCCCAGGCTCTAACGGATCATCGAAACTAATTTCGGGATCGTCGGGCACCCTTTCCATACTCAACAACGGTATCGACATTCTCGAATCTACCCGCGTCGATCGTGCCGCCATTTATGCAAAAATGTATGCAAGACAATTTTATGCAATCACGTTATGCACACAAATTTATGCAATCAAGATTATGCAATCCTCACATTAAAATTTCTCTCTCAACTCCAAAATCTCTCGAAAGGGATTAGAAAAAATCACTTCTGGTACCAATTTCAACGACTCCGGGGGACACCTCTATTTCTACCAACTCCTCCTAAATCTGGTTCCCCTAGAGCGGCTCCTTCCTCCTCCCTGACCCGATGTCGTTCGTCCGCTGGGTTCCTTAGTTGATGATTACCGAGAGATAATGGATAAGACTGTCTTGGTTTTAACATGTGATTATTATTAACATTATAAGGCTTCCAATAAACATATAACAATCGTCAAGGTTGTCTAAATGCGAACTAATCGAATTTATTCTACGACCACTACGCAATACAGAATTAGTATTTAACTTCTTACCATCACCACTCGCTCCTGCTCCGTCCTTGGATCTCCCTGTCCTTCCGATCCGTCCTTTCTTCCTTATAATCCAGGTCTTTCCCGCTGACCGCGTCTTCTCGCGTCTCTAGCAGACCTACCTCGGCCGCAACGCCAACCAACCAACGACGACGACCAACGACTCCACGACCAACCTTTGTTCTCCCCGCGCTTCCCTCTTTTATAAGCTCCGCTCCGGCACGCTGCCATCTCCTTCGGCCTCTCCATTCTCTACCAGCGCCGGCCTTTCCTCTCCGTCTTATTCTCCATCTCCTTCTCCCCTACCCGTTCAAGTAGTAGTAGTAGTAGTAGTAGTAGTAGTAGTAGTAGTAGACTTCTTTAGCGCCATTGTAGTAGTACATCTGCACCAGTCGATGGTCGCTTCAGTGAATAGGCCTAATCGTAGTCGTGAATCATTGTCCGTGGTGAATCGAGGTTGTAATCCAAAGGTCAGTCCGTACTTCCAGATTCCAGGTTAAGGCGGATATGCAGTCAGGAATAGATGTGTTTTAAGTCTAGACCTGAAGGTAGTAAGACAATCAGTTTGGCGGACTTGTACCGGCAGAGTACATAGCACATAGTAGTACACAGAACATAGTGTAGCCAAACCTCGCTTCGAGGATGGCTGAAGAACAGAACTGAACTTTGCGTCAGTTGTAATCTTTATTAAAAGACTTTCAATTTACTGTCTGAGCATGCATTGTGCATGAAACCAAGGTGCTATACCAAAAATTGGAAATATTAATATAGACCTTTATTAGATGTGGAAAGGAAATTGAAGACAATTTTCACAAATTCCACGTGGGAACTCTGTTGATCTTATTTAGCAAAATTCAAGAAATGTCATCAGTTGCATTAATCTCAGTTCTGCTTTCAGGGACTCTTGTACTCGTCGGTGAGCTCAATCGGGAGTCACTTCGTTTCTACAACCTCACAGTTGAAGTCCTCGATTCACCAAACACAGGCGATGGTACACCAGCACTCTCCGATAAGACCACAGTCTACATCACTGTCCTTGGAGCTAACGAATACGCACCAGTGTTCACTAACGGACCGGAAATACAAGTACATCTAACCGAAGGCAGAATCATGTCACGTTTTCTGCAAGTAAGTGCAATGTTGCAGTCATTGTCATGTTATCATGGTATATTGAAATGTTTTATACATTGAAAGTGAAGCAAATCTAACGAAAATTGACTTAAAATCAGAGTAAGTGGGGCATCACTTAGATGACACTTTCCAATCGCTTCTAGGCAGATTTTCTACCTAGTGCTATTATATTATATTTCTTGTTGGGTTTAAATTTTATAGGTCTACGCATGATTCTTTCATGAACATTTATTCACTTTAATGGTGAAATTGTACATGCAAACGTTTTTGCAAAGTCATTTAACGGATTAATTTCTCACAAAATACTCATGTGTTGCGTTAAAATACATTAAAATGGTGTACCTTAAAATGGAACAAACATGTTGTAAGTCTTGTAAATATAAATTCTAGATGATTTAGAAAATTCTAAATATTGTCATTTGTGATTACGAATTATTTTCTGTATAACAAGTTGTTTATTTGATAGTTGAAAGCGACTGATGGCGATGGAGATAATGTAATGTATAGCATCATGAACTCGACAAATATACGAGATTTATTCGAAGTGGATCGTGATAGTGGATGGCTTAGTCAAATATATCCACTCTATGGCCGGACAGGGCATCGCATCATGCTTCAGATAGCGGCCACTGACACTGGTGAGCATTTCCGATTGCGATTGGGCACGATTATCACCGAAACTATGAACTTTTTCGGGCATTTATTTACCAGGCGTGCCAAAAATTGTATCAAACTATTTGACAAATATAACTCTGTTTGCCACTTAGTCTAGTATACATATTTGTTTTGCGTTTAAAAGCGATACCGAGTCGTCAATCAGTGATTGATGTGATCATCCTCATAGACGAACCCGTTCTTACGTTTTGAAAAACTTCAGTAAATCTAACACTCACCAAATCCTACTTGATGCAAAGCACAACCATCTACCAGGCAAAAGCTACAAAAAGGAACTGCATATGAAAATTCCACAATCGTATACAGTATTGATGCTGAATCGAGAAAGTTGTTCACAATTAATAGTGACACTGGAGTCATCGATGTTCTTGCAAATCAATATCCAATCGGAATTTTTACACTGATCGTATCGGCTGATGGGCCAGCATCTGGTACAGCTAGAATGACATTAAAGGTCAGCATAATTAGAAGATTGACTCCTGCACCAAGGAAATATACACCAGGTCCATGACCAACCAACTGCTTACTTCTCACTCTAGAGTGAACACAGACATTTACTAAAGAAACTTCGTAGATGTTATTTTGTTACACTTTTATTGAACTTGCTCTACTTTTTCGCTTTATTTAGAATTGCAGATATTTAATTGTGACTGAAACTGTTAATTTGTCAATTTTAAATTTAAAAGGTAGTCTCATTAGAAAGCATTTTGATGATGTCAGTTATAATAATGGTACTTCATATAGCATATTAATTATTTGTTTCTATAAGCTATCATATATATATATATATATATATATATATATATATATATATAAAATAATAATTCTTTTTGTCCGTTAAGGTAAGGTAAGGTAAGTTTGTCGGTCACGCTACACGGCAGATGTTGGAGGACGTCGTTGTTATAGGCAACCAAACGTTATAATGGGAGAGTTTTACGAAGCGTCCTCATTGGCTGATTGACCCAACAGTGAAGTGTCTGATTGGCTGCACGTTGTACAGCACTACTGGGGATGGGTGTAGGCCCTACAGGGAGTGCACCCCAGTGTTGAGCCTAAGGCTCTACTGGGGGGCATTCTTCCGTCGCAAACGGAAGGATGCACCCACAGCACCCGTGTGGGGGCGTAGCTCCCAGTGTGGGGCCGTAGGCCCTACTGGGGAGCGTAGCTCCTCCGTTTGGGGCCGTAAGCCTTAATGCGCGCAGCTTCCCGTCAGGGACCAACCCACTATGGGAGACCGTATGCGTCACTGGGGGCGTAGGCCACGTGAAGATCAAGTCCAGCCATCCGTGGAGACCGAGCCCTTTTGGGGCCGTAAGCCCAAAAGAGTCCGTAGGCCCCACTGGGTCGCACCCCCGTGGAAGACCAGATCCCCTTTAAAGTCGTAACCTCAAACCGTGGTCGTAGGTTCTGCTATGGTGTACTACTGTACATCCCTCTGTGTGGGGCAAGACCACTCAGTGAGAGCATAGGGAAATGTTAAATGACAATCACGCATTAACTTTACATTTTCAGATTTACAAATTGTTATAAGAGACAATAAGAACTTTTGCAATAAATGGGGTAGAAGAAAATAGCCACTCTCCCGTCAATTTTGATGGGTTAACAGCTACAATTCGAGTTATTTTTTCACAGTTTGTGAAAAACAGTTCACATCTTTTTCACCACCACTTTTTTTGTTTTTGTACCAAGCGCCCTCAGCTGTGAATGGACGTTAACTCGGTTGATAGAAAGGCGGCGAGTTAAGGACAATTCATTTTCAAAATTCTATAACATTTGCAAAAGATCGAGTAGTGAAACAGGCATGCTCCCCCGTCATGTTTGACGGGTAAGCAGCTAGTTTATTTATATTTGTCAACAAATGAAGACCTATTCATCGCAATTGGCCATGTTCTTTCAAGTATAATATGGTACGTTATGTCACAGAAAAGAACAATCGAGTTTATGTTCGTATTTGAAAAATGCATAAATGAGCCAGAACCTGGTTGGTTCTGGGCTACGGAGCGTATGCAATATTAATATGAATTCTAACATATTTAAACGAAAAGAGAAACAGAGCAAGTATGTAATGTAATTTTTCACCGAGATAATAAGCAGTCCATCGAAATCGATGATGACGGATCGCCTTTGAGTCCATATATGATCTTTGACTAGAGTTTGTTAGCGTTCATAGGTGGGTGCGCATATGGCTATTTAGTCAATTTTTGCTGCACACGCTTTTCCGCAGTGATTACACATGTAATCCGTTGTAGAAACGGAGTCTAAGTTTGCGCGGTCCTTCCGCTCCTGGCGCTTTCTTTCAAGTTCAGCTATCCGATTATCCTCCAAAATCATCGCACCATCGTTGATAACGTTGCGCCAATGAGAGCGCTTGGGGCCTCTTCTTCCCACTTGTTAATGTTGATTTTGCATTTTTGCATGGTTGCCTTTATCTGGTCATTGTATCGCTTGTACTGACCACCCTGTGTCCTATGGCCATGAACAAGTTCACCATAAATAATAATTTTTGGCAAACGAACATCCTCCATTCGAGAAACGTATCCAGTCCATCTCAACCATGACCTCGACAATGTCGCTCCCACACTCATGCAGTTGGCTCTTTTCAGCGCCTCAGTCCTTGGCACTTTGTAGGATGGATCGTAGGCAGTGATTGTGAAAGGCCTCAAGCGCTCTGATATGTGTCTATAGACTAGCATAGAGAGTCCAGCATTCGCTACCATGTAGTAGAACGCTTATCACTGGATAAGATGTCAAGGGACGAACTTGAAGAGCGATTAAAAGAGATAAGCATTTGAGTGTCGTCAGCATAGAGGGTACGAAAAGACGAAAAGAAATGGCAGACAGCTTACATTTTTATAGGCGTAGAATGAAGTCGTAAGTACATTTCTTGGTCGTTTATTGACATTATAGGCCTGTATAGGGTTGCCCATTAATTACGTCAAAAATATAGGTGCGATTTGTGACCCCTCCCCTTGTCAACGACTGTCAAACTTTCAGTGACCACCTCTATAGGCTAACTATGCCAAAAACGTTTAACCCAAAGATCAATGGCGGGTTCCCCTCAAAAATTTAGAAAGTCAGTATATTTTGCGGTCGTCAAAAAGTTTCTGCAGTACCGCAAGATGAGTGGGCGATCTTCATCATTACTGTATTGCTACATTTGTGGCAAATACACCCCGTAAGATCAGTGCCAGAACCTGACCAAGAAAGGAGACGAATGCAAGCAAGAACTACAGTATTTAAACATGCAAAGTCCGACATCACCATATAGATTGAGCTGCACTTAGTACATCGGTCCTCTCACAATGATTCAATGCTAAGAGGCAAGAAATGCCATTTGCTGTTGTTAGCTTAGCGTGAGCCAACAAATCATCACTCTGATTTCTAGTTGTCTACCCAAATATTGGAGGAATTTAATAGCTTGAGTCGCCGTAGGAGCTGTTTATGTCTTTAACAACAGTAGTCACATTTTAATCGCAATTATTTCAAATGATTTAGCAAAGCGACAAATCCTTCTCAAGCCAATGCTTTGCCGCGTTAGCGTATTACACCGAAGTAAATGATGATGAGTTATCCTATCGTCGACTATTCTCGATAAATTGCAATAAGGCAACGATGACACAGTGACAAAGCTCGATCATACGTATCATACGTATTATATTTTTGTATTATACGCACGTATTTTAACGTATGACTCTATCATACGCGCTATCATACGTGAGCAAAAATACATTAGGCCTACATAACCATGAAATTTCGCCAATTACCGCAGTCTGTTAACCATTTACCTGCACAAAGCAATTAAAAGGGGAGCAAGTGTCAACAGAAGTGAATTTTGGTATCAGTTACGGTGACGTGGCTTGACGTCGCAATTGATATTGCTTGCTAAGTAAGCAAATGATAAGTAACCGAGTAGACTTATAAAATACGCGTATCATACGCGTATTTTATTTTTTTATTCATACGCGCGTATTTTAACGTATTTTATTTTGTCATACGCGTATGATCGAGCTTTGCACAGTGACTCATGACAAGGTAGAGGTACAAGTTTCGCCCATACTCGAGTTCAAGCGTTGGACGAACGAATTTGGACTTGGCGCTGATCTCCAAATTCAGGCAAGCAGCTACACATGTGGCTTGCGCCACTAATCCAGAGAAGTTCGTCATTGCTTTCTCCTGATCCGCTCTTTTTCTCGCAGCTGATCACTGCTTCTCACATTTACCACCGCCCTCTAGCAGGCAAGGCCGGGTCAACCTTACGGGCTACTGTACTGTAGGACTAGATCACCGCAGAGATGACCATGGGTCCATTTTTAGAAAGCAACTCAACCCGGTAAATTTTCAAACCAACCCAAACCAAACCAACCTTTGCCGGTGTCACCAAATAAAGTCTCCCTCAAAATAAAGTATCCCCTGAGGTTTTATTTGAAAACAAAATCTCCGCCCGGCCGGTTTATTTTATTTTAAAATAAAATCACCCTATTTAAAATAAAATCGCCTAATTTAAAACATAATCGCCCTTGGCGATTTTATTTTAAAACGAATCCGCCGGGCAGAGACTCTGTTTAGGGGAGGATTTATTTTCCAACACCGCAATAGACTGTCGGCTGCTACGAAACCGAAATTTACCTATAAACATACGATCGGCCCGCGTCCTCTGGGCCCCTCGAACCCGATCCAAGATGGGTGATCGCTCTTTTCGGGCACTCGGCCTTGCATATTGGAATATTCTTCCACCATGACTGCGGGATGAAACAGTGTCAAGCCCAATTTTTCTTGCTCGTTTAAAAACACATCTGTTTTGTTAAGCAGTCGAGACGCTACTATAATAGCGCCTTTGTAACTGACTATGAATGAATGAATGAACCCACCGTAATACATTACAATTTCCTAAACCAGGTCTTATTTTCTGACCCAATCCACCATAAGTATGGAAAAGATTGACGCAACCCATCCCGTGGTCATCCCTGCATCAACGGTCCTTCGGCGTGCCTCTCTATCGTGTTACCTCTCTGCCATCTTCTTGCCACTTCTTTATTGTGCTTTACAATAATTGAGCTACCGGCAATTTGTAATGAACCAAGTTATTGGCCAGGGTTCAATGCTTGGGCGTCGGTATATTGGACGGTCACATGTACTCGAATAGATTCTGAAATGGTTTTGTGTAATGAGTCAAATTTCACTATGCTGATATGTTAGCGGAGATAATGATATCGAGAAGCCCGAGAATGCCCGCAATAATAAACACCCAATAAAATAAACACCAAACAATAATTAATCAAAGCGCTTACGAAAACCGATTGGTTACAGACGCGCAGAACAGAACAGCAAGGGCTTGAATTTAAAGAGAATAAGAGAATATACAGGGTGTCTCTGAACTCCCCCAGCAGAAAAACTATGATTTCTTAAAAATTCCTAAATACATTTCTATCAAATTTTCCACACGTGTACAGCACATATTTCCCACCTTTCTGCTTATTTTCATCTCATTTGCATGTTATTTGGCCATATTGTGAGATATCAAAGTCAAACTTCGATTTTTACTATTCAGTCGCAGCATGAGAGGCCTAACTATCTAGTTTCACACAAATTTGGTTTCATGTCAATGTTGGTAGTAGTAGTAGTAGTAGTAGTAGTAGTAGTAGTAGTAGTAGTAGTAGTAGTAGTAGCAGTAGTAGTAGTAGCAGTAGTAGTTAGTAGTAGTAAAGCTTAAATAGAACGCAAATTTTTCAAAATGTTTTTAAATTCACAAAATTTGACATAACAAGAACAGTTTTCGATTGGTTGCATTGACGCCTTTGCAAATATCTTTCACGAAAAAAGGTTCCATCCTTTTTCATGATATTTTGCAAAAATTGTTCAGTGTCCAAAGCCAAGCTCCCACAATATCTGAATTCGCCTCTTATCTTCATTCGATATTTTACCCATTTTGTAAGTTTAAATCAAACTTTTCCTGCTGTGTCGAATTCCATGAATTTAAAAAAACAATTGCATTTGATTTAAACTTTACAACAACAACAAAACAACAACAACAACTACTACTACTACTACCAACATTGGCATAATGCCAAATTTATGTGAAGCTAGATATTTAGACCTGTCAAGTTGCGGCTAATAAAAATCGAAGTTTGACTTTGATATCTCACAAAATGGCCAAATTATAAGCAAATGGGATGAAAAATATAACAAAAGGTGGATAAATATGTGCTCTACATGTGTTGCAAATTGTATAAAAATATATTTAGTAATTTTCAAGAAATCATAGTTTTTCTGCTGGTTTTTTTCTGAGACGCCATGTATGTGCATACATAATATAATCAGCTACTTGTATTCTCGTAATAACGTCATATAGATGATAAATAATTTTTACTGTATCTGAATTGCTGCTAATTGTGCTATGACATATGCAATTTTTAAATTGTATTTATCGTCACATGATCTCACATCTCACAATTTTAAGATTTGCTTGCAATTTAAAACCGAGCGATTACGGGGGACATTTTCATCATCAATGAACAATTAAGCTATTTAATGAAACCAGTTGATTTTCAATCAAGAATTTTCGAAGTTTTCGAAGATATCAATGAGACTCACAATGAAGTTTCTGTTAAATAATCGGACTAACATATTCAAGTAATAATACACTTATATGCACTAAGTTCATGTACACTAGGCCTAATTGTCCAGATATATAATGCAAGTAACTGACGAAACAAAGGACCTCCGAATTGACAGCTATGGTATTCGAACAACCAAATCGCCTGTTTTATTCGATCAAGGAATTGTTTATACAGCTAAGGTTATCAGTTGTAGGAATTCGAAATGTTGATTCCATCAATTCCATCATGCGACATTCATGCGATCTCCATTGGTTGCTCTGTGACAGCACATAAACCTTTTTTGATATTGACATGTTTAAAAATATCCTGCATAATTCATCAATTAATTATCATGTGTAATTAGCCTACATAAATCTGATATTCCCATTACATGTTCTTCGATCTTGTCCATTACTCTTTCCAAATAAGAGATGAAGATTAAAGGTAATAATTGTTGTTATTATTATTACTTGGTTGTTAACGTGGTTGTTATGTTAACTCACATTAAGCTAGTCACTAATTGAAGAATCGTGAATCTTTTCTCCTTGCCTTGTCTTGAACCTCTACTAGTTTTGAATCAGCTTTCTAATTATCCACAGAGTCGAACAGCCGATCTTGAGTCATTGCTAATGAATCAATTGGCCCTATCCTTTGGAATGCTCCTGACGTCAGTATGCGTGGCTTAACAGCTCCTAATTCTATGGCCGTCTTTCTAAAACGACTTGAAACTTATCTCTTTGTCAATATACAGTAATTGCAGCGGGAGCGCTTCTGAGTGATTCTTTTTCTAGATTTCATTTATTCCTTCAACGTCAGACATATTTTTAATATAATACAGTCAGTTCAAAATTCAATTTAAAGTTCGAAAAGATAAACATTTAGAACATTATTCTTAACTAGTATATACTTTAAAAGTAATACTTGAATGACAGGAAGAAATAAGGCTTCTAAAGTGATCAACAATCCCGAAAGGAGGTAACCATAAATGGTATTATCATATGAGGTATAATAACAGCAGACATAGGTAATGCTTAACTATTACAACATACAGCAGATATAGAAAATGCGTAAATTATATTCTTCATAAGAGGCGCGATATAAATATTTTATTACATTACATTACATGACACCACTAAGACTGACACCGTCTATTCGTCTGAACCTCGCCTGTTGTCCACGCTATAATACTCAACGTAGGGCCTATACGTTTTCAACAACGGTTTCACCTTCATATCTAATAATCTCTCCTGTTATCATGCCAGTGCCAGGACTTTAAACATTATTCAGATACTGATATACTTGATCTTTCTTTCGATTCTACCCTCGAGATGCTATTGTATTTCACATTCTCTGCTTTTGGCGATATCTTCTTCTTCAGCTCTCCTTGAGCTATTATTATTATTATTATTATTATTATTATTATTATTATTATTATTATTATTATTATTATTATCATTATTATTATTATTATTATTATTAAACATGATTTATAGAGCGCAGTAGGCATAGCGAAGACTAAAGTCAAGAGCGCTTAACAAAGGACACTGTGAGAGATGTTAGACATATGCGTCTTAAGGCACTTAATAAACAGATCAGGGGAGGTCTCAATTGTCACGTTCTTCGACAGAGAGTTTCACAGGCGCGGATTGCTCCTCCTGAACGACCTGTCAACAAAGACAGCCGTCTTGGACGGAGGAGGTACCACCAGTTGATGACAGTTGCTTGAACGAAGCTGCGAGCGCCGGTCGACCGCCATAGACCTGAGGATCAGGCCCGATAAGTAGCCATGCAGAAGGGGTCGTGCATCGCCCGAAAAGTTAGCCAGCAACGCTCGAAATCTATGCGCTCGAAGCGGTGTTACGTGTTCGTCCCAACTCGAGCCGAAGCGTTTTTTTTCAAATGTCTTTTTATATTGTAATATCCATCTGTGCTTCACACAGTCCACTCCAATACCCAGTCCACCTTTGAATGAACCATATTATTCCATTATCACATTGCCATGTACATCTTTAATGGCCATTTCATGTCGAGTGTAGCAGTTTGTATGCCTCTCTTGCCGTCAGCTCACCGTGGTACTTTTGGACGCCTTTCATTGGACGCTCTTCAGACCAATTTGCTTTCTCTGTTTATGCAGGCCTTCTCACTCTGTTACATTTCGCTCTGTATTCTATTGCTGCATGATCTGAAGTGTGACGTTTGATCTTTAGAGTCGTATGAGACCTATATATATCAGCTTTTAAGTTGTTTCCATTATACATTTCTACTTGATCTTCTAGCTTTCTGGCACTATCGGCTGCATAAACAGCTGCTTTAATCCTTCAATTGGTTCTTCAGAGACAAAGATGGCGTTACTATTTGTAAGGATTTATACCGGAGGCGATATTCGGCTGCCTTACACGCATTTGCGCTTTTTTATTGCACTAAACTTGAGGACCTTGACTTACTCATCGTTTATGGAAAGTTCTATTCACATTTCCCGGTATAATTTTCGACTAATCACACAGACTCAAAATGTATTCTACAGCGTTGCCTCTCCAGACTATGTAAATTGGCTGCCGTCCATATATTCGCCTGGAGTCCATCCTTAGTCGGGCCTGTCAAATTATCTGGCGAAAGACCGCCTCTCGTAAATTCATCGCCTGATCTTGATATGCAGAGATTTCCTTTCAAAACCTCTGCGGCCTTTCAACACTCTCTTCTTCGGCGTCTCGCTGATTAATTAGTCAACGCAATGATGTTAATGATTCCTGCTTTCTAAATGGTTGACCATCGTATATTATACCCTGTAGGCGGCGAACTTCTTCATTGCATCTAAGCTGGCTTCCAACACCTAAGTTACCTCAAATATGTAAATAAGAATACAATCTATTTGAATGCAATAGAATTACTAATATGAAAATTACTCTCCTTCTGTAAGGGGCTGTCCATTAATTACGTCAACAAATCAACCGACTTGGAACGACATTGATTAATTAGAGTAGCGATTCTCAACCCGTGAGCCGCGGCCCAAAGATTGGCCTCGAGAGTGACCTTTGCCTTAGAACAGGAAACAACTAGCATATAAAATGAAGCAAAACAAATTCGGACAAACAAAAAAGAAAAGGTCACCGCCATTTTACACACTTGACCTGTATAACGCCATTGCTTAATTCGACATGTTAAAATGTGGGCCGTGACACAAAGTCATCTGATAACCGCTGAATTAAAGCAATGCCAAATACTTACAGTTTCTATCTGTTCTAGCGTACACTTCGACCTCACACAAGGTGAGTAATCCGGGTCCATTGCTTGGCTGTTGAATGATAACATATTGACCGGCGCTTATGTCTGCATCACAGTTAAGGGTGACTGTTGCACCAAGCGCCACTGTTGATGGATACTGGCCACACAGGGGATAGGTTCCTCTCACTGGATCCGCCGTTGAATTTGTCACTCCGACTATGAAGTAATCCAAGCGATTAGCTGTTAAAGACCAAACAATGTAAATAAGGATATGTCCAGTTCGATCTGAAATGTTCTGGTTCTTTAATATTTCAACATCTATCATATTAAAATCCTTATCTGTATGTCTCTCTGTCTGTTACCTTCAAGCGTTCTGATTGGTTGACTATTGGTAGACGGTTTAGACCGTTTAGTCCTTACGTCGCGATGCGTTGGTGGGCGAGCGTTGACTATTGGTAGACCGTTTAGTCCTTACGTCGCGATGCGTTGGTGGACGATGTTCGAAGACGACGTTGCTATTGGTAACAATTGTTCGTAGAATCGTAGTTTAACACGGTTTAGTCGAGTCATTGCAGCGTCAGAGGGCTGGGCGTGCGACGACGTTGCTATTGGTAACAATTGTTCGCAGCCTGAGGTAGTTGCAACGTACATTTTAACGTACACAAAAAATACGTGTACAGCGTCACAAATGGTCACAGTTGCGTGATTTTAACGTACATAGGCCTAATTATTACGTGGCGCAGAGCTTGGCTAGGTGGCGATCATTGAAATGTTGTTCAGCATGAATTCAATGATTGGGTATTAGGTATAGGTATTGGATTAGTATTATCCTGCACTGCGAGCGAAGCGAGCGCGAGCGAAGCGAGCATCCTTCTAGTTAATAGATCAATATTCCTGCCGAGTCGCCTTTTAAATTTGAAAAAGAAAAAGTACGGATTTCGCAAAAACAATTCAAACGTATAAAAGTAAATGTGGCTAGAATTTATACAGCTCATCGCAGCTGAAAGCACGAAACCGAACATATCCACCGATTTGAACAGGGACCAAGGGCCATTCGTGGAATTTTAGGAAAAACCGTGAGAAATAATATTATTGTTAACGGGATAGGGCGAACATGGTTGGGGTCATTGTCAACGGAATGGATAAACTAATTCTAAATGACTAAGCCCCTTCACCGTTGGTGATGCTACTATTGTTCCTGTGGTGAATGTGCGTCTCTTATAAAGGACTCTATTGAGCTGCTAGCCCCTTTCATTAGAACGCTAATGCCTGTGTCCTTGGAGACGTGTGTCTGCTTTTTTGACGTTTAAAGTTACTGTCTTGGTCTTGGTCTTGAGCCCTAGTGTCTTGGTCTTGGTCTTGACACCTACTGTCTTGGTCGTGATCTTGAGGATTAGTGTCTTCGTCTTGGTCTCGGTTTCGGTCAACTTACTGTTTTGGTGACATCCCTGGCAAATGCTCTAAGTCAGAGGTTGTCAACCGGTGGTACGCGCACCCCCAGGGGCACAGGAGCTGCTGCCAGGGGTACGCGAAGAAAGACGAGAACATTTTTTAATGCAAAGGGAAATGAAAAATAATTATACAAAGACAGGTGCAATTGTAAACAGTAAATGTCTCTTTCTTTCGGTGGACAAACGATTTTTCAAAAAAGAAAGAATCGAATTATTGCTAATTAAGAAAAGGCATTAACATTTCGTTAACGTGTTCAATGGCGAATAACTGAAAATAACTGAAAAATAGTTAACTACAACTGAAATTTTAACTCAAAAATGACAATAACTTTAACTGTAACTATAACTGGAAAATAATTTCAATAACTTTTAACTGTAACTGTAAATGAAAAATAGTCACTAACTGAAACCACACTGCTCCCAGGTCAATTAAAAACTTTTAGCATTTTTTATTTCTTAAAATTTGCAATTAATTTAGCATATATCCATACTTGATCTCTCATTTGGATGTCTCCATCTGGTGGGTGCACGCACTATGAGAAGAAGAGGCAGAATTTTGTTTTTATTTCAGCAAGATCGCTTACCATAGCCGTCCTTTCTGTTCGTCACAATAACCTTTTGCACACGATACGGTCGGTCAAGTTGAACTCTCCACCAGTTTGGACCTCCTGGACGGTCTAAGGTACTTGAGCACGCAATTGGTGCCATATTATTATCATTGCTATAGTTTCCATCAACCGCTCTACTCGAGTCGCAGACACCGTTGTGTGAGTCCTGATATGTGCTACTTTGTGTGGCTGGTCTTCCAAGCGCCACATTCTCACACGGCGAGACGATGCCTATGAGAAACAAAAAATATTGAACTAAATAATGGAATAAAAAAGTTTAGTTTAAAATTTATGGAAATGCCATTTGCTGATTATGCGGTGGAATTTAAGTCACCGATCATATAAAGTAGCCCCAATGATCAATAATTCAACTAGTCAGGTTTTAAAATTTACTATCTACAATTCAAGAATGTTACCTTCGATTTAAGACTCAGTGAAGATTGGGCAGAATTTATCAATAATGAAGATTTGTTTGGGCTTTATAACCAGTGGCGGGGGCCACGGAGGGAGTTTGGAGGTTTGAACCCCACTTGCCATCAGGCCACCCGTGAGATTCGTGCAAAATTGCAGAGAAATTTTTGGTAAGTGGGGGGGGGCGTAGGGGATGATTGAGGATCGGTTGGTTCTACTAGTCTAAGTATCAAGCGTTCTCAACTGTATATATCTACAGGGTGGCGTTGCGGGCTTAAACGTTTGTTTGTTCACAAGAATCGTACATTGGATATTGAAAAGCTCATAAACACCTTTGCTGAACGACTGGATAGGCGAGCAAAGTTCTATGAAATGTAGTGTTATATATTTGAGACCAAAAGCAAAGCAATTGGGTGACCTGTAAAATGCGCGCCGACATTTGCGCACCGACATTTTCTCACCGACATTTGCGCGATATTACGTTAGTTGATATTATAGGGGTTAGGGTTAGGGTTAGAGTGAGGGTTTGACTTTGGGTTATGATTAAGACTATAGTTACTAAAGCACGGATGACTTATACTGTAATGTATGGCGCAATTCGAGCTTCCTCGAAATACGCGCTAATGTCGCCGCGCAAATTTTGGTCGCGCAAATGTCGGTGAAATTGTACAAGACCTATAACTGAACCATGATTGATAGTATTGGATGTCTGTTAATTGCTATGGCTTAACTAGCCTACTGCTTTTTAACTAGTAAAAGTGGTTTGAAGTTTTCATCAGCAATTTATTTGCCTGCTGTCTACTTTTTGCCGCCTTTTGCCACTTGTGAGTTGTGACACTGAATAGATTTACAGCGGTTTACATTTACGGGCCCATTGGCACGCGAGCCCATTGGCACGCGAGCCCATTGGCACGCGAGCCCATTGACACGCGAGCATATTGCCACGCGGGCCCATTGGCACGCGGGCCCATTGGCACGCCGGCCCATTGGCACGCGGACCTATTGACACGCGGGCCCATTGGCACGCCGGCCCATTGGCACACGGGCCCATTGGCACGCCGGCCCATTGGCACACGGGCCTATTCGCACCCATGTCCTTTGGCACGCGGGCCCATTGAAACGCGAGCCCATTGGCACGCAGGCCCATTTGGCACGAGGTCCCATTGGCAGGCGGTCACATTGGGCACGCGGGCCCATTGGCACGCGGGCCCATTCGCACCCGTGTTCTTTGACACGCGGGCCCATTGGAACGCGGGCCTATCGGCATACTTCCCTTTAAAACAAGATTTCAAGATTTGATTGAGCAGTAGCATCTGCCACGTGACTTTTACTCTTACTAGCATTGACACTAGAATAGGCCAAAGACAAGTAATTTTGGACTTAACACGCACAAATTGAAGCAGAATAATTTGAAATTGACTTGAGCATAAGAAATTACAGACATGGAACCTATTGATGCCAGACCTGTGATTTTGTGTCCAAAATGCTTTAAAACATACGTACGACCATCTACCATTTCTAAATTTTTCCCGGAGGGGAAACCCCCGGACCCCCATTCCAAGGGAGGCCGCGCTACACGCGGCCGGGAAGGGAAGTGTCTAACGCGAGGCAATGGGAGAAAGCAGGGTTATTGATAAGATTATCAATTTGGGGGGTAATTTAGGGTTATCCCTAACCCTAACCCTAGGGTTAACCCTAACCTCCCACTCTCAAACGCCTGGCGCTGCCCCTGTTTATAACTGCCTTTATATACCTGCTCAGCAACAATTTTTAGTCGAACAAATAACCCAACAGCAAAATCCGCATGCATGGAATTTGGGTGGCTGTTTTCAAAAGTCCAAGTACTGCATATTCCATCAGGCTTAACTGCTTTCCCCTCCCGTCTATCTTCCCATAAATTTCCTCTGAAATTTTTTGTTTGTTTCTTGAGCTCGATACTCTAATACGGAAACCTACGCGGGCTGTCGCTTAAAATCGCGCTTCTTATCAGATTACCTGATATATATATATATATATATATATATATATATATATATATATATATATATATATATATATATATATATATTACAGTCAAAGTGTAAAATCAGGGAATGTTGACATTGCCTGAAATTTTTAGGCAATGTCGACATATCCCGATTCACTCGGGCAATGTCGACATTGACTGAAATTGCTAGGCAATGCCTGAAATTTGCTCAGTTTCCACACGCTTTGCCTGAAATCTTTATCTGTGATGGAATAGGAGCAGGTAAATGTCGGCATATGTCAACATTTTCTAAAAAATTTAGGCAATGTCAACACATATCTATAATATTAAGATCCTTATTCTGTATGTCTGTTACCTTCAAGCGTTCTGATTGGTTGACTATTGGCAGACGGTTTAGTCCTTACGTCGCGATGCGTTGGTGGGCGATGTTCGAAGACGACGTTGCTATTGGTAACAATTGTTCGTAGCTTGAGGAAGTTGCGCGATTTTAACGTACATTTTAACGTACACAAAAATACGTGTACAGCGTCACAAATGGTCACAGTTGCGTGATTTTAACAACGTACATAGGCCTAATTATTACGTGGCGCAGAGATTGGCTAAGTGGCGTATGTACAGTGCATCATTGAAATGTTGTTCAGCATGAATTCAATGATTGGGTATTATATATAGGTATTGGATCAGTATTATCCTGCACTGCGAGCGAAGCGAGCGCGAGCGAAGCGAGCATCTTTCTAGTGTGTGTGTTATTAATGTTGTAGAACTGTTTTATATTTATACTTGTTCCTTTATTTCATTTGAAATTAATAAAGTTTTGGCAGTTATTAATGTCTCAGAACTGTTTTATATTATTGCTTGCAACGTTTAAGGGGCCATTCATATAGTACGTACGCAAAGAAGTAATATTTTCAACCCTCCTGTTGCACACCATACATTTTGGTTAACCCTCCTATGCGTACGTACAAATTAGCAACCCCCTGCACGGTGAAAATTAATTTTTAGCCATTGACAAGAAGCATTTGTTTACTATACTATTAAATTAAAGGTTTTTAATATTTAAATAACCGTGGGAACAATAGTCGGGACACTTTGTTTGACCGTGAGAAAGTAATTTTGTTCAAATCAAATGTTTGTGTGAATATGCCAGCCTTCTATCTATTTATAAATTTGAATGGGCGTACGTACAAATTCAGTCGTGACCCCACCCCCTCCCTCCCGTACGCTTCCGTACGCAAAATCGCCTAAATCTCAAACCCCCTCCTCCCTCGGTGCGTACGTACTATATGGACAGCCCCTAATTTGCAACTCATTTAATTTTTTTATGTTACACACTGGTGCATGCATAGCTCCATATATACAGTGCTATTCCATGACGGATAAAAATTTAATGCAAAGTGTGCAGAAAATCTGAGCAAATTTCAGGTATTGTTAAACAATGCCCAACAATTTCAGTCAATGTCGACATTGCCCGAGTGAATCGGGATATGTCGACATTGCCTAAATTTCAGGCAATGTCAACATTGCCTGATTTCACACTGACTGTGTACACACACACACACACACACACATATATATATATATATATATATATATATATATATATATATACACGGTGATCACGAAAATCAGGACCCCTAGATTAATGAATATAACTCAACGAAAAGTCAACTAATATTGAACAAAGTTGTAGTACGTGTACTTTAGATAGCTCTAATGATATTCCACTCATAGTTTGTGTTCAAACGGTCCGCCATTTGCTGCAATACACGCACGAAGACGCCTACGCAATTGCTTGAATGACGCATCAATGATGCCTTGATCAATCTCGTCCCACACTTGCATGATGCGTTGTCACAGGTCCTCAATATCACGGACTTTCGTTCGGTGAATGCATTCCTGCAGAACACTCCAAATGTTATAATCCACCGGATTCAAATCCGGGCTGTTGGGTGGCCAGAGAGTAGGCGGAATGAAGTCAGGCGTTTCGTTACCTAACAGTTCAACTGTCTCTGGAGCTCTGTGTGCCGGTGCGCCGTCCTGTTGGAATGTGTAATAATCTGAGAAAGTTCGGGTGTCCGGCAGCAGTCCCTGCATCAGTAGAACGTCTCTGTAATACTGTCCGTTAACTTTCACCCCCGGCTCGACGAAGTGAATAGCTGTACGACCGAGTGCTGAAACACCAACTGATACCATTAAGGACTTGGTGAAAGTCGGACGAGTACGCAGAAGACGAGCGCCAGTGATGTCCTTCTTTCTTGTACCAGCTGCAGCGTAGAGGCGAAATATTTTTTGAGGATCGAGAGTGCCTCCTAGGCCTAATATAATTAAAATTTCAGCATGATTGGTCGAAAGGTAGTTAAGTTATGCTCATTAATCTAGGGGGTCCCGATTTTCGTGATCACGGTGTATATACTCAGACTTTACACAGCATACAGGTCAAACAGACTGATGCTAGTTTTCAGGCTCACTGCCGTTTCTCTTTTTAATTAAGAATCGAACAACGCATTCCTTTTGCCTCTTTGAACTACCACTGAGCTATGTTATTCCACGTACAGTGTGTTTGATTGTTTACGTGCTGTTTCGACTTGACTACTGTATAGTAATAGTAATCTCGTGACACCCATATTATTCGCTTGCAATCGGTATGCCCGACGCTGGAATGACCATGTCACTCCGCTCCTCAAAGATAATCTCAACTGGCTGAAAATAAAAGAACGAATTACCTTCATGCGATGTTTCCTGCCGTACAGAGCACCTAACGACCCCCTCTGTCCAGAGTATATCTTCTCGCTCTTTACAAAATCCACATCAATTGAGCGTTCACTTTCCTCCGTTCGAGCAATCGAGTGCAGCTAATAGTCTCTTTACCGGCCAAAGCAGCCAAGCTGGGGTGAGGACCGACCAAAATCGACTATCGTTTAACAGGTCAAAAAACAAATTTCTCTGACTGACCACGTCGGAAACGTCACCTCATTGATCGCTCCGACTTCATTGTGGAGGTAGTCGTCACAGCACCCAGTAGACAGTTGCGTCTACTGGTTGTACTCCTTGACGAGTCACTCACGTTTGATGGACATCTGAATAACATCATCCGATCAAGCTGCTGCTACTACTTGCGTCGGATTAGACAAATTCGACACTACCTGCCCACTTCGGCTGCGACGGATCTCCTCCTGGCACTTGTGGTTGCCCGTGTCGACTACTGCAACAGTGTGCTGCACGGCGTCCCACAGAGTCAACTCTGTCGACTACAGACGTAACTGAGCGTCTCGGCACGCCTTATCTTTCGTTCCACATGGAGAGCACGCATGACTCCACTACTAAGGGACCGATTGCACTGGCTAAGGATCCCTGAGCGGGTAGCGCTTAAGCGGCATTGGCTCACGTACCGCGTCCTAAACGACCCTCATTGTCCAACATACTTCTCCGAGCTGATCGTGAGAACGACGCCTATCGAACGTCGTTCTCTACTTCGATTGGGACACAGTAATCAACTCGTCGACCCTACTCCTCTCAGGACAGCGGGTATCGGAGACAGATCCTTGCGGCTCAGGAATCCTCCTTTGAGGAATTTACTCCCGAAATCAGTGACAACTGACACTCCCGGATCGGTTCCGGAAACAGTAGAAGACACATTTGTAATAACAGCTCGTTTTAGTAAAGCGCTCTTGACTTTCCCTCTTTAGCCATGAAATTGTCTCGTACAATAATAATAATAATAATAATAATAATAATAATAATAATAATAATAATAATAATAATAATATACTGTAGGTATGGTGTACTCTAGAGTAGATTGTGCCTAGAGTCCACCCTGCCTGCCTCACCGGGACGCCCGGGGAATATAAAAAACAAGCTGACGAAATAGCATTCCAGGCTTATTACAAGTAGGGCAAGTAGTAGGCCTATAAGTGAACGCAAATAGTGTCAGTGAAACAACATATACAACTCACAACAGCTGGTACAGTACTGTAAAACAGTGTGAATGATAATTGTCAACCAATAGAGCGGCCATTTATCAACTTATCAATCTGACAAACAAAACATTAACGATCATCGCCATTTTAACAAACACGATCTGTATAACGCCACTGTTTAATTTGACAGCTTCAAATGTGGGCCGTGACACAAAGTCATCTGATAACCGCTGAATTAAAGCAATGCCAAATACTTACAGTTTCTATCTGTTCTAGCGTAGACTTCAACCTCACACAAGGTGAGCCATCCAGTTCCATTGCTTGGCTGTTGAATGATAACATATTGACCGGCGCGTATGCATAGCTTGCAGTTAAGGGTGACTGTTGCACCAAGCGCCACTGTCGAGGGGTACTGGCCGCACAGAGGATAGGCTCCTCTGACTGGAACTGCCGTTGAATTTGTCACTCCGACGATGAAGTAATCCAAGCGATTAGCTGTTAAAGACCAAACAATACAAATAGGGATATGTCCAGTTCGATCTGAAATGTTCTGGCTCTTTAATATTTCAACATTAATAGATCAAGATTTCTGCCGAGTCGCCTTTTAAATTTGAAAATGAAAAAGTACGGATTTCGCAAAAACAATTCAAACGTATAAAAGTAAATGTGGCTAGAATTTATACAGCTCATCGCAGCTGAAAGCACGAAACCGAACATATCCACCGATTTGAACAGGGACCAAGGGCCATTCGTGGAATTTTAGGAAAAACCGTGAGAAATAATATTATTGTTAACGGGATAGGGCGAACATGGTTGGGGTCATTGTCAACGGGATGGATAAACTAATTCTAAATGACTAAGCCCCTTCACCGTTGGTGATGCTACTATTGTTCCTGTGGTGAATGTGCGTTTCTTAGGTGTGCTTTTGGATGAAACGCTATCGTTTGATGCACACACCAACAACGTTATCTGATGCTGTCATTACCAGATACGGAGGGTGAAGCTGGTTCGGCGCTACCTAACGGTGAGTGCGGCCATTCAGCTTGTACGGGCCTTCGTCTTGTCAAGAATGGACTACTGTAACAGTGTCTTGCTAGGCCTACCGGAAAACAAGCTAAATCGACTTCAGTCCGTACTGAATCTGGCTGCACGAGTGGTCTTCGGTTGTCGCTGGAATGACCACATCACGCCACTGCTGAGAGATCGCCTCCACTGGTTACGCGTTCAACAGCGTATTGTTTACAAGCGTTGTTGGCTCACTTTACGAGACCTTTAAGACCCACACTGCCCAGAATATCTGAGTGCGCTGATGCATCGAACGACGTCGAACGAATCGAGAATGAAGCTTCGGTCGAGTCGTCGAGTCCTGCTGCTTGTCCCTCCTCCGTCAAAGACCTCCAAGTTTGGAGAAAGGTCATTCTCCAAAGGGAATCCGTTACTTTGGAACTCGTTACCTGACGATGTGTCGGAAGTTGCCTCTGCGGAATCTTTTCTTAAGAACTTAAAAACACACCTATTTAATATATGATTTAAATGATTTATGTCAAGGCGCTTTTGTCGTAGGCCTTAACCTTATTTACTGCGCTCGAGAATTTGTATAGAAATAAATATAATAATAATTTCCATTACTTATTTTGGACATCAGAGCTCACTGCTTAGCCATAATATCATGAAAAATCGTCTGTGGCTTGTGTTCTACCCAGACCCAGCAGCGGGTCTCCTCACGACGCTCTTCCAATTTTCTTTGGTAGGACAAAATTGGATGAATGTGCCTATCTTTATGATGCACTGCTTCTGGAACCCTCACTGTGCGAAGGTAGCTTGTTCTACATTGCTAGTTTTAACGCGTCATTCGAAAATTACAGAACTTTGAATAAATCAAAATTTAGATACATATTTTATCAAAACTTTCAATTGTTTTTGAAATTATGATTATCATCGTAATTATGGAGACATTTCTTCTAAACTCCTATAAACTGCTTCTCTATGAAGGGACTGCATGCGTGGAAAGCTGGAATTACAATTTTAAAATACCAGTGATGTGATGTCTCGAAACATTGTCTCGTCTCGAGACAGTCTCGAGACAGTATTTTCAATGTCGTCATCTTGGTCTTGCTAGACATTGTCTCTGTCTTGGGTTTGGTCTCGGCAGTGGGTTTTCCCACTGTGAATAATAATGTTTTATGCGGTTGATGACTTCCGAATTATGGACCATAAGAGATTGCCACATGCACACTGCACAGTTTGGAAAACGATAGTTACTGAGAAAAAATGACCACTATCTAGTTTCACCAACTAATGAGACATCCACTTGCAAAGTCATTCATACGCTTACGTAAACACTTGCTTTGGTGTTTAATTGATACTGGAGGGGCTCAATGGAGGGGGCTCGGATCGGTACAGGAGACTGGTCAGGGTTAAGGGGATGGCCTTTTTGAGGCAGACTTTTAATCGGACTGGGTCAGATGGGAAGAGGACATGGCGGGTTCTCAATGGGTTACTGGGAGAGGATCATAACACCTATGGTCCTGGCGCGGATTTTAGTGCTGAGGACTTCCACCAGTTCATCGAGGAGAAGGTTGCAAGTATACGAGACAGAACAGCGAATGCTGGTCATGCGATTTTCTCTGCATATGATGGCCCTCGACTGTTGGCTTTATCCTCTCCGTTCTTTGACCTTGGTGAGGTCGGCTCCAAACAAGCAATGCTCTTCCGACCCGATTCCTGTTTGGCTTCTAAAGGACTCTATTGAGCTGCTAGCCCCTTTCATTAGAACGCTAATGTCTGTGTCCTTGGAGACGTGTGTCTGCTTTTTTGACGTTTAAAGTTACTGTCTTGGTCTTGGTCTTGAGCTCTAGTGTCTTGGTCGTGGTCTTGAGGATTAGTGTCTTTGTCTTGGTCTCGGTTTCGGTCAACTTACTGTTTTGGTGACATCCCTGGCAAATGCTCTAAGTCAGAGGTTGTCAACCGGTGGTACGCGCACCCCCAGGGGTACAGGAGATGCTGCCAGAGGTACGCGAAGAAAGACGAGAACATTTTTTAATGCAAAGGGAAATGAAAAATAATTATACAAAGACAGGTGCAATTGTAAACAGTAAATGTCTCTTTCTTTCGGTGGACAAACGATTTTTCAAAAAAGAAAGAATCGAATTATTGCTAATTAAGAAAAGGCATTAACATTTCGTTAACGTGTTCAATGGCGATTAACTGAAACAAACTGAAAAATAATTAACTACAACTGAAATTTTAACTAAAAAATGACAATAACTTTAACTGTAACTATAACTGTAAAATAATTTCGATAACTTTAACTGTAACTGTAAATGAAAAATAGTCACTAACTGAAACCACACTGCTCCCAGGTCAATTAAAAACTTTTAGTATTTTTTATTTCTTTAAATTTGCAATTAATTTAGCATATATCCATACTTGATCTCTCATTTGGACGTCTCCATCTGGTGGGTGCACGCACTACGAGAAGAAGAGGCAGAATTTTGTTTTTATTTCAGCACCATCACTTACCATAGCCGTCCTTTCTGTTCGTCACAACAACCTTTTGCACACGATACGGTTGGTCAAGTTGAACTCTCCACCAGTTTGGACCTCCTCGAGGGTCTGAGGTAATTGAGCACGCCATTGGTGCCCTATTATTATCATTGCTATAGTTTCCATCAACCGCTCTACTCGCGTCGCAGACACCGTTGTGTGAGTCCTGATATGTGCTACTTTGTGTGGCTGGTCTTCCAAGCGCCAAATTCTCACACGGCGAGACGATGTCTATGGTAAACAAACAAAAATTTTGAACTAAATAATGCAAATATAATATATAAAAATGGACAAATACCCCACGAAATTGTCAGTCTGTTTTTATCACACTACCCAAGAAAACAGAATCCATAAAATGTGAAGACTATAGAACAATAAGCTTAATCGGCCTCGCCACAAAACTTGTAATGAAAATCCTCGTGGCCAGAGCATGAAACAAAATAAAACCACAAATTGCAGAAGAACAGTATGGATAGTGGATACGGAGAAATATGGGTTGTAGAAATGACATATACGTTTTAAGAATTTTGGCAGAAAGAGCAATAGAGGTCAAAAAAGACCTATACATATGTTTCATAGATTATGAAAAAGCGTTTGACAATATCAAACACGAGGAATTGTTAAAAATTCTTAGAGAAATAGGCATGGAAGAAAAATAACATCTATTCCAAGAGCTCTATTGGAACCAAGAAGCAGCAGTCACAGTTAACGGGAAAGTAGAGAAATGGATAAGATTAAAAAAATAGTCAGACAAGGATGTGGCCTCTCTCCAGAATTTTTCAATCTCTGTGCCGAAAAAATAATGGAAAACATCAAAGACATAGAAGGAGTTTCAGTCGGAGGAAGAAACATCAACAACATAAGATTTGCAGACGACACGGTACTAATAGCCGACAGCAGAGAACAACTTCAAAGACTGATTGACATAGTGGTAGAAGAGGCGGGAAAGCTAGGATTAAAAATAAATCACAAAAACACAGTTAGTGGCAATTTCCAAAGCGAAAGAAACCCCTATCTGCAAAGTATATGTTCAACATCACGAAATTCAGCAGGTGTAACAGTTCAAATACTTAGGTGCACAAATTACAAGTGATGGAAGATGCGACGAAGAAATCAGAAAAAGATTTGGCATTGCCAAGTCAGCATTAGTGGGCTTACGAACATTCTAAAAAGTTAGCACATAACAATGCCAACTAGAATAAATGTGCTGAAATCTTATGTGTGGCCAATAGACCTACTGCTATAGGGCTGCTAGACTTGGACAGTATCCAACATTATGTGGAAAAACTTGCGGCAACCGAAATGTAGTTTTTCGAAGGATGATGAGGATCGGCTGGAAAGACATGATGAATAACAACGAAGTGTTGGTCAAAGAAGGAACACGAAGGAGCTTGATTATTATTACTAAGACAATTTCTATAGCGCTGTAACATGGTTAAGTACCAAAACCAAAAGCGCTTTGACAACGCTAACATGTCAGTGGTGGACAGAAGATGGCGATCTTGAAGTCCGCTCGGATGAAGAAAAACAAAACTCGCGACCGAGAAGTCCGGTGCAGTCGTAAGAAGCGGTCTTTCACTGGAGAACTGCAACCACCACGATGTTGTCAGCGCAGAACGGAAGATGTTGTTGGTCCGCAAGATTGGTAGAAGAATTTCCCGCAAGAAGACCGACGGCGATAGGCGGACCCGAAGACGGACGCCCCAGCCAGTCAGAAGTATTCCCCGTCGGCGAAATCCAAGAGCGGTCTTCCGAGAGAAATGTTTCGTCACCGATATCAGCGAATCCGACGAAGATTGATTCAACGAAGTGCAGAAAATATCTCTTCTCGGTCGCGCTGTACCACGCGGCAGCCATTAGAGGCTGACCTTGGCGAGCTTTATACGAACGATGACCGATTCGAAACGTTCAGAACGACGTTAAAAAGCGAAGAACTGCAGAAGACCCTCGAAAAACCGACGAGTCGATGCAAAAGTCCGCTCGTAGAACATCGGATAAAACCAAAACGGCGACGAAATCCGAAGCGCACACAAACGTGCGCGGGACGGCCATGACGGCACCCACCGGATTGATGGCAACAATAACAACAAGACAGATAGATTTTGTTGGTAATATAATGAGAAAGATGGAATAGAAAAGTTTTTTACAACAGAAAGATTGATGGGAAAGGAATAAAAGAAGACAATGGAGAAAATATGTGAACAGGTTATGCTATCTACAGGGAGAAAACTACGGAATAATGATGACATCATTCACGCAACAAAAGACTGAGGGAAATGGACAACAAAATTTTTCAAGGAAATTTACGGGAAGTTGGACGAGGGGAAAGCAGTTAAGCTTAATGGAATATACAGTACTTGGACTTTGGAACATATTTGACAAAATAACTCATCCAAAACTGGCAACCAAATTTCAAGCATGAGGATTTGGGGGTTGGGTTTTTTGTTCGACTAAATATTGGTTGTTGAACAGGTGACAACAGGCAGTTTTGAAGCCCAACCAACAGTGAAGAAGTGTTTAGCACATCCTTCAAGTCTCTAGGGATTACCTCTACCTAAATGATTCCATGTACATTGTGTTTGAGGGTTTCTTCAGTCATGATATACGCTATCTAGAGAATCGTTCTTCGAATGCTATTTAAACGCCAGCAGAGAGAATCGTTCTTCGAATGCTATTTAAACGCCAGCAGAGCAATTGTGCGAAAAGCTAGTGAACAATTAAACGACAGTACCGAAGCAGCACAACATGATATACATTTGGCCGTGCTCTTCATTTTCTCACATGGCTTTTAAGTCAAATGAAACGGTTCGGACGAGATCATCTCGATTGGCCGCCAACCGCAGCTGGGATGGAGTTCAGTGTGCTTGTTGACATGGAATGAAATTGCTTGCCCGATTTTATCCCCCCACGACTACCTCCGAAGAACACTGAAATTAGTGAACACGTGATGAAACTACGTCTGGAGGTCCCTCGAACGCTCACTTTTGTCCAGCACTCTTGAGATAAATTTGCAGTTAGTGCTCTATATAAATAATTACTATGTTCATTATTACAAAAATGGCGATGCTATAGCTTTTATTCCTATTCTTCTTCTTCTTCTTCTTATTATTATTATTATTATTATTATTATTATTTATTATTATTATTATTATTATATTTTTATTATTGAGACAATTGTTTTAACGCGGTCGGCATGGCGAAGGCCAAATCAAGGCGCTTCAACAAACGTCACTTGTATGAGATGTTAAACAAGTCAGACTAAGTTCTTCATGAATAACGTAGCAGAGTTAGATTTCCAGCGCTCTCCTGCAATGAATTCCACAGAATTGAATTGCCACGTGAAGCCGATCTGTCGCCGAACAGTCTCAGTTTTTGGCCGGAGGAAGGACGAGTTGCAGAACGCGACTGCTAGAGCGGAGCTGAGAAGTAGTCATGAGTGCATCCACCAGATGGGGCATCCACCCACCAGATGGGCAAAGGGCATGCAAAAGACAATGTATGTTATTTTAGGACATATTATGAGCAAGCAAGGCTCCTGTCTAGTAAAAGAACTAATTCAAGGAACACTCCTTGGAGGAAGATAATGTGGGAAACCGAGAACAGCATGGCCAGATAACAAAACAGCACGAACTGGACTCTCATTTCATATCATCATTCGGAAAGCACGATAGCTACAGAAATGGAGAGAAGTCAAACATAGTGTAGTGGACTGTAGCCCAACCTCGAATCGCGGATGGCTGAAGAACAGAACAAAGCAGATCATTTCGTTAATCAAAACCCGTCTAACTGCGAAAACTTCCGATACCTCAGCCTCTTCTACGCATCTCATTCCTTAATCTTCTACTGTTGAATCAATCATCCCTCATAATCTACAAATGGGAAAGGAGATTGGAGGACCGGAAGCCGATTTTCCAAGAAGCAAGTCTATATTTCGCAGGCTTGTCCATGGGGCGGAACGTCCCATGGGAATCCCATGTGATTCGTCCCATGGGATGGGATATGGGACGGGACAGCACTGTTCCGTCCCATCCCATGGGACTCATGGGGCAGAGCTTCTCTTAATTATTTTTATCTGCGGAAACCAGAACGAAATTATGAACATACTTTTATTATACAGCAAACGCGTCAATGGCAATGGACATAACGCTTGTGCTGGATAATTTCAGTGCTGATATTTTCGTTTTGATTTCTTTTTTTCCCGATCTGTCATGCTCGCAGCGAATATACAATGTCTGACAAACTTTCAATAGTTTTTCTAATAATAATTGTAATTAATTATATGACACCAATGTTTTATATCTATCGAACGAAACGAATACAAGACTTACCAAGAAATTGCACGTAATCATATTTTACGTCCTGTCAAAGCAAGAACAGAAACTTCACAATACATGCACTGTGCAGTGTATTTCCTCACACATTTCATTTCAAATGCATCGTTATCATTAATTGAGCATTTATTAATTATTATTTCTTCTTCTTATCTTCTTATGGTAATTTTGTACTATTGCCAGTGGACAACAGCAAGGTTGAACCTCGAAGGATACCCCGACCGATTCTTAGCGAAACTTAAGACGCATATTTTCAACATTTCCTACTCCTACTAAAGACTATTGTAAAGAGCTCTTGACTATGGCCTTCGCCACACATATAGCGCTATATAAATTGTCGTTTATAATAATAATAATAATAATAATAATAATAATAATAATAATAATAATATTAATAATAATAATAACATTCAAAGCTAATTTTTAGGTGATTTAGGTGAATGCCTGGAAGCTCATGGAGGATACAGTTACAGCGCATTCCTTATGCGTTCGAATAATCCGATACCAAAATGTATCTCAAAGTACAAATCACGGAATTTAGATGACGAATTTTCTGGTGCCTGTGAAAATATATATATGACCACATCCGTTACCAGACCAGCGAGATTCCATCTACTCTCTGGAGTCATGCCATTCGGCGGGGTCATGGTCAAGGGGTGACGCAAAGGCCCCCGCCGCCTCGCGCTTCTGATGATGATGTGAAAATATAGACTATATTTACCAAAAAGGCTCTGCAGGAGTCGGTAGCAGAAAACTCCATGAGTGAGCGACACGTTATCAAATCACATGTGGCGTTATCGTAGATATTGAAGCCAATGCAGTCGGAATAGGAAATGCAAAGTCTTGCACATTCAGCGGCAGATCTGCCTGTGACAAAATACCTCTGAGTCAGCGAAACAACATTAGCAACAGCACACAGCCTTCCTCCATTTTCACCGAAGACGGTGTTGTAAAGTCCGCTTCTTACATTGGTTACGCTCATTTCTCCGTTCACCAAAACAATCATGAGCAAGGTCAGTTCCTTCATTAGTTTCATGTTTATTTTGAAATTTGCGTTTGGTCAATAAGATAAACTGTCAAATTTCTGTTAGATTGCTGTTTAATTTGTTACTCTTCAGTTCGGAAGCTGCGACTATCCCGAATAGAAATTTCTGTCCGACTGATGAGCGCTGTATATGCAAAGAGTCATCTGCTGCACTCACAGGCGACATGTACAGTAGTCAAGGAGATACGGTACACGAATTTCGAAACATAATTCATTATTCATTTAATAAAATCGACTCGGAAGTGAAAATGGCTGTAACCGCTGTCATTGTAAACGCCAAAGCATAATAATGTTGTAAAACTAGTCATTCCTATTGAAATCACATGATGCAATGGCAACCATTTAGGACATTGAAATGATTGCGTTATTCACTTGTAGAATGCAATAATTAAATTTATTACGGTAGCCTAACAAGTTTCGACTCATTCGGACGACAATGATACCAATGGGATAGCGCCTAATGTTTTCATGCCCAGGTTGGGTTATTCATTTCTGGAGTATTGTGTCCTTTTGTCTCGCCAGAGAGCGTGCATGTCGTCAAATGCATATGATTCCTGCTTTCAAGTAAGTTTATTCTTTGTCAAAATTCTATTGTTTCCATTTGCAGCAATGCAGACGGGGAATCGTCATCTATTGTATTTACCTTGGAACCAATATGGGCGCAGTTTACGATAATGCGTTCCTCTTCCTCGGTAGGATCAGACTCTGGCGCCCATGGTAACTGTGAACTCTGTTGTCGTGCTATCAGTCGCACTTCCGATCTCCAGAATATTATACAACACTCATTTTAATAAAATATGGTAATTGTGTATGGTTTTTAAGAAATGAATTTGAACCACAGTTTGTTGTCAAAATTTGATGTTTCGCTGGTTTTGTTAATCCCAGTGATTAAATTATCGCTAGTCAACAGAAAAGATTTTTCAATGACTTTCTCAAATCAGAGTGTCTGTTGCCAATCTGAATATCCTGATTCCAGTGGCATAAGCCATTTCTTTCTCACTCTCTCACGTGTGTAAGTGACTTTATACCAAGTTTTCTGAGTTCCGGTTTCCTAGAAGTCCATCGACAACAGCCTTGAAGGAATTCAAAGCTAATCAGTGCTGAAGTTGTGAAATTTGAGCTGGGGGTGTTGAGGACTGAAATCCAATGAATGACAAAAGCTGCATGTACCTAACATGCGAATTTTGGGAGGTTGAACAGTTAGCTGGTGGGGGGTGGTTTCAACCCTCCCCTTCGGCAACTCCAACACGAAAGCTAAGTAACTCGAGGTCCAACCAAAGTTTCTTCGTTCAAATTTGCATCAGTCCTTACGATAAAGTTCTCTTTAAGGTGCTGACACCAGTGGCGCCAGAGCCCCCCTATTGAGTGCCTGCCACCCCAGTGCGCCCCCCCCAGTTGGGACCCTATACTTAATTCTACATACATTAAACAACAAATGGTTGGCCCCTGATTAGAAGTTGCCACCCCAACGCCCCTCCCCCCACTTGCCAAATCCTAGAGCCGCCACTGGCTGACACGCTTTGCGATTGCCATCAATAGCTTTTACGACGCTTTGAGCAATCCCAGTTTTATATGCAGTGGCGGCTGATAGATTTTGTATAGTATTACTAGCGGTTCGTAATTCACATTTTTGCTCTGGAATATGTTCAAAAGTTGTTGTCAACTGCTGCCTTGAAAGATGATGGTTATATGCACGGCTATCTCACAAAGAGAAGAAACAGTAGTAATTTGTGTAACCACTTTGCATATCCATCAGTATACTGATAACTTTAGTCACCACACATTTTCCATCCAAATGTTCTGTAGTTAGTCAAATTTCAAAATATTTCTCACAGGCTCATAAGATTCTTACATGTCTATAGTATGGAACTTTCAGGAAAGAAGGTCTTGAGTTGTCATTATGTAAATGATTGTACCCTAAGCTCAGATATTCTATAATACTTGCATGCCGTAAGGACAGTAATTATGTCGAAATAGTATGTACTGCAAGTATTCTAACTTTTGAAATATTTGAATGTGAACAGTGCTTTTAGGATTTACTGGCACATCTATTTTAATGTTCAGTCATTATATCAAAGTTCTCACAGGTTTATTTTATTGGTGAGTCACTTTCCATAGAGTTACTTTTCCCTAAACTGGTGCAGTGAATTTTCTAATAGTCGCCTTGGAAAATATCATGGATAATATTTCATAAAAAGGCCTACAGTTCTTCCAAGACTGACACGCGGTATGGCATCCATAAATTAAATGTCTTAAGAAGCTAATAAAACAGTTGACAAATTCTCAATCGGTACAACGGCAGTTAAAGTTTGAAAGAGTCGGAAAAATTGCTCGAATACGACACGAATAAGACAGCGCAGATAAATAACGTAGCTCAGTCTCCATTTTGTCGTTTGATTCTATTGAGCATGCATTGGGTCGATTGATCTCGATGTATTGTGGCGAAACGGACAGTAAGCCTATGCAGCGTCCACTCACTGATCAACACAGGTAGCCTACGTCTTCTGTCCGATCACGCTACACGGGCTAAGGCTCGTCAAGGAGCGTAGTCTGTTCGTCCACGTCTTCTAGAGAGCTGTTCTTCCCATCGATGGAGATCATTCTTAACTGTCAACCTTCAAAATGAAGATGACACATAAAGAAAAAGAAAAGAATATTTGTACACATAGAAATTGATAGAATCTATCCCATAATTATTATCCTTAACCTGCACAGTTACTCAGTCATGCAATGGCGTAGCCAGGAGTACGTATTGGGGGCGGCACATCGAGAAAAAATGTTGTGGTGAAGCTCTTCGACCCCAACATTCGTGTATTCTCTTTGACCAAAGGACACTCCACCAAAGCATTTCAACGATTTTGCGCAAATCCCTTGATCGGTCCCAGCCCGAATACGGGTCAGGCCCCCGTGGCTACGCCAATACAGTTTATGCGGCAGTTTGGTCAGTAGAGTGGCTGTCCAACAGAGTTAGAGCATATGCTAGGCCTGCGCTCTTTGTTTTCAGATACACATCAGCCAATCTATTGTACATTCAATTTCAGGCATTATTCGATTCCATTTACAGTAATTGCTTTGAATGAAACAGACGCTTCGTGTTCTATTATATTCGTATTAGGACTATGTATGGCAACCTCCATTCTGTCAATTATGCTCAAAATTGCTTCAGTTGTCTTAGTTGCTTTGTAATTAGTAATCAATTCCCTCAAATCAAATCAGCGTCCCACAGCACACACGTTCGAAAACGGCAAAGCAACACCATTGAGGTTGCCGTGGTCACTCTAACACTGCTTTGTGGTCGCCGAAGTTGCGATCATCTATTGCGTGGGCTTCATATAATTGTGGTGGTTCTATGACATAGGAAGTGTATCCATGATACAGCTCTTCGTTGTTTACCGCTTCTAAGAGTGACGACCGCTTTGTGTCTGATTTGAAGCTGGTAAACATACCTTTATTCCAGTTCACATCAAAATCGTTTACACTTTAATATTGATTTCGCAATTCTGTCCCGCCATAAAATAATTTATTTATGTTTTCTCAAATTCACATCAAATATTAGTCAACCTTTTTTTGTTGCAACGTTTCAAACCACCTCTCGGTCGTTGCTACGTTTGATCGCCTTTCTATTTTATTTTTGAAAAACGCCTTCTAGCAAAAGCACAGCGCATACTAAAATCTCTTGGCCCATAATTAATTAATTATTTTTTTATCCCTTCAATTCTATTTCTATTTGCTGCAATATGGCTACCAGACCCAGACTTGGAAACAGGTCACATTTTGAGACCCGGTGATCCAGTAACCCGATATAAAAGTGACCCAGTGACCCGGTGACCCGGTGACCCAGTCATTGGTTCTTATATTTGAATATTTATCAATGACGTCAATTAAACGTTGTCATCACACCATAGAATTTTTTCATTACATTTTATAACATTCCATAGAGTAATAATACCAATGTTATATCTTGAATGTAACATAGGAAGCTTCGGATAAAAGTCATTCTTGCTTCCGACTTGCTCTTTTTCCCTCCAACTTTCCAGTTGTTTCCCGTTATTACAAAACGGCAGCCAATAATATTACAGTAGGCCTACAATATGAGATCTACCAATGAACACTACGCTTAAGAATAGTCATTCGGCTATTACAACCGCAGTGGAAACTAATTATAGCATGAGTATCACGACCGTCAATATTATCATACAAAGTATTGAGCCTAGTTAAGCTATAATCAGTCATGATGATGGTCGTATGCTGACAACTACGAAGGACTTCCCGAAGACCATTTGTAACTTCAACTTCAATGTACTACATTTCTGTCTGAGACCCGATGGATCCACTCCTCAGAATTTAATTATTCTTTGGCATTTTATGTTGCCCAAGTCTGACTGTGGGCTCGTCATATTAGAATTATGAACCATTTAGAAAAATGAGAGTTGAAAATAGCATTTTGCAATATTCCTGGTAAATAACTTCGGCACGTCGACGTAATTCAACTGAAGCCGGTGTGGCAGGCATGGCGGACTCTAGGTACAATTTACTCTAGAGTCCATCATACCTAGGTACAATGTACTCTAGAGTACACCATACCTAGGTACAATGCACTCTAGAGTACCCGATAACTGGCGGTAGCATCTACTCTAGAGTACGAAATACCTAGGCATGGTGGACTCCAGGCACAACGCACTGCAGAGTGCATCATACCTAGGTGCAACGTACTCTAGAGTACATCATACCTAGGTACAACGTACTCTAGGTGCATCGTATCTAGGTACAACGTACTCTAGAGTCCACTGTACCTAGGTACAACGTACTCTAGAGTCCACTGTACCTAGGTAAGCCGTACTCTAGAGTGCATCATACCTAGGTAGAGTACATCATACCTAGGTAGAGTACATCATACCTAGGTACAACGTACTCTATGTACATCATATCTAGGTACAACGTACATTAGAGTCCATTGTACCTAGGTACGACGTACTCTAGTTAAAGTACGTTGTACCTAGGTATGATGTACTCTAGAGTACGTTGTACCTAAGTATCACGTACTCTAGAGTACGTTGTACATAGGTATGATGTACTCTAGAGTACGTTATACCTAGGTACGACGTACTCTAGAGTACGTCGTACTTAGGTACAATGGACTCTAATGTACGTTAGTTAGTTAGTTAGTTAATATGCCAACTTACAGTATATAGCGCTATAGTCACAGCAGACCAAGATCAAGAGCGCTTTACAGATTGCACTTAAATGAGATGTTAAACAAGTGCGTCTTAAGTCTGGTAGCAAACATTTCTAGACTAGTCGCATTAGTCACAATGTCGGGCAGCGAATTCCAGAGGAGGGATTCCCCGGGTGAAAGACCTCTCCCGAATTTCACTGTATTAGATGGAGGGGGGTACAACCAATTGGACCTGATTACAGGAACGAAGCTGCCGCCGACAGTCAGTAAGCGATGGCCTATACACAAGTTCAGCCAAGTAGACTGGGCAGGCGGGATCATTGAGGACCCGGAATGTCAGGCAGCATCTCTTGTAGATGATGCGCTCAGGGATGCGCAGCCAATGCAGCTTGCCATTGAGTAAGGGGGCGATGTGCTCGCCCCATCTGGCACCGTAGATCATGCGAGCAGAAGCATTGAGGATCATCTGCAGACGGCTCAATTGGGCATCTGGTAGGCCAAGGAGGATGCTGTTGCAGTAGTCAATCCTCGTAATGACAACGGCACGCACGAGTTGGATCGCTGCCGACGTTGGAAGGTGCCGACGTATCATCCTGATCCTCCGAAGCTGATAGAAGGAACTCCGAGTGACATTGCTGATGTGACCATCGAGCGAAAGCGATTCGTCTAACAGAACTCCAAGGAGGCGTACTTCAGCCGACGGTACAATTTCAATCCCGTCAATGACAAACGGTACACGGCTAAGCAAGTGCCTCCTCCTGGGAGTAGAAATCCACAGCACTTCGGTTTTGTCAGGATTCAGTGCTAGACGATTGACTTCAGTCCAATGTCTGATCTTTGTGATACAGGCGATGACACGATCGCGTAGTAGGTCCATATCCTCAGGGAGGCATGAGGCGTATATCTGCGCATCATCAGCATAGGCATGCGCCGCCAGCCCGCACGATTCAATGATTTGTCCAATGTCTGCGACATAAAGGACAAACAGAAGTGGGCCTAGAACCGATCTCTGCGGTACTCCGCTGAGGACAGGGCACGAGGCAGACGAGGAGCAATTCCAACGGACTGACTGCGGCTTGTCTTTGAGATAGTCATGTATCCAGGAGAGGACTTTGCCATTGATTTCAAAGGTCAGTTCAAGGCGTCTGAGGATAATCTCGTGATCCACTGTGTCGAAGGCGGCAGATAGATCGAGTTCACAAAGTTGTGTTGTACCTAGATATGATGTACATAGAGTACGTTGTACCTAGGTATGATGTACTCTACCTAGGTATGATGTACTCTAGAGTACGTTGTACCTAGGTACAGTGGACTCTAGTGTACGTTGTATCTAGAGTCCACCGTGCCTACCCTCTCTACAGGTATCTCGGACTCTAGAGTACATAATTCTTCTAGAGGCCATGCTGCCTCCTACTATCGTGTTTGGGGATTCTGTACTCTAGAGTACAGCATACCTAGGTATTATGTACTCTAGAGTCCATCGTGCCTACAGGCATTATGGACTCTAGAGTCCAAAAAGTGCCTAGAGTCCGTCCTGCCTCCTACACCGGCCGATCACAAACACTCTGTTGCTACTGTCCTAGACTTGCCAACAATTATTGTTCTCCGATTTGTGAATGCGATTCAGTATAAGTTTTAGCCATAAGTTGTTTTGCTCTTTAAACGCTTATAATTACCAGATTGTAATGAACCATCATCTAATTGTAAGAACAACAGAGAGTCGATTGAAAGTATTTGACATGCGATGCCTCGTTTGACATAAGCTCAGTGAGTCCAGTGTTGTATCGAGGTTCCTGACTTTGGGGTGGGGGTGATTGACTTGGCTGGAAAGGAAGAGATACAGTTCAATTCAAAAATTTGTCAGTGTAGACTTTTGGAGGGATTTTTGTGGTTGGGGGAGGGAGGATTTCATCTCTACTAGACCTGTATAAAACACTGAGTTGCCTATACCCACGTTATTTTTAGATATCACATTGTCGCAAAAGTGCAATTTGAAACTAGTTGTGGTCAATTTTCAAAAAAGACTCATACGAGAATGGGTTTAATCTAATTTTTTATTGAAAAGAAGCAGTCGCCTAAACCAGCAGCTAAATTTCGCAGCAACGTAATATTTTCGTTTCAGCAGGATAGGCTACTTGAATTTTAACACCTCTCAAACATCCTTAATGTAATAATGTGATTTAAAGTGATCTAGGAGGCCAAGTAAGCCTGTGTAAAAACCAATGTCCTTCGTCGGACCAAGAAGGGCGAAAAACAAAGCGTGGAGGAAACTACGTAAACTCAGATTGTCAAGTAAAGGAAATGAGCAGAATCAACACAGACTCAAGATCTTGGAGAAACCGTATACCCAGAAAATAAAAGCATCAGCAGTTACTAACAAGATGGCTATTGCAAATTTTAAAGGCAGGTTAGCAAAAAATATAAAACAGAACAGTAAAAGTTTCTACAAATATTGTAATAGAAAGTTGAGACGAAAGGACACAGTCGGTCCCCTCTTGGACAGCGCAGGATGTGCAATAACAGATGATGTAGAAACTGCACAGATTCTAAATAACTATTTTTGTTCAGTATTTACAGAGGAAAATACAAATGCTATGCCAGAAGCCAAAATTGTGTTCGATGGAAACGTGGAAGAAATGCTAACAGATATAGTGTGTACATAAGAATGTGTTATCAAGGTTTTGACCAATTTAAAGACAAACAAGAGCCCAGGATTAGATGGCATACATGCGAAGTTTCTTTACGAGGTTCGAAATCGGTAAAGTTATGAAAAAAATACTGAAAGAGAGCATTTTGGAACATTTGACTAGGCATAAAATTGTTAAAGATAGTCAGCACCGATTTACAAAGGGGCGTTCATGCCTGACCAACCTGTCTCATCTTCGGAACCAGATGGAGTGCCCACGTCACGCCGCTCCTGAAGGATCGTCTACGCTGGTTGCGGATCCCCGAGCGCGTGATGTTCAAACGTCTTTGGCTTTTGCACCGAGCGCTTAACGACCAATTCCGTCCGACCTACCTGTCCGAACTGTTCGAAAGATCCACGACGGTAGAACGCCGCTCTCAACTACGCTCGGGACCTAGCAATCATCTCATCGTCCCTCCGCCCCTGAAGACAGCGGGGTTTGGAGACAGGCCTTTCCGGCGTTGGGGCCCCACCTCGTGGAACTCGCTCCCAAAGTCGCTTACGGTTGAGACATTGCTGGATCGGTTTCGGAATCAACTAAAAACGCACTTATTTAATATCTCATTCTTGTAAAGCGCTTTAACCTTGTTAGTTATGCTTGCGGCGCTCTAAAAATAGTCCTGTGTAATAATAATAATAATAATAATAATAATAATAATAATAATAATAATAATAACGCTCGAATGGCCTGTGCAAGAATGAAGACAGGAGCAGAAATGGTTTCAATAAAGGATTCTGCAAAACAAGAAGCAGCCAGAAGATATCTACAACATCAATTCACCAGTAAGTAGTTTGAAACAGACTTTCGTGTAAGAGAGTGCATTGTCTTTGACTGCTAAAATTTCTCATTATTCTAACCCTTGTTGATGAAGAGATCCATGAAAAATCTTCTTTAGTGAACCAGAACTGAAATTAAACAGATACATACACTTGATTAATTTTAATTTTATATTTTCAGATTGTTTCAGTTTTAGAATTACGAGACTTTTTAAAAGTTTACTCATAATTTTAATGTCTTCATTATTATCCTAAACTAAGTAGCTTATAATTTGATCCTCATTAACAATATATATATGCAGTATATAGAGGAGAGGGTATATATATATATATATATATATATATATATATATATATATATATATATATATATATATATATATATATATATATGCAGTATATATAAGCAGTATATATATGCAGTATATATATATATATGCAGTGTATATATGCAGTATATAGAGGAGAGCCAACTGAGATGGTATGGTCACGTCAAGAGAATGGGAAAGGAGAGAATGCTATTACAAATGCTGTTATGGCACCCACCGACTACCAGACCAAGAGGACGGCCACGAAAACGATGGATAGACAACGTCAGTGAAGCGCTAGAGTCCAGAGGAACATCACTGAAACAAGTGGAAGAAACAAAGATCTACATGGACAGAGACGCGTGGAAAGGCTACTTCGCAGACAGACCACAAGTCTAACTGCATCGGGGTACAAGGTACAAGGTACATTAACTATAATTGATTCGGCCTTTTGCTATTATTCCAAGACAATTTATATAGCGCTGTACGCATGGTTTAAAATCCAAAATCAAAAGCGTTTTGACAACGCTTACATGTCAATGAAGGTGAGAAGGTGGCGATGTTAAAATCCACTGTGATGATGGAAAGAACTTTGCTGCCGAGAAGAAGTCCGGTGCAGAGTCCTTTAGAAGCTGTCCTTCAAAGAAACTGTAGCCCCATTGACATGCCAACGAGGAACGGAAGATGATGTAAGAGTCCGAGAGCTATGTGTCTCTGATAAACGTTTATCGATTTTCCGCTATAAGAGTATGAGCCTTCCTTATTACAGCTGATCACCTTGCCATAGTTCCATTGACGTTCCAATTTTGCATTAATAAAGCGCCTACAATGATGTGCAAAAGTTTGGAATCTTCTCTTTAGACAAAATTATTTTAATTGGCAGTGTTGAAGAAAAGTAATAATTAGAAGATTATGAATTTGGATGGAGTAGGCTATTCCAAACTTGTGCACAGCACTGTAAATAGCACGATATCTTTCAGCTTTGTACCTGCAAGCGAAATGTGACCATCTTACGGTTTTTGTAGAACAAGAATCTGCAGTCTGTGCCTCATCAGAGTGGCCATCTGGAGCAGTGGCGTAGCAACATGCTCGGGGGCCCGTGGCGAAAAAAGGGGAAGGGGCCCTTTCCAGAGACGATCTGACAAGATTGCAAAAATGTTGACGAGTTTTTTGCTTGTCTCGCGAAAAATGAAAAAGTTGACGACCTTTTTTTGCTTGTCGATGTTTTCATCTGACGACTACATCGCAAAAAAATTGTTTTTCGAACTTCTTTTTTACTCGGGTCGGGAGCCCTTGGCATTTGGCCACGTACTCCATATGGCTGCTACGCCCCTGATCTAGAGAACAATTAACATGGTTGGGCGGACAGACCAGCAATCCAAACCAATGCGGAACTCCCTATTTCTGGAAGTCTGGAAGCCAGTGGGGGCAGCAGAGACACCTTTCGACTACACCAACCGGTATCCGGGAATTCCTAACTGTGTTGGAGGCAAACAGAATTGCGCTGTCATTGCTTCTGCGCCCTATTTAAACTATCAATGGGAAGACATTGAATGTGGATTTTTGCGTTGCTCGGTCTGTGAATTCTATAAAAGTCTTATAAAACGCTCTATTCAAGTTTCAGCTACAATAGTTTCAGATTTCTAACGATGAACTACTTTTGACTCATAATTACAAATACTACCTATCAGTTAAGACAAATAATAGATTTTATGCTTTCTTTAACGAAATATGAATTTACAAATATTTGTTCTTTTGGAATCATTCTCTACATGAGTTTATAGAGTTGTTTATAGAGAATTTAAACGAATTTCAGTTAAGTTAAATGTAATTAATCTAGGAAGTATCACATTTATTTCGATACGTATCTCGATCTATTGATGACAAATATATGATAAGCAGTCCATCGGATCGATGATGACAATTGCAAGTTCGTGATATTTTATAGTGGCGTGGGGCTTGCACAATTACCTCCAGCACTCACCCTGATCATCAGGATTCAAGTGGTCAGTGTTGGAGTTGTGAAATATGAGCTGGGAGGCGGGGGAGTTTAAGGCTGAAATTCAATGTAGGGCAGATATTGCATATACCCAATATGCGATTTTTGGGAGGGTTGAAAGGTTAGCTGGGGGTTCAGCCCCCCAACCTTCCCGGCAACTCCAACACTGCACGTGGTCTGCAACAGACCAGGACGACTGACTGATGTCGGGTGCAGCCACGCTGACGTTGTGGCTCTGCAGGGTGACACAGAAGACAGAGCTATGAAACTCGTCGACTGCAAGTTTATGTCATCACTTCAAACGCCCCTTTCGAGGAAATGACGGAAGTAACGAAGACTAACTAGCGACTGGAAAAAAGTCAGGGCAATGCTTATTGATGGTTGCTGATAGATTTCTCAGAATCTATGGAAAAGGAGACAGAAGAAAAGAACCCAGAAATTTATCCTGCTGTGGAAACAGTTGCGAAGCCTGTGAACCGGACGAACGTAAAAAGCTATGCTCACAACAAGATAACTAGCAAATAGGCCGACAGCTCTGGCAGGATTTGTCGTAATTCGGTCAGTTTATATATATATATATATATATATATATATATATATATATATATTATAAACAACTGATCAATTGTTAAGGCAATTTCCACGCTTTAAGCTAGTCGCAGTATCACCCAGCGTAACACTGGTTCAGTACACCTCTTCTAGTGTTGTAAATAGATGTGCACCGATTGTGCCTTCGGCCGATTACTGGCCTCAAAGAATCGGCCGATTATCGGGCCGATTACCGATTACTGATTATTGTATAGTTTTTTGCTCATTAGTGAGTTAAACGCATAGTCAAATGAATTGAGCAAATGATATCGCGTCATTCCATCCCTAGTTCGCACTCGCCGGCGACTGTACAAGATGTAAAGAAAGGTTAAGCAGAAGTGAATAAAACTAAATTATAACACTGGTCTACATTTAAAAAAAAAATTTCTGCTGACCTAGGTATTTTTGCTGATTTTACCCAATTGAGAGGTGCTGATTCCAGATATGAAGTCAAAAATTATGCAAAACGTCAAATTTTTTCGCAAATGAGGAATGCTTAATTAAAGGTGTTAAAGTCAAACATAAGGGAAAATGGAAATTCTGAAGAACTGATAGCACGTAATTTTTTTATTCAGCCAAAAAATTAGTCTGTCATCTAACCAAGAGAGCAATAAGAACAATTGCTAGTTGCTTAAATTTAAGTTTTGATGCAGAAATCTTCTCTTTTTGGTGCTCCGGGAGTCCGGTATATAGTTATCATCACAGTTGTCACTCTGTACACACCAGCAGTAGTCTGCCATCATGTTCGAGTTCCATCTGCCTTGATATCTACGTTCCATGGTCTTGATGTCTTGATGGAAGCATTCTCCTTGTTCTTCACTCATAGCTCCAAGATTTGAAGTTCAGGTAGCTATGAAGGCAATGCAACTTGACACTCATTGTTTGCTCCCAGTTTTCGAAAAGCAATCTTCGAATTTTGAACTGAAGGTCATAATTCTCAGCTCTGAAGTTGCCAAGAAAGTCAGTAATCCAGTCGTAAAAAGCATCTTGTCTACAACTATAACATCCCATTGATGCAATAAGTCCTTTGATGTTGATGCAGTATGCAAACTCCTCCTCCCACATGGAAATATTTCAGAAGATCATTCTTTCTGCCAAGATACATAAGCGTGGTTCCTGGAGCCAACACTCAACAGGTTCTTTTCCTTCAGTCTTGAACCCAGTAACTATGCTGACGACTTCGGCAGATCTAGATCTCGTACAAGGTCATTCAACTCAGCTTGGTTGAATGTTTGGTGCATTCCAGCGTCAACTTCTGACGCCACGAAATCTTCACCATCGGTGTCTGTTCACAGACAAAATTCATCGTCGTCAGAAACTCCCAAAGTAGTGCAAATAGGCACAGGAACTTTGTCACAGTGAGCAACCGGTCTCAGAGCAGAGGGGGAGATTTGGGTACTGGATGGAAGATTTTGTCTTTGTGGACATGCCCGCAATAGTTGCAAAGCAAAAGTAGCAGTCATCAACATAGTTTCGAGGCTCTCGCCACACCATTGGAACTCCAAAGCTAAGACTTTTCTCTGACCTTCAGTCCATTGTCTGACCTTTAGTCACATTATGAACTGTCTGAGGCTTTCAACACATGTCCTGCACACTTTATTTGGTGCCCAAGGTTGTCCTGGTCACCCAATTTAACTGCGAAATATGCATTATAAGCTTTATGCACAAATTCAGACATATCTCTCCTTTGTTTAGGTGTTGTAAAACAACCACAAATGTACCCAAACTTGTCGGGATAATTCCTGCACCGTCTACGAAGTGTTCGAGTGCTGGTTGACATATTCCACAGAAACCCATTTAAAAGAATTAATTTTTCTGCGACTTGTAAGCCTTTTAAACGACTGAATGCTGCCGTCAGTTTCACGCTGCTTATATAGGCCTATATCCATAAAATGCTGACGTCTACAGTTTAAAACTGCCTATTAAACTGTTGTATTATTAAATAGTTATGTCCACTGCATATTAAGCATATCTTTTTGCACATCCTTATCTTTTTGCATATTCAATATAGCTAAAGAATTATAATACATAATGTTACGTTATTACTGTAAATAGTAAATCAGTAAACAGCGTTTTGCGGAAAAACTGGACGTGATAGGAGGAAATGGGTGTGATTTTTGGATTCAGCACACCAAAATACATAAAGATCGCATGTTTTCTTCAAGTCAGCAAAATTGACGTAGACCAGTGTAATATACCCAAAAGCATAGCCACAGAATTTACTTTCTTGCTGAAAACCGAAAACGGAGGCTGGTGTAATTTATGAAATAAGTGACCAATAAAGTGTTTCTGTGATGGAACAAATGTATTTAATATTAGGAACCTATGGGACCATATTCTTCATCACCTAATGGCTCTTTCAGAGCGATACGCGTCAGGGCAACGAGATGGGAAGATAACAGGCTCTACCTTATATCAGAGTTAATGGCGGTATTCTGCAGCTGCCGTCAGTACCAGTTGTCGCGAATCTCTCCCCTGCCACTGGCTACTCGCTGGTTGCAGCGAAGTGCTGGCTGCACAGCATGCACCACTCAACATTCAGCTTTAGATTTTACTTGTTTCTGTTGCTCATTCTTAATAATTTCTATTCCCTGTTATAATTAACAATTAATCCACTGATAACACTGGTCAACAAGGTTTTTGTTTCCTGTGCAATTTCTGGTGTTCCAGGTAGATTTTGTCATGCTGATTACAGGAATAATTTTGAAATTTTCCTATCACGTAAGTTTTTTGAGAAAAAGCTGATTTTAAATTTTAAAATTATAAGAATTTTAAAACCGTGGTTTTCGAGATTTATCTGAGTTATAGGTATTCAGGTTAGGCAAGAATCTTCTGTGACCACCATAACAGATGTAATATGCACTGCTGGCTCACTTAACTACATGGATTTTGAAAATTAGTATAATTAGGCATGTTCAGACATGCCCAGACGCGCCCAAACCTGTCTTCAAGGCTACATGCCTAGCATGTATTGTTGCTATGGTTACGCAGTCCTATATAAATACCAATCAGCACTAGGAAGCAGCTGCAGTCTTTCTATTTGATGAGATATAACTGTTTAGTTAAAGGCTGTGAATTGAATATATTAACTAATTTAATTAAAGTTTCTGAAATGTCGCGTCGATGTCGCAATAGCAGTGACACGTTCTGCTACATCTGTGGAGAGTTTACGTTGAAATCACAGAAGCGGAGTATGACAGCAATCATAAATAAAGGATATGAGCTATACTTTGGGTGCAAAATTGGCGACCAGGACAAAGTATGGGCACCTCATATATGTTGTTCATCTTGTGCTTCCAGTCTGCGAGCTTGGCTTGCAGGTAAGCGTCTATCCATGCCATTCGCCATACCAATGATATGGAGGGAGCAGAATAATCATGTAACGGATTGCTATTTCTGCATGACGAATGTTACAGGACTTTCTTCAAAGAATAGGAAGTCTATTGAGTATTCTAACCTTGCCTCGGCAATGAGACCAGTTCCACACGACGAGAGTCTTCCTGTTCCAACCCCCCGTTTTTTGGACAATGGAGGACGAGGACGAGCATGCAGAGACAGATGAAATGCTGCAGGTAGTTGATGATTCAGCTACGAAAGACCCAGAGTTTGAGCCATCGACATCCAGCAATCCTCATTTGATTTCTCAGGCAGAGCTCAATGATCTGGTCAGAGACTTAGATTTGTCAAAAAATCAAGCAGAATTACTTGGATCTAGGTTGCAAGGATGGAATCTGCTCTCTCCAGGTACAACAATTTCAGTATTTCGTAAACGGCATGAAGACTTGACTCGATTCTTCAAAAAAATCGACAGTCTTACTTTTTGCATTGACATTGATGGATTGCTTTCTGCTTTCGGCTGTAAGCGCAATCCATCCAAATGGCGACTTTTTGTTGACTCTTCGCTGTTAAGTTTAAAGGCTGTTTTGCTGCACAATGGCAATTCATACCCTTCAGTACCCATTGGACGTGCTGCTTACATGAAGGAAACATATGAGAACATGCAGCTGCTATTGAAACACACAGAATACTCGAGATACAACTGGAATATATGTGAAGATCTGAAAGTTGTTGCAATTCTACTCGGTCTGCAGCTAGGCTACACCAAGTACTGCTGCTTTCTTTGCGAGTGGGACAGCCGAGCTAGAGATTCACATTATGTGAGAAAGGTCTGGCCACCTCGCAGGGACTTGGTTCCAGGACAGAAGAACGTTAAACATGATCCTCTCGTTGATCCGAAAAACATTTATCTCCCACCTTTGCAGTTTGCACATCAAACTTGGGTTAATGAAAAACTTTGTCAAAGCAATGAACAAAGAAAGTGAAGCCTTTACATATTTACGACAGAGGTTTCCACGCACCAGTGATGCTAAAATAAAAGAAGGCGTTTTTGTTGGCCCACAGATTCGAGAGATGCTCAAGGACAGTCACTTTGAGGGCCTTCTGCAGGGTGCCGAGCATGTTGCCTGGACAGCCTTCAGGGATGTTGTTGCTAACTTTCTGGGCAACTACAAGGCGCCAAACTATGTTGAACAAGTTGGAAATCTGCTACAAGCTTACAAGGCAATGAAATGCAACATGTCACTGAAGATACACTTCCTTCATTCTCACTTGGACTTCTTCCCGGACAATCTCGGCGCCGTCAGTGATGAACATGGTGAAAGATTTCACAAAGACATTGCCAGCATCGAGAAACGCTACCAGGGAAAGTGGAGTCCGTCTATGCTCGGAAACTACTGTTGGTCACGATAAGTGAAGCACAGGACAGTGACTACAAACGAAAATCTACAGCAAAACATTTCTAATTTTCTCATGTCTTGTCATTATTGCCTAGATCCTTCTGTAGGATTATGTTGCAGAAGACGTTACAATACTAAATGCTAAATTGTCGATTTCTTAAAAACCTTACGTGATACAGAAATTCTAATTACATATTTGTGTTCAGCAAGTCAAAATCTATTAGTTTCACCAAAATTTGTAGAGGAAACAAAAACTTGCATAAAATTTGTTGACCAGTGTAATTTGCCGATTATCGGCCAATACCGATTATTAAACGGCCAATACCAATTATAAATTATCGGTCATTAGGCCGATTATCGACCAATACCGATTATCGGCGATTTTCGGTGACCTCTAATTGCAAATGTTTCAAAAAACGTTATTTATCTATCAATCAAAACATTTTATTCCTCAACAATGTATATATACAATGTATCTTATAAATACAGATCTTGCATAGTTGGCCGAGACTTATTATTAGAAAATTAATTAGGTTAATCTGATTTGGCCAACTCCATTTTCTGACTTACAAACAGACATTATGAGAAATAGGTTGATCTAAGGGAAAAGTCCCGCAAATTGATCAACCCAGTTGTACAGTAAGACATTAGAGTGAAATGGTGTTCAATATTAGTTAAGGAAAGTTGTAATGTTTGTACATTAATTTATCAAATGCAACTGACCCTGTATCGACCAAGCGCATCTTAGAATGAATTTATAATCGCCGACACTTATTTCTAAACGCTGTAATAGCCCCAGTATATTCTTCCACTCATGTCTGTGTTCTATTCTATTCTATTCTATTCTACATGACGATTTATATAGCGCAGTAGAAAGCGAGGGCCAAAGTCAAGAGCGCTTTACATGGAACAATCGTACGATGAGTTGAAAAGATGCGTTTTAAGTTTAGTGGCGAATGAACCGAAGGAAGTGTCTGCGATCACTGAGTCGGGCAACGAATTCCATAGGAGAGGGTTGCCTAGTGTGACGGACCTCTCTCCGAACTTTGCGGTCTTTGACGGAGGAGGGACGTAAAGTAGAGACCGCGTACTGGATCTCAGCTGGAGTTGTCGGTCGGCGATCGTCCGTCTACGCACCAAGGTTGATAGATACTCCGGGCAGGTAGGGTCGTGGAGGGCCCGGAAGGTCAGCCAACACAGTTTGAAGACGATTCGCTCCGGGATTCGAAGCCAGTGGAGCTTGTCCCTTAGTAGTGGCGTCACGTGGTCGTGCCACCTGACTCCGATCCTGGTTTTAAAACACTGCAGTCTGGCCAACCTCAATATTTAAAATCTATGTTGAATCACCCAAACCATCGTCATTCAACAAGGTATGCTGATTCATTGTTGAATGTACCTAGAACCAACACTGAAATTGGTAAGAGAGCTTTTTCTATTTCTGGGCCCAAAATCTGGAACTCTCTCCCTCCGGCTGTCAGATCTTCCAATTCACTGAGTATCTTCCGATCCAGACTTAAGACGCATCTCTTTCAATTGGCGTTTCCTCCATAGTCCGTCTCACTCTCTCCCTCTGACTGATCTCTGGAATGACCTGGATCTTTTGCGGATTCATTTTGAAGTACCATCGATTGATACCTTGGGTATTAGAACTGGTGCTATAGAAGTGCATAATTATTATTATTATTCCGAAGATCAGCCGGGCAGATGCGTTAACGACTGACTGCAGACGGGCCAGCTGGTAGTCGGGTAGACACAGCAGGATGCTATTACAGTAGTCCGTTCTGTTGCTCCTATTGCTAGAACTAGGCATAGATTTAAATCTTGGCAGTCGCCATCTATGACGTCCAGCCATCTTTTCCGTGGTCTGTCTCTCTCTGTATGTCCCTGTATTCTGCCATGTACAGTAGGCACACATATAGCAATCTTCGTTGTTCCATCCAACAGACGTGTCTGAAGTATCGTAACTGTTTCATCCGGAGTTTATCAACGATATCTTCATTGATACCACGTTCATATTTTATGCCATCATTTCTTTTCCGATCTCTTTTAAACACGCCGGCAATGAAAGCAATGGAGCCACTACTCCACCTGACCTGATCAGGATTTATTGAGAGCAAAGACAATCCCTTACCAGGCACAATTGGACTCGCCCAAATATTGCATTTGCAGTACGATTTTTAAATTGCTTCTGTAAGAACTTCGGTCAGTCTCATTCGACTGCAAGAGAATATTTCTATATATTCGTCAAACGTCTGCCATGAAGTTAGTTTTCAAGTAAACTGATAATGATTTGACTGGATACAGTGACCCTGATTGGGATAGTGATAAGAAAGACATGAAATTCACTACTGGTTATGTGTTCATGTTCAGTGAATGAGCTATCAATAAGTCACAATTTTATTTTTTCTCATAAACATACAAAATAAACACATATCAATATCAAGCAAAGAAGAAGAAAAAACTTGATTAACATTTTAACGCTTAACTAATTTCATTTACATAAATTGTTTATTGAAGTTTTATTTACAATGAGAAAAAAAGGTTGACCTAGGAGATATCTATCCCGTAAATTGGTCAACCAAAAAATATAAAAAATTAAGAATTAAGAATTACGCGGTGGATTCATGTTAAACTAACACTAAAGACATACTAAAGTAAAATTAAGAAAGTAGTTATACAATTTAATCTCAAAATAGGTTAATTCATAATTTGACATTCCAAATTTCCATTTAACAGATACATTTTAAATTTATACTTAAAAGTTGATATTAGTTTAGAATTTTAAGTTAAGAGTGAATACTATTCCATATTTTCGGTCCTTGACACCTAATAGAAACTAATTTAACATCTGTAGTAGCATAATGAAGATTAATATTTTCATGATTTCTAAGTTTTTTTTTGCATTTATTAGATAGTGTGGTGAAGTATTTATTTGTTTAAAAAAATCGGGGGAAGAATATTGCATAAATATTTATATAAAAATAAAGCAGATTGTTTAATACAGATATTTTCTATATTTAAAATCTTGAATTTCTTGTATAAATTAATTGTTTTAGTATATTTCTTATCTTAAAAATGAGTCTTACAGCTCTATTTTGCGTAATTTGGATTTTGACTATAGTTGATTTGTAGTTTCCCATATAATAGTGCAATAAGTAAGATATGAATGTATTAGAGTATAATAAAGCTGATGAAGAGCATTGGAGTCGAGTAAGTTTTTATTATGTCTAATCACATTTAAATTTTAGCAAATGTTTTGGTAAGTTCATCAGAATATTCTCTCCAATTTAAATGTTGGTCTACAATTACCCCTAGGAATTTAGTAGGTGATTTTTGGGTTATATTAGTGTCATTTATTTTATTTGGCCAATTTTGTACACGGTATGTAGGCTATAAGGTTTCAGATGAAAATATGTCTATATGAAATTTGTTTTATCGAGATTTAATTCAAGTTTATTAATCTTAAACCAATCTGTTATTTTAATTAATTCAGTTGCTTTAAGTTGGAGTTGCAAGAAACAACCAACTTTTGCAAAATCAACCAATGAGGCTGAGTATATTATGGCAATGAGTAAGGCTCCTTCAGAAGCCATTTGGTTTAAATGACTCCACGATGAACTCTGTTCAAAATCTCCGATTCAGTTGAAATCAGTTGCGACAACAAAGGAGCAATAGAATTGGCAAAGAATCCTGTTTTTCGACCAAAGACGAAACATCTTGGAAGGCAACATCATTTCATTCGAGATCGAATTGACATTGGCGAAATCAAGGTCAAAGCGATCAGCACCAATGAGATGATAGCAGATTGCTTGACAAAAGCATTACCGAAAGACAAATTTCAGACTTATGTCTTTCACTTGGGACTTTACAATAAGTCTCGCCTCGGGCATTAAAGTAGTCTTAAAGTGGAAGTGTTCGAAAGTTGTAGACTATTTTGATGCGCCAAATAACTTTCTTGTCATTGGGACCGGAACATTCCGGCCGCCTCTGTACTTCATTCCTGTGTTCGATATTAGATAACGCTACACGTGACTGGTTCTTATAGGCACATATTTCAATAAATATATCCTTTTTATACTACTAATTAATAAAACTTTTCATTTAAAAGAATTACTATTCTAACACTCACTACCTAAAAGGTGTGTTAATTCTCATCTATCACTATGCTCATATCTTTTCTACAGCTAGGGTCATCTACTGAATATCTCTACCACTTACTATCTATACGTTTTAACTATATCTTACCTATTGACTTTTATTATTAGAATTCAAATTTAATTTGTAATAATAATAATAATAATAATAATAATATTATTATTATTATTATTATTATTCACTAGCCTATTTGTATTTCGCTACAATAAAATATTCGAGCAACAATACACTTATAGTGCACTAAATTCATAAATATAATTGTCAAGATATATAATGCCACTAAACTGACGAAAAGTTACCATAGAAATCCGAATAATTATTGATAGCTTCGCTGTTAGAACAGCTCAATCGCTTTATTGTTTTATTCGATCAAGGAAATAGCAACTGGTAGATACAACCAAGGATATCAGTTATAGGAATTCCAAGTGTTGATTCCACCAATTCCATCATGCGACGTTGATCAGATCTCCGTCGGTCACTCTAAGATAGAACATAAACCTTTTTGATATGATTATGTTTCGAATAGGGCCTATGCTGGATAATTCGGTAATTCATCATCATCACCATAGTTGCTTTCTGCCAGCTCATTAGCTGCAATAACTAGGCACAAAACTTTTCCATTTATCTTTTTCCGTTGTTAATCTCATTCCATCTATTATTGTCATTTTATATCTTTCGGTAATTACTATGTGTCATTATGTCTTGTCTTGTCTTGTCTTCAACCGTCTTCGCTCCGAAGATTGGTTGCATTATGAACTGTCATCTCATCTTCCAGATATTACGATCTTCTGCTCTTCTTGTCGGCTGCTCGATAGTGAGTCCTGTCCATTCTTTGATGTTGTCTTCCCACTTTTTTCTTGGCCTGCCTCTTTTTTGTGATCCAGGCATTGTGTCCTGCATTTTATATCTTTCGGCAATTATTATGTGTCATTATTGAAATTTGGTATTTGACGTCATTATAGAAATTTGGTGTTTGGTTTCTTCTGTCCTAACATTAAAATATTATATTTGAGCGAAAGCAGGCTACTATCCAAATTTATGTAGTCAACAAATAAACAAAATCAAAATTCAACTCGAAACTTTTAAAGTAATTTTCATTTAGTTGTAATATCTCCGAAACTCTGACCTCTGCCTTGTCGTGACGCGGAGTGAAACATAAAAATTTGAAATAACGTGCATGGCTACACACACAACCTACATCACAGTATCGCAACTCCCGTAAAGTCAAAAACTATTTTAACAAAATAATTTAAAATCATTTTATGCCTTAAGAATTTAGGTGAACTTTGATTTGTAGGCCTACTGGAGGAGCCTTGCACGCTTATGCATCGGAATATCGCCGTTATTGGCAGTTTTCCGGAATTCTGTTTTTGTTCTTTTGCTCCAAACGTGTGAAAGTGACCTTTACGTCGTTTTCTGGGAAATTTCTGTACTTTTTCCGAGTTACTTTGGACGTTTTCAGTCGTTCCTCGGCAAAGTGTAAAGACCGCCATCCTATATCGGTCGGCATTCCATCGATGCTGTCGGCCGATAGAATTCTCGAATAGCCACACAGACTCGAAAATCCTACGACGTTGTCTTACCAGACAACATCGAACGACTGCCACTCTTGTCTTCGCCTTGAGTTTCATCTCTGGTCGCACCTGCCAAGTTATTTAATAATATTCTCTTGCGGACAGCCTCTTCTCAGGAATTTAAAACTTGATTTGTCATGCACCTTTCATCACCAAAGCGGACTTTCAACAATATCTGTTGCAGTGGTGTAACCAGGATTTCGGAAAGGGGTTTTTGGTTTCGTTCGCGACCAAACTCGGAATTTTTTCATGTTTCCTTTATTAGGAGCTGACATGACAAGCAAAAATAAGGTCGTCACCTTAATTTTCTTTCTATTTCTATACACTTCGAAAATTTTCAATCGGCAGCAAGCCAATATCGCGTCCGAAAATGAAACATGTATGGAAAAGCATGTAAACATTTTTTCGCCGGCAGCCAAAGAAGTTTAACCCCCAAATCCCCCCTTGGCTACGCCACTGATATGTTCCTCTTTCACTCGTCAATTACTGCGAACGTGTCCTGTTTTCTAAATGATTCATCTCCGTATTCGAAAAAGCGGCGAACTCATTCCATTCACGCAGACACTCAAGACCTCAATGTTCTGCTTCTCATCGGCAAAATAACGTTGTCAACAGCTCATTTGATTCTCGCATTCACTATAATACGGACTATATAGGTTGTCTCGTAGAATAGGAATAAGAATACAAAAGGTGACAGATGAGAATGCAGTATGAAATCGGCCAAAGTATTCATGTCAACATTGCCCTACTCCTGTTAATATCGCTGTGACAAGCAACTGACTTGGGGCGATGTTTGTTACTTAGTGCTAAGTCAAAAAGTCTTACCTGTTCCACCGTAGACTTCAACTTCACACAAGGTGAGTGCTCCGGGTCCATTGCTTGGCTGTTGAATGATAACATATTGACCGGCGCTTATGCATGGATCACAATAAAGAGTAACTGTTGCACCACGCGCCACTGTTGATGGATACTGGCCACACAGGGGATAGGCTCCTATCACTGGATCCGCCACTGAATTTGTCACTCCGACGATGAAGTAATCCAAGCGACTTTCTTTTGAAACCCAAACAAAATACATAGCGATATTATCCAGTGCTATTTGAAGTGTTCATATTCTCCAGTATTTTAACATTTATAGATCGGACGTTTAGGCCGCGTCTGCTTTCGAATTAAAAAAGGGAAGCACGTAATAACATTTGAAACGTCTAAAAATCAATTAGTTGGTTAGAATTTAGAGAAACAGTTGATAACTGAAATCACAGAACTACAGTTAAAAGTGTATTTGGACCGGGTCTTGTCGTGGATTTTTGCTAAGAGTTGCAGAATATACTCGTATGCATCAACCACACATACACCCGCATCTCATTTAGTCTGGCGAAAGGTGATCGAAAGAGCGGGTCTGGGTGGAACACCAGCCACAGAAGCTCTGCAGTTAGATTATGGCTAAACGTTAGCTCCGATGCCAAAAACAAGTAATAGAAAGTAGTGCATCGATTCCGTTGACAATTACCCCAACCTGAGCGCCCTTTCCCGACAGCAATTTCTCATGCAAAAATTCCACGACTGACACCAACCCAAATTGACGTCCTTTGGCTCTTGACAGTTTGCACTATCCCTTGGCCCTGGAAAGTTTGCCACTATCCATTGGCCCTGGATAGTTTGCAACTGTCCTTTGACCCTAGGTAGTGTGAAATTAAGTTTAATTGTCAGAAATAACTAATGCTCCAGGCAGTTTTAACAGGTTATGCTATGTTAGGTTAAAAAGTCAATTTACATAGCGCAAAAAATGAACAGTCAAAGGCTAGAGCGCTTTACACTAAAACGAGGTCTCGAAGAAATAAGTTTCAAGTATCCTTGCGAACGAATCAATATTGGACTCTTTAGTCACGTGGCCAGGTAATGCGTTCCAAAGAATGGGGTTTTCGCACTTGAACGACCTCTCGCCGAATTTTGTCGTTTGAGACGGAGGATGAACGACCAGTCTGACGTCTCGACTGGACCTTAGTTAACAAGTCGTCTTTTTCAATCAACATGGGCGGAACATTATTTTTTAAAATTGCTTCATGTTCTCATCAAACCAAACTACTGAAGTATGCTTTATCAATCAACATGACCGGCAATATATAATTTGAAAGAATTCCTACATATAGTCATTTGTGACAGGCCAATGCTTGTAAGCAAAATCAAAAACTATTTTGAGAAGAAGGAGCAGAATTTATTTTGTAGAATGCGCGCCTACCACAGCAGTCGCCTCTGTTGGTCACAGTAACCCTTTGCACACGATACGGTCGGTCAAGTCTTACTCTCCACCAGGCTGGACCATGTTGACGGTCGTCAGTATGAGAACACGACGCTGATGAACGAAAGTTATTATGTTTATTTCCATCAACCGCTTTACTGGCAACGTAGCTACTAAGGGTGCTACTTTGTGTGGCTGATCTGCCAAGCGCCAGATTCACTCCCGATGAGACAATGGCTGTGATAACAAAACAAAATTATTTTTTGAACGCTTGAGTGAAATAATTGTTTGTTCAGTTTTACGGTCGGGAAAATGTAAATGGCTTATTAGGTTATTACTGTGCAGCACTTGAAAGCATCAATGATGTAGAAGTACGCCTAGTGTTTGAGAATGTCGTTATTAAAATTGAAGAATTTTGCGTTTGATTTTAAAGTCAGTAAAATTCCTGGACCGTGGCAGGCACGCGCAGTTGAAACTGATGGTAAGTTCCTTGTTGTCATTCCATCAATCGCTCTACTGGTAAAGCGGTTCCCATAGGTGCTCAGCTCCAGATTCTCTTCCGATGTGACAGTGGCTGTAATAACAAAACACGATTGTTTTTTGAACGCAAGAGTTAAATAATTAGGCCTATTAGTCCAATTTGACGTTTAGGGCAATGTAGGCCTAAATATTTGGCTTATTATCAGGTGCAGTAATTTTCAGCTTCATTTAAGCTTCAGTAAAATTTAGCAAAATTTCGCCATTAGGTACTGTAGCTGTCTTCTTCCTCTCATACTCTCATCACAAACCGTTGAGACCAGTGGCGATGTTCTCCGCTAATGAGCAGGCAGCAGACTTCTTATAAAAGAGCGTGCACATCAATTTTCTATTACGCTTTCGAAGCCAACATTATTCTTGAGTGCTTATGCTTACAATATTTTAGTGGCAAATACTATCGCCCTACTATTATTAAGATGAAAAAGATGTATAAGGATAAGACCTTCTTGATATGTTTAATGCTTAACGATCATCGGCCGACTGACCAGTGTTTAATCTAGACTCCTGGACTCCGGGAGGAAACTGAAAAAGCCGGGGGGGAACTGACAAAGCCGGGGGGAATTCTGCTAGGGGCCGCTGTTAGTCCATGTAGTATTTCAAAATGTTCGGGGGGAATTTGAAATTTCCAGGAGGGAAAGGGCAATTTTCCCCCCGGAAACGGCCTAGATTAAACACTGCGACTGACCCGAGCAATCGTCAACCCAGTATATTTAATATTAACTGACATCAGGCTACAACAGACTAGCCCTCACGTCAGACAGTCAAGCGACAAGATGCATACAAGCTAGCTACGATTATTAAGACCACACACACAATATGATTAATTAGTTTCCGTGAAATCCGATTTCCATGAAGCATTAGTTGTGGAAGGGCGGAAGAGGAGGAGAGAGCAAAGGAAGAAGACCACCCAAGTATATTAAACCTGATATTGAAGTTATGCTGGCGCTACATAAATCCAGTTACTTAAAACGCTATCCACTATAATATTATGAAATAGCTCTAGCCAATAGGTGGTGATCAGTCAAGCATGGTCATTTAACCCAAAGGGTTATTATGGTTAGCATGTTGCAGGTATGGATGAAATGATTTGTGTAAGAAAAATGCTTTGATTTTATGTGATGGAATTATGAAAATGATAACTAATGAAAGTAGTAGAGGTCACGTAAAAATAACAAGAAAATAATAAATGGCCGAAAAGTCCTTTTAGTTTGTGTCTAGAGTATTCAATAGGTGGCGCTTTACGATGAAAATGCATTAACATCCATCTTGAACGACCCACCGATAGCCACAGTCAGAGATTGGATGAACTGATCAAGGCACATAAGCTGCGACAATATGTTAGTGAGCCGACCCATGACCAGGGAGGCTTGATCGACGTCGTGATCGCTGCGGACGATGGAGCCCCGACCGACGTGACCGTGGTTGAGTCCGGGCTATCTGATCATCACCTCATCCACTGGACCATACCGGTCACCCGCCCTCGGCCGCCGTATGCAAAGTTGTGTCGAAGGACCTGGAAGAATTTCAATCTCGAGGCATTTGTCGAGCGTGTGCAACGATCTCCTCTCTGCCAACCGGTCGACCCCAGCACAACAGCCACCGAACTCGCCCACTGCTTCCAATCTGTTACGACCACGATACTTGACGAGCTCGCGCCGGTGACTGGGGTCTCCGTTCGTCCACGTCTCCATCGACCGTTTTACGACGCCGAGTGTCGGCAGGCCCGTCGCCGGGCTCGCCGGCTCGAAAGGGCCTACCGTGCGAGGCGAGGAGCAGCGGACGAGGATGAAGCACGGTCTTCTTGGCGAACAGCGCTCAAAGCCAGCAGGCGACTGGTGCGAGAGAAGGGCCGTCAACACTGGCGGAAGGCCTTCGACTCTTCGCACTCTGACACTAGGAGCATGTGGCGGCATCTCGACCGACTGCTCGGTAGGGGCGGTAACCCGCCCAAGATTTCACCTAGCTTCACAGCCGAGGATTACCATCAGTACATTGATGACAAGGTTAACGGCGTTCGGGGCAAGACCGCCAACGCCGGCCCAGCCGAGTACAGCAAGTGTAGCGTATCCTCTTTCTCCGAGTTCGCCGCCCCCACCGTATCTGATGTCACGGCGCTAGTCAAGGCTGCTCCGAATAAACAGTGTCCATCGGATCCCCTTCCGACCTGGTTGCTGAAAGAGGCCATTGATACATTGGCCCCGTTCGTCACCGCGATTCTTTCAGCCTCACTTTCGAGTGCCGAGTTTCCAGCTCAGTGGAAACACGCCATCGTTCGCCCTCACTTGAAACGTTCAGGTCTCGACCCGTCGGACGTTTCTAACTTTCGTCCAGTGTCAAATCTCTCGTTCCTATCCAAACTGCTGGAGCGTCTGGTTAATAGGCAATTCGTGACTTACCTGATCAGAAACGGCCTATTGCCAAAACATCAATCGGCCTATCGTCAAGGCCACTCCACCGAGACAGCCTTGATGAAGATACTTAACGACATCTTCGACTCGACAGCTAACGGAGGACTGTCGCTCTTATGTCTGCTCGACTTCTCGGCCGCTTTTGATACGGTAGACCATGCTACGCTTGCTCGTCGTCTGGAACTTACCTTCGGGGTCACGGGCCCAGTTTTGCCGTGGCTGAAGGACTATCTTGCGGACCGCACACAGTCAGTGTCCTGGGACGGTTCCCTGTCAGCCTCACGCAGAGTAATCAGCGGCGTGCCGCAGGGGTCTGCCCTCGGCCCACTCCTATTCGTACTCTACGTGGCGGATGTCGGGCGGATCGTCGAATCGTTCGGTTTATCCTGGCACGCGTACGCCGATGATGGACAGGTATATTCCTCCTGTCTGCCGTCGGAGACCGATCTTCTCTTGAGCCGTCTTAAAGACTGCATATGTGAGATCGCGCGTTGGGCCGCCATCAATCGGTTGGCCCTAAACCCCAGGAAGACCGAGCTGATCTGTTTCAGCACACCGAGGAAGAAATATCTGATCCCTCGTACTGAGCTTCACCTTGACGAAGCCGACATCCAACCGTCGACGGAGGTGCGTCTGCTCGGAGTACTTTTAGATGAGACGCTGTCGTTCGTAGGCCATGTCGAGAACGTGACCCGAGCGTGTTTCCGGCAACTCCGAACGATTAGAGAGGTACGTCGATTCATCTCGACGGCGGCCGCCATACAACTGGCTCGCGCCTTCGTCGTAACACGAATCGACTACTGCAATGGGGCACTGCTGGGCCTTCCTGATCGCCAGCTCGCCCGGCTCCAATCAATCCTCAATGCCTCCGCTCGGGTGATCTTCAGGGTGCGGTGGCATGATCACGTGACCTCACTACTCCGGGACAAGCTGCACTGGCTACGTGTCCTGGAGCGGATCGCGTTCAAGCGCTGCTGGTTAACGTTTCGGGCTCTACACGACCCATTCTGCCCGGAATATCTTGCGACGCTCGTTCGAAGACCGGCATGGACAGATCAACGGCTCCACCTTCGTTCCAGAACTCGAATTCAACTTTATGTTCCACCTCCGTCGAAGACCGTCAAGTTTGGAGAACGCTCTTTCTCGCGCGGAAATCCTCTCCTGTGGAATTCACTGCCGAACTGCGTGTCGTCCGTGACTTTCTTCGGAGAGTTTGCGAACAAGTTAAAAACGCACCTATTCAACATCTCGTTTCCACGTTTATTGTAAAGCACCCTTGACTTTGGCCCTTGCTATGTTACGGCGCTATATAAATTGTCATGAACAATAACAATAACAATAGCGAGCAATGATAGATAGTTTAGTAAACTTCTTTTAGGCGAGCTCAGAGCCACCTAAATTTGAGGCCGTGAGACGGCGAAAGCGAACTCTGTCATAGCTGGTGGCAAGCCCTGGTTGAGAAAGGAGGAGCAAAACACACACAAACACACATAGACGCCTATCGTCTTTGATACGGACGCGTCTATATACAAACACAACAGACACGGTGAAAGCGCTGGTAGACTGAGTTCCTACTCGGACTGCTGATTTGATAGACACTGTAAGTGCCTCTTTCCTAAAAGAACGGGCCTGAGCACCGCTACAAGAAATGCGTGCGGTTTTCAGGGGTAGCTAAGCCCCCAATATTAAAATCGCGACGGGGTAGTAGCCGAAGGTAGGCCAGGCGGCATCTTTGAATGGAGATAAAGAATTAAGGGCCCTGAGATTTTAGAGCACCGAGGACTGTGGGAGCTGAGATTAAGAGCCCTGGAGGGCGGCGATTACGTCTTTGGGAAACAAGAGCCCCGGAGAACCGGAGGGCTTGAGAGTAAGCACTAGAAGTTAAAGGCATGAGATTGGAGCACCTTAATGGAAGCCCCTGAGTTTTGAGCGCCTTAAGTAAAGCCCCTGAGTCTGGAGCACCTGAAAATAAGTGATTGAGTTAGGAGTCCCAGGAAGGTGAGTCAAAGAGAGAGCCTAGTTGCGACATTTTAAGAGAGGGTCCGTGAGTTCGGACGGAGACGCGGGGTTCGAAGAGTTGGAGGGGACCTAGGGGCCATAGGCTCGGTTCGCCACAATTAGACAGTTAACTTGAGAAGATTATACTAGAAGTGAAAGAAATTGTGACTCAGAATTTGTTGTTTGACCATGGTGTATGCAGCTGAGGGATGCTAGAATTGAGATCCAAAGTTCTGGTGCAATATACGAAAAACACGATTGCAAATTTGGAGAGATGATTGAATCAGAGGACGAAGGATAGTTACATGAGAGGAAGATCGAGTAGATCGAGGATGTTGTGGCTTTATCAGATTTCGTAGGAAGACTGATCTTGATGCGTGAGGATAATTTTTCGTCATCGACATAATTTCATGTTTAATACATTCTGTTATTTTCAGCCTCTCAGAGATTTGATTAATGGATTTATTATGACAGGATTTTGATGATTTGGTAACTGCACGAGCTAAAGTATATTGAATCTAGATCACGTCTAACTATGATTTCCGTTTATACTGTATGCATGCTTCTCAGAAATGCGTGGAAAATCATGAATTGCTGACGATATAAGATGACCCATATGCATTTCAGACCATTTGTCACCGCCCCTGCAAATACAACATTATCACTTTCCTTGTAGTAGAATTTGATATAGTACTTTTGATAGTTCTGGTGACTTTCCCGAAAAACACTTCCAGTTATTATTAGGCCCGGATATAATAAAAAAATAACAATAATATTCATCCATCATTATATATGATGATAATAACTCCCAAGTCTTTATAATATATATATATATATACTAGGTGCTTACCCGTCAAAAATTACGGGGGAGATTGGCTGTTCTACCACCCGATTTTGCGCAAATGCAATAGCATTTTATGACGGGGGAGATTGGCTGTTCTACCACCCGATTTTGCGCAAATGCAATAGCATTTTATGACGGGGGAGATTGGCTGTTTCACCACCCGATTTTGCGCAAATGCAATAGCATTTTGCGCAATTGATTGTCCTTAACTCGCCGCCTTTTCCTTCAACCGAGTTAACGCCCATTCGCAGAAATTTTCTGAAACTTGATAGTCAACGTTAGTGTAATGATTTGGCAGTGTCGAACGACATGCAGTGCTTGATTCTCTTGTTTGCTGTGCTGATTTTTCACGCCGAGCAACAGCCTGCTACTCATTCTCACTTGATTGTCGGAAAGCTCGTGAACGCTGGACTTTTTTTGTTTTGCACAGAGGGTTACAAAGAGGCATAAAATAGCTAAACAATGGTGCAAACCTCATCTTCTTAGCTCTTATATAGCCCGAGATGGAGCAAATTCAAAAAAATTTGGAAACTTTCTCAGAATTCAAAACTTTCGCGAAATTCGCCGATAATACTTATGTTCAAACATTGGGTCATCGGGTTAGAATTGATAAATCTTTGCCAAATGTCAACCGATTTTCAAACTTTTTGGTTTATTTTGTTCCTCTGACATCCCTTTAGAACTTTGCCGCTGACCAAAGTGGGGTTACCGCTTAAAATATTTTGCTAGGGAGCTTTAAACATTTTTCGGATGGAGAGGGTGATATTTTAGGCCGTAAAGTGGACTCTACCCCCAATTTTTTTTGTTTTGCACAAACGGTTAGAAAGAGGAATAAAAAATCTAAACAATGGTGCAAACCTCATCTTTTTAGCTCCTACATAGCCTGAGATATAGCAAATTTAAAACGTTACAGCAATCATTTCTGAGAACACTTTTCCAAAAATTAAATCCCCAGTACGGTGACGACGTCTGAAAATTTAATCCCCACTTGAGGGGTTAAATTTTAAAAAATAGGTATTGAGGCTAAGAATGAATAAATATATATATAATAATGGGGGCAGGGCATTGGGAGAGGGAAGGGAGGTTTGGGAGGAGGAAGGTGGGTTGTACGGGTTTTCGGAGCAGCGTTGTGTAGGTTTGGAAACGGGGTTTGGGGCCGGTGGGGTAGGGCGGAGCGCTGATGGGTTGGGGCCTGGGCGATTGGGAGAGGGATGGGTAGTTGGAAGGGGATAGGGAGAGGGGGAAGGGAAAGGGGGTTTAGGGCCGGGGCGGGAATGGGTTGGGGCTGGAATGGGTTGGGCCCGGGGCGATTGGGAGAGGGATGGGGAGAGAGAAAAGGGATGGGGAGAGGAAGGGAACAGGGGTTTGGGGCCGGGGCCGAAATGTGTTGGGGCCAGGGTGATTGGGAGAGGGATGGGGAGAGGGAAAAGAGATGGAGAGAGGAAAGGGGAACGGGGTTTGGGGCCTGGGCCGGAATGGGTTGGGGCCAGGGCGATTGGGGAGAGGAAAAGGGTTGGGGAGACGGAAGGGGAACGAGGGTTTGGGGGCGATTGGGAGAGGGGGGGAGAGGGAAAAGGGTTGGAGAGACGGAAGGGAACGGGGGTTTGGGGAGCGATTGGGAGGATATGGGGAGAGGGAAGGAGATGGGGATAGGGAAGGAAAAGCGGGTTTGGGGCCGGGGCGGGAATGGGTTGGGCCTGGGCGATTGGGAGAGTGATGGGGTGAGAGAAGGGGAGAAGGGGGTTTAAGCTGCAATTAAGACGCTTCGTTAAACGCTCCAGTTTGATTAAACAATATTTGGTTGTCAATGACAACAGCGTCTTGCAATACCCGCCGTGTTGCGGACGCACGGACGGGCTGACATCGAGAATTATATAATAAGATATATATATATATATATATATATATATATATATATATATATGCCCTAATATGATTTTTAAATTTTAAAAGTTTACCACACATTGTCGATTCGATGCGAGAATGACTGATCGCTAAAAGCAGAAGCATAATGAAAACATCAACAAACTGAAATGATCGAGTAAAAGCAGCATACCCATTGGCGTCGATGCTTTTACTGGATCATAAAAGTCTGTTGATATTTAGTTACTCCAGGCAGGGCCGCCGAGAGAGAGGCAGGTGGGGGCGGGCAAATGCACAGGAACCCGGAGATCTGGAGGGGGCTCGGGCCGATGATGAATATGTATAATTAACAGTAATACCAATAAGAGCACTAAAGAAAGGTTACTATGTTAAGTTGTGCAGAGGGGCCCGGCGGGGAAGAGGGGGTCCGAGACCTGTGAACACACCAGAAGGAACAGCGTGGAAAAAAGAGCGACAAGGAAAAAAGGTCATTACTAGTTTTCGAGAGTTGGAACACCCCGGCGAAATTAATGACGAGCAAAATAAAAGGTCGTCAGTAAACTTTAAGACTTGCTAGGGGCCCGCCGATGATTCTGCACAGGGGTCCGGAATTTCTCTCGGCGGGCCTGGCTCCAGTGATATTTTTACACCCCCTAACAGCCCCAACAACCCTAATTTGAGGTCGACACCCCAAAATTCCCAATTCGAAACACCCCCAATTCGAGAAGTAACACCCCCAACACTTCCCAACACCCCCAACTTTGTTTCTGTGATGGCCTTTACTTTTTAGACACCTGATAACGTTTTTTGTTGTTTTTAAAATATTCTTTTGCTTGTGAGACTTTTTGATGAGATTTGATAAGGTTTTGGGTTTTTGCCTCTCAGACTTTTTGTGGGATGACTTTTTTCCACACTTTTCGGCAGAGACCCCCAAATTTTACCGACACCCCCAAATTCACAATCCTAAAAATAACCCTGAGTTGCTCCGTCCATTGTTACTTTTAGTTGCCTAGCAGCGATTATAAAATGACAGCAACGCGTCATCCAATGAGACCGCGTGGTTAGCCACAGAAGGACCTATGGGAAATATGAATGAATTGATTAGTTCCGTATTATCATTGGCTGACACTATTCATCGTGTGAAGAACCTGTGAGTTTATGCACGAGTCGAAGAGCAATTGGACAGTTTTTAGTTTCTACATGTTTTCAAATGCAACGGTCTGCTCTGCCTTACCTACATTATGAAATTAAGATAGGTTTAAGGAAGACTTTTGTTCAGCAACAAAAACTTTAGTACAAATGATGTCTCCTTATGCTTCTTTTCTCATAGTATGCATTGCTGCTTCCCCACTACCACTATGACTGATATTTGGAATTGACCTTGCCAGGCTGACCAATAAACTTTGGCTATAGCTATTTCATCGGTAGATTAAGTCCTGGGAATAGGAGGCGTGTACTATACCTGCTCGAAAGCGCTATAGAAATTTACGAGATTTAGCTTACTTACTTTACTTAAAGAGGAAAACGACGATACCAAAATGAGCAATCAAGATTTGTGAAGATTTGACAGTAGGCCTACTCAGTTCTTTGAAAGATGTTGAAGAGGTCAATGGAGTTTCAGATACAGGTAGTTCGGTCTCCAACGGAAAACGCTTTGGGCAATCTGTAAAACCAAAAATCTCGTTGATTGATTTAGCATAAATTGATTTATAAATAATATTATAAACCATGCAGTGAAAGTGTTTTGGGGCCATCCATAAATGGAGTAATGCGATTTTGGCAGTTCTTTGACCCCCTTCGTAACACGTGGTAACAAAAGTCATGCCCCTCAAAAATGACGTCACAAAGCGTCACACCCTCGGCATCTTGTCATCTTTCCAATGCCAAAACTAATGTTTCGTTTAAAATGAAGTATGATAATTATAAGCGTAAAATACGTTCAATTTTGGGGTAGCATAACATTTCGGCATTTATAACAATATTTAGTGTTATGTGAAGTCACATTTAAAGAAACCCCCTCCCGCGTCGTCACACATCGTCACAAATGTTTGAACCCCTTCCCCTAAGTGCGTGACGTCATTTATGGACAGCCCCCAACTATACCAATCCAGCCTCGGTCTTGATAACTTCTGAATCAGAATAAGACATCAATTTCGCCGTTAAAGGCTACCACTACTAAATGCTACATCTTCTTTAATTCTGCATTTTGTCCTCAAGTCTTTAGAGCTCAATTTATAACCATCATTTTCCAAATGCAATTTCCTCCGTTGCTATAACAACCCAGTCTCCTTCCACATTCGATATGAAGACCCTTGTCTTGCCTTAAAGACATTGCACTTTACCTCTAGCTATTTCAACATAGATCAGGCGCCTACTGTAAGGTCAAGCAGCCACAATGGTATTAGCTCGAAAGCGTTATCCAGAGTTACTAGATAACAAGTACTTACTTACTGTAAATACATATTCAAAATTAAAATGGCCTACAGAGGGCCTACAACGAAGTTCGAGTCTATTATTCGTTGGATTACCAATATTTTTGAGGAGCTGATAGATTTCTCCCACTTGTTGAAACAGTGATTGCAGGCGACCATCAATTCTTTCAACTTCAGTCGAAATATTCTGATCAAGACGCTGCAAGGACAGGTCAAGACTTTCAATTCTTTCTTTGATGCTCTGCACTGCATTGTCAATCTTCTTATGAATTCCATCGATTCCATCAGTCGTGTTTCTGTGCATAGCTTGCAATATTTGGTCGTGGCCTTTTAAGCTTTCCTTGATATTTTGTTCTGCTTTGCTGAGCAACAAAAGACTGTTATCAGTGCTTTGGAACTTTTCGTCAATTATCTCAAGCCTCAGAGACAAATTTCGAAGCATCTGGTCCAAATTCTTGTCAACAAAGCATTTATCTTCACCATTTGCGGTTTCACCCAACGCATCAATTTTAACAGAAAGGTTTTGGCAAACATTCAGGAGATCATGGCATTGCTGTTTAGACAATATTTTACCGGATTCATCGGCATCATCAAATCGTTCACCGATTCTTTCCGTGTTGAAGGCCAGCTCTCCCAATTTGATTTGAATATTTTGATAATACTCTTCCTGAGCTTCTATAAAGCAAGCATGCGATCCTGTGTTGACATCAGTGCATCCTGATAGAGTACATTGCCCTTTCACAGGACTCATACTTCCATAGAAAGAAAGAAAAAACAAAATGTAATGCATTTGTACGAACTCTTACACAGTTTTTACTAGTCACGATGAAGAAGCAAGTTCTGTCTACAAGTTTATAACTACGCCGAGAGCCAATATGCTTTATGGTTTTATCCCTTCGAGCATTATGCACCAAATTTAGACACGCCTCTGTACTAAGATCAGTATCTACCAAATTTGGGTCATGTCCATCCTCCTAAGCGGCTTTGGACAATGGACATGGATCATGCAGACATAAGACACCCAAAGTCCCAAACACTGCAACACATGCCATAACACCCGGCTCCCACGAGACACTCAAGCACTATGTACACGCTATGCGCTACAACATGTGCGCTGTCAGAGGCACCTTCTCTGCATTCGCTGGTTGGATTACGTCACCAATGCAGCAGTCTTCACGCAGACTGCCCTATCATCAGTTATAGACATCATCACAAAGCAGGACCCCGAATGTCTCCCTTTCGTCATGTGGTTCGCATTCCAACCCATCTCGCCCGTATCTGTTCCATCGCTTGTCTTGCTGAGAGGCGCCCACGTCCAGGCGGGAAAAGACTTCCCGGAAGACCACGCTGTACATGCCTCCACAGAAAATGACGCCGATGACCTGCCCTCTACAATCCTACACGAATGGCACTTCGCGGTCACAGCAAGCGTAGCACGTGTGGCGCGCAAAAGACCTCCGCCCGCACGAACGAAAGATGGAATGAATTAAGTCACTTTCAGGCGATATCTCTCAATGCAACTCAATTTATTTTGACTTTCAACAGAATGCGATAATGAAATTAATTTTAATCGTATGCAGGGGACCACTCCACAGGTTAAGTTGCAAATAAGTCAACTTATGAACTTGATACTGATGAAGCTGATTTCCTACGCATTCTTAATTAAACCCCGCATAAAAGCTGATATCGTTGTTGATTCACGTGACTTTGAACTCGAGCATTAGAACTCAGTATAATCGTCAGCATATCCGCAAGTTCTCTGAAGAATTCTAGCTCCCACGCATTATTAGACATCCTACATATCTTCGTTCTCTGCCCGGAAGCAGGTCCTGGTTCCCATTGGCGCCATCTATCTCTGTCAGCAGCTTGGGTCTTTAATCCTTTGTATCCGTCTTTTGTCATCATCCAGTGCAGTAGTGATGTACGTGGTCTTCCTCTGTTTATTTTCCCCCCCATGTGCCCTTCCAGTATTGTTTTGAACAACGATTCTCCTCTTAAAATGTGGCCCATCCAGTTCCTTTGCCTTTGTTTTATTGTTTGTATTATAGTATTTTTCTTTTCCACGATATCTAGGACTTCTTTATTGGATTATGTTGTGTTCCACTTATTCTTTCCATTCGCCTCCATATCCACATCTCGAACGCCTCCAGTCTTCTGATGTCGTCTTTTCTCATCGTCCATGTCTCTGAGCCATATAACACCACACTCCATATCAGTGTTTTAATCATTACTCCTCATTATTTCCTTCCTTTGGTAGAATGCTTCCTACCATCCTACATATAGGCAGAATAATAGTAAACAGACCCTGGATGCACCATCACCCCACCACCCACCTACTGTCGTGATCTCCACAAAGTAAATGACTGAGATTAATATAACGGTTAGCGCGTAGACATGGCAAAGCCAACGTCAGAATCTCTGTAGACAGCGTTGACGCTTCTGCGGATCGGAAGATGATTTAAAATCCACTTGGATGGTAAAAAGGAGATAGCCACCATGACAAAATCCGGCGCCTGTGAGAGCGGCCTTTCGCGGGATGCTTTCCCCAACGCAAAGACGCCATTGAAGGAAGGAAGGAAGGAAGGAAGGAAGGAAGGAAGGAAGGAAGGAAGGAAGGAAGGAAGAAGATGTTAATAGTCCGCGCGTTTGTAGACAGAATTCGCGACGCAAAAAATCCGGCGTTGAATAATTCAAATGAGGCGGTCCTCCGTGAGAATAATCCGTTGTCGAGTAGGGACCCGTCGCGAAACTCGTGAGATCCGACAAAGATGGAAAAATCCGGTGAAGACTGGAACAACAGTCGATCTAGTCGTATAATTGCCGAGAAGGGCGACATTCCAGACACACAAACACACTTTGGCGATGACAGCCATTGTGGCGAACAAGATGGCGGACTTGACGATAACGACCGACCGAAAGCGTCCAAAATAATCGGAATAAGTTCCTCGAAAACCGACGAACAAGACCTCAGTCCTTTCATTTGGCACACAAACCAAACACAGCTTAAGGTCAACTGTACGGTCCTCGCAAATATTCATTTTAACTTATGTCCTGAAATAGCGAAACACTAATTAGCATCCGTATTTTGAAACTCAATACATTAGACAGGCGGTGAACTAGGCAGCTGTTGTATGGCAAGCGGTTGTCAAAACTTCTTGGTCTTGCTGATCACAAAAAATAATTAATCAAATCAATAGCGACACATTGGGAGGTACGGTCTGCGTAACTAAGAACGCTGCATTACCAATTACCATTTCCAAACATCTATCCAAATATGTTCTAAACTTTTAACTAAAATCTAATCCAGGAAACGTCTAAAATCTTGCGTCACATTCTTCTTCAAAGAATCCGAGCGTTGGACCCAGCACTGATCTCCCGTCTTCTACCTCCCTCATCCACTCTCACTTCCCTGTCTTCAGAGTAGGCCTAGATCTCCTTCCTCACTCATGCAATAGCGCAATACAATAGAAAATTAGCTTGCATCAAATTCGGCTATTGAAAGAATAGGCGTACTTTCTAAGATTGGAAAAACTACTGACAGGTTCAAATTTTGTAGCAAAGAAACAATATTATAATTACAGTGTAGTAGTCGTTTTCTGTAGATTGTTTGCAAATTCATTTCCTACAGATTGTTTTTACTTTAAACGGAGGGAGTAGATTGTGTTGTCATAAATTTTAAAGAGAGATATTGAATGCTTTTGGGCAGCTGATAGTTGAACTGACCATGTCACAACAGTGATTCAACCTAAATAAAGCATATCCAGTAACAATGAGAAGTTGAGTATTGAATATAGGGGCGGAAGCTGGCAAAGTCGGTTGCGCGCTCGAGCGGCAGGCTGACGGAACGGGTTCAAGCCCCGTTAGCACCCCTAGTGGTTTTCATACAGGCAGTAATGCCTCTCAATCCACTTTAAATCATGCTAGGTTTTTAAAAGAAAGAATATGATCTTGCCACGCCTAGATGTACAACAAGTTAGGGGTCTGTTTTAAATATTCCTCACGTTACAAGTCCTGACAATTTAACTCCTTTCGAGATTGGAACTAATTTTCGTTCTCCGGATCAAATCCGATTCTATAAGTGATTCTTACATTGAGTTGAGTCATTGACTGAATTAGGAAATATATCTCCGCAGAACATTGACTTAGCAAGAGTGTGAAGGCCTTTGTACAGAGCTTCGATTGTAGGTCTCTGGAAACCTCTCTGATTTGAGACAAAAAGCGCTGGGCTCTTTTACGATATTTGTATATTTTGCAGTATAGCACCCCTATTATATCTCACTAATATGATTCTATATTAAACTATACAGGGTGGCGCAAAAAAACAGGACTATATTAAATGCAAACCTAAATGTGACTAATCCTGTTTTCGCGCCACCATGTAATGTCTTTTGATTGTGTACACGGTTTATGACATTTTGTTCTATGTAAAAACTTGCCAATGTTTTAATTACGAACTGAAAAATGTTTAAAATAAAAGACTCGCTGTTAGGAGTCATCATGCCGCCGACTGTTAGTCACTTACTATGGCTGCCGGAGGTCATCTGACTATGGAGGGCTTCTGGGCACTGCTCTGACTGAACAACCCACTACAGTGGCACTACCAAAGTATCAATTGCGGGAAGGCAGCTGAAACGAAATTTGATTCAAATTTGCCTTCATGGATGTTTTTCATTTCTATTATTTAGGGAATTTGCTAAATGTTGGATGTTCTGACATAGTTTGGGCATAGGAACATTGCACTGATACGCGTATACAAAAATAAGCCATAATGGTGCTTTTTTGGTAGAATTTTTGCAACTGCGGTAGAACTTCGGTATAATTGACTCGGTTATATCGTTTATTTATTTATCCATAGTCTGTCTTGCTGTTTCCCTCTGACTGATCTCTGGAATGACCTGGTCTTTGCGGATGGGTTTGAAGTACCATCGAGTGATATCCTTGAGTATTATAAATGGTGCTATAGAAGTGCATAATTATTTATTTATTATTATTATTATTATTATTATTATTATTATTATTATTATTATTATTATTATTATTATTATTATTATTATTATTATTATTATTATTATTACTTGGTTTTAACGTATCGCAATGCGATGCGCTACCGTATCGGACGGCTTTGGAGATAACGTATTTCAGATGCGGCTCTTATTTTTGCAGACCCGACACGAACTTATAGCGAAGTACTATTGTACTGTGTTATTGCCCACTGTTGCTAAACGAGAATAGATTACGCAGAGCAAATGATCAAATTGCCATTATGCCCCAACCTCACGTTAACAGGATATGCGATTTACTATCATAGGACAGAACACTGGTTGCCGAGCACTGGCTCTGATTTAAACCATTATTTACGTGGGCAGCGTTTCTTCAGCAAGCAATATGATCCGCGTGTCACAAGTATGTACTGAACTTAAACTGTATTTCAACTCTCTTTACCATCATGTACACAATATTATTGTTAAAATAAATACGTTTTAACATCAAATACAAGAAATTAAATTAGATCATTGAAAGAGCATGAAGTCAAGTGACACACTGATCACTCTTTTAACTAATATGCCTTTAATAATTTCATTCTTTTAAGTAAGAAATAATAATAGACAGAGGCATCCATATGATAAGAGTGAAAAAGATACCAGAAGGGTTCTGGTTTTATTGGTCCACCCTCTATATATACTCAGTGTTGTTAAATATCGAAGATACATGTACTTAGATAAGTATCTTAGATACAAAAAGTACCTTGCATCTTGTATCAAGATACATTTTTCAAAAAGTATTTTGTATCAGTATCTTTGATACAAAAATAGCATTTCCATCAGTATATTTAAATTCGATACAAGATACTTTTAAAATTTCAAATGAGGTTGACTAGGGTGGATATTGGTGATGTATGGACATTTCAAATAGAGTTTAAACTAAATTAATTTTAGGCTCAGGAGTCATATTAAGAGATATGTAGTTTGATTAATATGACACTTTCTATGGGTGCAAATTTGTATTGCATCTATGTCTTCTATGCAGTGATATTTCAGTCAACTGAAATTGAATAGAAACTGAAATAGGCAACCTTGAAACTGAAACTGAATAGAAACTGAAATTATTTCCAAAACTGATATTGTAAGCATTTACCGAAAAAAATAAAGTTTTTTTTAAAATTTAAATACACAACTTGCCTGTTGAACCACCAAAACACACTATAAAGAAGTGATTCTCAAAGCAAGGAGAATAGTTGGACAATTGAGAAAGTCATCTGTTTTGGTGGAAAAACTGGTTGCAAAATGTGGTAGGCAGGTGATTTCAGATTGCACAACGAGGTGTAATAGTATCACCGCGCAAGATTTCGGCTATTAATGAGTTACAACTTATCTTGCGAGAGGTATGACATTTCTGAATCTCTAATTCACACTACTCGAAACCCGCACGATGATCTCTTGGAACACTCGCTCAAACACAACCCAATAAACCCAAAGACTTCCTTTCTCAAAATCAAATAACATTTATTAAAAATCTCTTAACTATTCACTCATCAACATAAGGCTCGAGTTAGTAAAGCATGGGTCTGGTTGTTACTGGCAAATGTTCAGTAATCTAGAGTACAGCTTAAAACTTGACTGTACATCTTATTATATAATTCTCGATGTCCGTCCGTCCGTCTGTCCGTCCGCAACACGGAGGGTATTGCAAGACGCTGTTGTCATTGACAACCAAATATTGTTTAATCAAACCGGAGCGTTTAACGAAGCGTCTTAATTGCATCTTAAACCCCCTTCCCCTTCCCCTCACCCCATCCTCTCACAATCGCCCAGGCCCCCAACCCATTCCCTGCCCTGGCCCCACACCCCCTTTCCCTTCCTTATCCCCATCTCCTTCCTCTCCCCATCCCCTCCCAATGGCCCCCAAACTCACGTTCCCCTTCCGTCTCCCCAACCCTTTTCCCTCTTTCCATCCCTCTCCCAATCGCCCCCAAATCCCCGTTCCCCTTCCGTCTCTCCAACCCTTTTCCCTCTCCCCATCCCTCTCCCAATCGCCCTGGCCCCAACCCATTCCGGCCCAGGCCCCAAACCCCGTTCCCCTTCCCCTCTCCTCATCTCTTTTCCCTCTCCTCATCCCTCTCCCAATCACCCTGGCCCCAACACATTCCGGCCCCGGCCCCAAACCCCCGTTCCCCTTCCCTCTCCCCATCCCTTTTCCCTCTCCCCATACCTCTCCCAATCGCCCAGGCCCAACCCATTCCAGCCTCAACCCATTTCCGCCCCGGCCCTAAACCCCGTTCCCCTTCCCTCTCCCTATCCCCTTCCAACTACCCATCCCTCTCCCAATCGCCCAGGCCCCAACCCATCAGCGCTCCGCCCTACCCCACCGGCCCCAAACCCCGTTTCCAAACCTACACAACGCTGCTCCGAAAACCCGTACAACCCACTTTGCTCCTCCCAAATCTCCCTTCCCTCTCCCAATGCCCTTCCCCCCGTTATTATATATATTTACTCTTTCCTAACCTCAAACCCTATTTTTTTAAATTTTACCCCTCAAGTGTGGATTAAATTTTCAGACGCTGTCACCGTACTTGGGATTTAATTTTTGGAAAAGCGTTCTTCAGAAATGATTGCTGTGACGTTTTAAATTTGCTATATCTCAGGCTATATAGGAGCTAAAAAGATGAGGTTTGCACCATTGTTTAGATGGTTTATTTCTATTTCTAACCGTCCGTGCAAAACAAAAAATATGGGGGTAGAGTCCACTTTACGGCCTAAAATATCACCCTCTCCCCCGAAAATTTTTTTAAAGCCCGCTAGCAAAATATTTTCTGCGGTGACCCCACTTTGGTCAGCGGCAAAGTTGTAAAGGGATGTCAGAGGAACAAAATAAACAAAAAATTTTGAAAATCGGTTGACATTTGGCAAAGATCTATCCGTTCTAACCCGATGACCCCGATGTTTGAACATAAGTATTATCGGGGAATTTCGTGAAAGTTTTGAATTCTGAGAAAGTTTCCAATTTTTTTTAATATGCTATATCTCAGGCTATATAAGAGCTAAGAAGATGAGATTTGCACCATTGTTTAGCTTTTTTATTCCTCTTTCTAACCGTCCGTGCAAAACAAAAAAAGTCCAGCGTTCACGAGCTTTTCGACAATCAAGTGAGAATGAGGAGCAGGCTGTTGCTCGGGGTGAAAAGCAGCACAGCAAACAAGAGAATCAAGCACTGCATGTCGTTCGACACTGCCAAATCAGTAAACTTACCTTGACTATCAAGTTTCAGCAAATTCCTGCGAATGGGCGTTAACTCGGTTGAAGGAAAAGGCGGCGATTTAAGGAAATTAATTGCGCAAAATCCTATTGCATTCAGGGTCGGCGCTAGGGGGGGTGTCCGTGGGTCCGGACCCACCCAGCCTCGGCAGAGGCACCCAAGCAAATCGTTCAAATACGCAGAAAAATGTTGATTGGGGGGATGAGGGGTAGTCTGAGCCGGCGGGTCCTGGCTGTGTAGATTGCATTAGACCCACCCAGTCAACAAATTACAAAACCCAGCGCCGCCCCTGATTGCATTTGCACAAAATTGGGTGGTAAAACAGCCAATCTCCCCCGTCATTTTTGACGGGTAAACACCTAGTAATTATATAATTATATTAAATTGACTTGCACGTAGTTGTTCGTGGACAGCGTTCTTAGCGTTCAGGAAGGTAGCGGAATAAACGTCGGTCATCAGTTCGGTTGAAAGTTGACGAACCCTGGATACGCCATCAGACCTTGGACGATTCGGAACCAATTCACGGCGGCTACGTTCTTGAAGACCCGCAGACGTGACGACACTCTCTCGGACGCTTTCGTCGACTGTGGACGAGGCGGTTGTTTCGTAATGACGCCCACGACGAATGTAGACAAGACGCCCCTTCGTAGTGACGCCCTCGTTGTCTATTCGCACGTCGACTGGACGACCGGAACGATGTTTCGTCTCGAAGTATCGACTGAGTAGAGATGACGACTCCACATAGTAGATCGAGAAGTTGCCCGGTTCCAGTAGACTTCCGCTTCCATGAGACTCGATCCGGTTGAGGCTCTTCCTTCCTTCTACTGCTTTACAACGCACTGGTTATATATATCTTTCACCTAGAACATTCTAGAACTATTGGTCAGCCATGCATGACGATGCGCACGGCTCTAACTGCAATGTTGACCCACTTAACTAAAGACCAGAATATTCCATTTTAACAAACCACACACGCATACATACACACATTCACTGCCATACTTCCCTCTACCTTAATTAAGACAACGTCTCGTTGTCTAGAAATCCATTAGACAAAGAGTAACTTTAATTATTTACTTCACTAAAAACTAATTAATCAGTATGCACAATATACTCAATACTTGTACTCGTTAAAAGCAACATCTATAACATTAAAATCGTTATCTGTATGTCTGTTGCCTTCGAGCGTTCTGATTGGTTGGCTGTGTGAGCGTTCTGATTGGTTGGCTGTGTGAGCGTTCTGATTGGTTACCTTCAAGCGTTCTGATTGGTTGGCTGGGTGAGCGTTCTGATTGGTCGTTCTGGAATTGGAATTGGATTGGTCGTTGCCTCGAGCGAAGCGAAGCGACGCGAAGCGACGCGAAGCGACGCGAAGCGATGCGAAGCGACGCGAAGCGACGCGAAGCGACGCGAAGCGACGCGAAGCTCGCCTCATGCGAGCGAAGCTCGCGCGAGCGAAGCGAGCCTTCGAGTTCTAGTAATCTATTAATCTTATACACCGTTAGATATGGTTAGCAACTTATCACTATGCAAGTCACTATGATTCACTTGCATCTTCTAATATCATACACTAATTCTTAATTATAACACTTAACCAACAATCACGAGATTTGGTATTCTTGGTATGAAAACTCCATAACAACTTACACAAAATCCCTGACAACCACAAACTCCACAACAACCACTTAAATATCGAGAACTGGTATCCATGGTATAAATGATTCTCTATAAACTCTATTCAACACTCAGTAACGTTAGACAGCAACGAATAGTGGTAATCAACAATAAGTCAATAAATTGCTATTCTGAATTTCATCACCCAACACGTGACCACAAGGACGGCCGTACCCTATGATCCGCTAAAGATGACAAATTCCAGGTCTAAATAACTTATACAACACAACCCTGAATTACTATCTACGACGCTTCCTTACTCTACCTGTCAGTGTACGACTTAAATGATAATCATGCTTCAACTTATCCGACAAATTACATTCAGGTTCCCACGTGATGCTTCTTGGTTGAACTGCCCACAAAATCTTATAATGTCTTACTCCATTAATATTCTTACACGCTAATACTTTCTCAACATCATACCATTGAGAATTAGGATCCTTGAAATCATCAACTAAAACAGAATCCTTCTTAACTAAATCTGTACAATCAACTGAATTATCAACAGTTGTCTTAGGAGAAATATTAATATTTACATCCGACTTTGTTTGATCCTTATCAAAAGGCGTTGAATCCTTACTTGACCCCTGTAATCACGTTATCATGAGTAAGTGACAAACTTTCATCATCATCCAACGCAACAAAATCCACAGGACTACTAAATCTTACATCTAAATCTTCTGATGACTGAACACCCTGTGTTAAAGAATTACCATTAACAAACTTTGCTAACAAGTCTTCACGACCTTGATTGAATGGCTTTAAACGATTCTGATGAACAGGTGACAAATGCGGCGGTGAAGAGTCAAGCAATCCCTGTGAACCAGATATAAGGTTGTCTGCGTGAGGCAACAATTCGGGCGGGCTTTCTAGGTTAAAATGATTCGGATTTAGCAAAAAGTTACTCTGATCAGACGTCTCAGATGCGCTAGAAAAACACTGATGCGCTAGAAAAACACTGATGCGAACCCCCCAAATGATCCATTACTATAGCTAAATCTATGCCTTTCACCAATACAAGTGATCACCAATCAACTCAACCGTGACGACCACCAAAACTTAGAATAATAAGCAATATTAGCACTGTTAAATATGCAATCAAAGCACAATTTTATCCACAAACGACTGAGTGACTGATGAACGAAACTTAGTAAAATAATAAATCTCAGTTCATGGAGAAAAGAACAATATAATTTATACTAGCGATATGAAATTCTTAACTATACATTAATACTTAATTAGTTAAGTCGTGGATCAACATCAAGCACGACCAAATTTCAAAACCTTCATGAAATAAATATACTTAAATATTCATCAAACTCACATCAAATCACCAAATAATGGACGACCCAATGACGAACCAAATAATGGACGAATCAAATGAACCAAATATTGGACGAACCAAACGAACCAAAATAATGGACGAACCAAACGAATCAAAGCCAAAAATTAACTAATCAACCAGTCTATGAAAATTCTCCATCAACTATTCAACAAACGGTGGACCAAACAAAATCAAAAAGCCACGGTTCCTTCCACCAACTATCACCGCGCGGGATTTCGGCTATTAATGAGTTACAACTTATCTTGCGAGAGGTATGACATTTCTGAATCTCTAATTCACACTACTCGAAACCCGCACGATGATCAAAATTTTTTTCAAATCAAAATTAGTTTATTATTTTCCAAATAAGTGCATAATAACATCATCACAATGATTACATGTAAAGATCATAGTAGTAATAATAACATCATAATAGTAATATTTGAAAAATGTTGACATTTAAATAATTTGGAAACTAAAGGGAGAAGCAGGAGAAGAGAAATATTCTCTGTTCAAGGCCTGCTTTCCCGGTGAACCAGTAAGCTTTATACTAACTATGGACATGTTCCAATTGACTGAGTACTATGTTTATAAATACAGAAAGCAAGTAGCAACCGGAAACAAATTTTAACATATGGTGCAAAGTGAGGGTGCAGCGTGCAAAAGTGCGAATACATATACATATTTAAGCTAATTTTTCGCAGAATCAAGGTGACATATATTTTGAGATTAATGAACTTGAAATAGTTTCTTTAAATTTATGGAGGGATTTAATTTTCTTAGTTTCATTAGATAGAGAATTCCAAACTTTGGGGCCAGAGAATCTAACACATTTTTCATATATTGACGTATTTCTAGTATTAACAAAGAAGTTGTCAGTAGTACTTCGAGTATAATGCGAGTGGATATCAGAGCAGAGGTTAAAATATGTTTGAAAGTGGGCAGGAAGAAGCATATTCTTTATTTTAAACATGAAGGTAGCTACCTGAACAACCTGAATGTCGTGGATTTTTAATAGGTTTAAGTGTTTGAAAAGGGGATCAGTATGTGCGAGGAAGGGGAATGGGAAATAATCCTTATCACCTTTTTTGGAGGAGAAATAGATTATTTATGTTTGTGTTAGAGCAATTTCCCAGGACAGATTGCAATAGGTCAGATATGGTAATATGAGAGATTTGTATAGCAAGACTAGGTGAAGAGAGGGAAGTGATGATTTTATTCTGGCTAAAATTCCTATATTTTTTGTAATTTTTTTAGAGATTTCAAGGATATGTTTGTCCCAATTTAGGTGCTGTTGTATTATTATACCGAGAAACTTAGTGTGGTCCGTACGAGTGATGCTAAGGTTTCCAGCTGTGATGGTATCAGGTATGTAGAATTGAGCTGATCGTTTTTTGTGGAATAATATAAAATGAGTTTTACTTACATTGACAGAAAGTTTATTTTGCTGAAACCATTGGAGTATATTTGGTAATTCTCTAGATGCGACGTCTATGAGGACTTTGGGATCTTTATTTGAGATGTATAAGTTAGTATCGTCAGCATAAAGGATAAATTTATATTGATCTGATGATTCGTGAATATCATTTATATAGATTAAGAATAGGATGGGACCGAGTATGGAGCCTTGGGGTACTCCACATGAAATGTCGAGAAGACCTGAGGACTTGTTTTCAATTTGAACATACTGTTTTCTGTGAGATAGATATGAGGAGAACCAGTTTAGAGCAGTTCCACGGACGCCATAGTGGCTAAGTTTATTTATGAGTATAGAATGGTCAAGAGTATCAAATGCCTTTGAAAGATCGATGAAAATGCCGAGAGTAAATAGGTTAGTATCCATGGCTGCAGATATTTTATCAATGTGTTCAGTTACGGCAAGAGAAGTATCGTGATTGTTACGGAACCCGAACTGGTTAACTAACTACTAACTAGCTGCTTACCCGTCAAACATGGGGGAGAGTGCCTGTTTCACTACCGGATCTTTTGCAAATGTTATAGAATTTTGCGAAATGAATTGTCCTTAACTCGCCGCCTTTCTATCAACCGAGTTAATGTCCACTCACAGCTGAGGGCGCTTGGTACAAAAACAAAAAAGTGGCGGTGAAGAAGTTGTGAACTGTTTTTCACAAACTGTGAAAAAATAACTCGAATTGTAGCTGTTAACCCGTCAAAATTGACGGGGAGAGTGGCTATCTTCTTCTACCCTCCATTTATTGCAAAAGTTCATATTGTCTCTTATAACGATTTATAAATCTGAAACTGTAAAGTTAATGCGTGATTGTCATTTAACATTTTTCCTTTGCTCTCACTGAGTGATCTTGCCCCACACAGGGGGATGTACAGTAGTACACCATAGCAGAACCTACGACCACGGTTCGGGGTTACGACTTTAAAGAGGATCTGGTCTCCCACGGGGTGCGACCCAGTGGGACCTACGGACTCTTTTGGGTTTACGGCCCCAAAAGGGCTCGGTCTCCACGGATGGCTGGACTTGATCTTCACGGGGCCTACACCCCCAGTGACGCATACGGTCTCCCATAGTGGGTTGGTCCCTGACGGGAGGCTGCGCCGCATTAAGGCTTACGGCCCCACACGGAGGAGCTACGCTCCCCAGTAGGGCCTACGGCCCCACTCTGGGAACTACGCCCCCACACGGGTGCTGTGGGTGCATCCTTCCGTTTGCGACGGAAGAATGCCCTCCAGTAGAGCCTTAGGCCCAACACTGGGGTGCACTCCCAGTAGGGCCTACACCCATCCCCAGTAGTGCCGTACAACGTGCAGCCAATCAGGACACTTCCCTGTTGGGTCAATCAGCCAATGAGGACGCTTCGTAAAACTCCTCCCATTATAACGTTTGGTTGCCTATAGCAACGACGTCCTCCAACATCTGCCGGGTAGCGCGACCGACAAACTTACCTTACCTTACCTTAACGGACAAAAAAATTATTATTTAATATATATATATATATATATATGATAGCTTAGAGAAACAAATAATTAATATGTTATACTGTAAGTACCATTATTATAACTGACATCATCAAAATGCTTTCTAATGAGACTACCTTTAAATTTAAAATTGATTAATTAACAGTTTCAGTCACAATTAAATATCTGCAATTCTAAATAAAGCGAAAAAGTAGAGCAAGTTCAATAAAACTGTAACAAAATAACATTTACGAAGTTTCTTTAGTAAATGTCTGTGTTCACTCTAGAGTGAGGAGTACAGTATATGATGCTATCTGTCAAGTAGTCATGTAGGCCTAGCTCATGTCACAGGAGGCTCTGCGACTAGGACAGTATCTCATTAATTTACATCATTTTAAATTTTTGCATTGAACTGTATATCTGAGCTAAGAAATTTCAATCATCTGTAGGCCAAATCCCTCCCTCCCCACAATGCCTGGTGTCTGGATAAAAGACCGAGACCAAGAACTTCCTGAATTAAGAATATCGCGTAGGCCTAATAGAATTGCATGACCTTATCAGGAGTAAAATATTCTGGGCAGTGGCGTAGCGAAGAGTCAAGGGGAGGGGTAAATGCCATCGGGCACTGAGGATGAGGGGCGCCGACGAAAATTAACAGAGTAAATTTAATAATAAGATTGAAAATGTTTAAAAATAAAATACAGGCCTTTGAAATGGTGTGCTTCAGAAGAATCTTGAAAATTAGCTGGCAAGAGAGAATAACAAATGAAGAGGTACTAAAGAAAATTGGAGAAAAGAGACAACTCCTGACAGAAATTATAAACAGGAAAACTCAGTATGCTGGACACATAATGCGGGGTTCAAGCACAGAACAAGCAAAAGTCCTATCGTAACAGCGAAAGAAATGAGTGAAACTTTATTTAACATAAATGAAAAAGTGAACCAGTTGCAGGAAAAGCATCAGGTTCAAATGAAGCAGAGTGATTCCTGTCTTGATATTTCGTTTAGATCAGAGGATTGTGAGGTGTTTTTCGCTGGACAAAACAACATTCTTGGACGGATTGAAAGTAAACAACAGTTGTTAACAGTTTCTTGAATGTCACCTTTTGTAACCTTTTGAGCTATTTTTAATCATTGTAATGTGTAAGATTACATTACTGCTTCTTAGAGTATTAATGAGAAGCAGTGTTTATTCTAGGCCTTCTCAGGGGGGGGATTTCCTCTCCAGAGGTTTAAATCCCCCCAATTTGTTATATGTTGACTGGGGGGGATGGAAATTTCTCTCCCTCAAAAGTGTGGAGACTCAGACCTTGTACCTCCCAAACATTTCAACCCCAATGTCAAGGTGGCTAGAATAAACACAGAATGAGAAGTTTTGTTAAATGTTATTATTTATAAATCATTCCACTTTTTAAAGTGTTATATAGACAATTTGTTGATTCTAATAGCTTCATGGTCAATTCGAACAAATACTGAGTCCAAGCGTGAAGATGAAGATGCCACCAAGGAAAAGCAGACAGACGAATCTAATGAAGTGATAGCAGAAAGCAGTGGAGAAAGTGAGTTATCTCTCGCTGATTGCAGACTTTTGCATTTTGGCACTTTTAAAATTAAAATTTTTAGGTGTAATTGTTACAATATAGTTTTGGCTTACAATATGTCTGTAGGATTTTTATTTGTAGTAAGGTCTTCAAAATCATCATCATTACCATCATCATCAATTTCAAGTCCCCTCAGGAAACATCAAGACCAGCAGCTTGCTGAATGATCCAGCAAGCTGCTGGTAAGGTCATATGTTGACACGATTACTAATTTTAAAAGAATGATAAATTACTAGAAATTTTATTGACATTGATCCTGGATTTCAAGTTGAAGGCAACAGTTTGTGAGAAAGAGGAAATCCTATGCTGTCAAATAATTAAAAATGTTGTCTTGCTATTGAATTTAATTGAGCAAAATTGTTTGGCATAATAACATATATTGTTTAATTTCTTTATGTGACATTATGAGGTATTCTATACTTCTTCGTCTTCTTCAGGTGCTCTGTCCAAAGATAGGTTCCATACTCCATCGTCGCCATTCCTGTCTATCTTGTGCTTTTATCTTCAAGGTTGACTACTTGTTTTTTTCCGTAGTGTCGAACATCCACTCCAGCATCGATGTCCTTGGTCGCCCTTTCTGTGCTTTCCCATTCATCTTTCCTTCTAGTACTTCTCTTAGTAGGTTTGATTCTTCTTTCAGAACTTGGTCTATCCACTTGTTTTGTCATGTACGAATAGTATTTATTAGGCTTTTCTTCTCCTCCATCCTCTTCCAGACTTCTTCATTTGTTATTTTTTCGTCCAGCTGATTTTTTCCATTCTTCGCCAGATCCACATTTCGAATGCCTCTAATCTCTATGTCTTCCTTTCTGAGCGTCCAAGTTTCTGATCCATAGAGTGTCACTGGCCAGATCAGTATCTTGACCAATCGTTTTTTCAGATTTCGGTCAAATTACTTCTCAATTGTTCTCTTCTGTTCGTAAAGGCTTCTTTCTCCATGGCAATTCTTCTCCTTATTTCTTTATGACACTTGGTGTTTGTATCAAGCAGGCTTCCAAGATCGCAGAATTCTTCTACCTGTTCTATTTCCACTCCATCAATGATTATTTTCATTTATCCACCGTGTCTGCTGTTTTTCATCGCCTATGTCTTCTTTAAACAAGTATTTAAGTATTCAATGCCTTATTTAGTTAACTTTATTGGTAAATAATTGTAGAAAATAGCAGAACGAAAGACACGGACACCGTTGAAAGTGAATGTGAGGATGAAGCATCAAATGAACAAGGTCTTTGCTCTCTAGTCAATAGTCACTAATTGTATTTAACTTTCCATAGTTTATTATTACACTAATTGCTTTGTCATGTAACCCTTTATGGCTTCTGCAATCCAACTTCTCTATGCACATTCTAAACATTTTTATTGTTGCTGTTTGTATTCTTTTTTAAACAGATATTTCTGTTTGAGAGTCATAGACAGTTAAGTAGCATTTTGATTGGTCATCATAAGAGAAAAGCCACCTTCATGGTCTCCAGGACTCATGCAATGATAATTATAACAAGACTTAGAGCGATTCAATAGGGTCTTCCCTGTGCAAGAGCCACTATGTTACGCTCTTCAATTCATTCACATTATGGTCTTGCTCCGTAATCACAGTTTGCCCTCTAGTCCTCTAATAGGTTATTCATTTTCTTCTTGTCTTTGCTTCTACCAATACAAAACTTTGCAGTATTCAATGTCATAAAAGCCTTAATCAGCTACTTATAGCAATCACAATACTTTATCAGAAGTCTAGTACCTATATACTGTAAACCAATCTGGTATCCTATAGTGCTTATATATAATATATATATATATAATATTCATATATTAAGGTGTTGCAAATCAAAATCAAATCAAAATTTGCAACACCTTAATATATATATATATATATTAAGGTGTTGCAAATTTTGATTTTCAATTACTTTCAAATGGTTTCCTATGAGCTTTTACTCAGTTATTATGAATGTAATAATGTTTTTGTTTGAAAGCTCAGAAAAGTTTATAAATTTTTAGCATATGTTTTTCATATACATGTACATGTCTAGCAGATTTCTTAAATCCATAGATACTCTAGTAAATTTGAAGACACTGCAATAAAACAAGGATGTGCTACAAAGGCGATGTCAGCTACAAAATGAAAATATGGGGTATAGCCTAGCAGTTTTTTCTTATCAAAGGAAGAGAAAAGGAAATTAGAGATACATGGACGATGCAAGATGTTCCTGTTATTATTAGTAGTAGTAGTCGTGGTCGTCGTCGTTGTAGTAGTAGTCGTGGTCGTCGTCGTACTAGTAGTAGTCGTGGTCGTCGTCGTAGTAGTCGTCGTCGTAGTAGTAGTCGTCGCCGTCGTAGTAGTAGTAGTAGTCGTGGTCGTCGTAGTAGTAGTCGTGGTCGTCGTCGTACTAGTAGTAGTCGTGGTCGTCGTCGTAGTAGTAGTAGTCGTGGTCGTCGTAGTAGTAATAGTCGTGGTCGTCGTAGTAGTAGTAGTCGTGGTCGTCGTAGTAGTAGTCGTGGTCGTCGTAGTAGTAGTCGTGGTCGTCGTCGTAGTAGTAGTCGTGGTCGTCGCAGTAGTAGTAGTAGTCGTGATCGTCGTCGTAGTAGTAGTCGTGGTCGTCGTCATAGTAGTAGTAGTCGTGGTCGTCGTAGTAGTAGTAGTCGTCGTCGTCGTATTAGTAGTAGTCGTTAATCAACATAATGGTGGCATAACCAAGTTTGAATTCATTATTTTTGCTTTACTTCACTAATCCATAACTAAGTAATGTCATCATCAGTGTTTCTGTCTCTCGACAGGTCCAGGTATCCAGTTTCTCCACTCCGATCGATTGCTTGCTTCTTCTTTGAGTTCCTGATATCCTTTATTCATCATCCACTCCAACATCATCTTTCTCGGTCTACCTCTCACTCTCTTTCCCTCCATTTTTCCTTCGATTATTGTTCTTAGTAGAGAGTCATGCCGGAGGACATGTCCCATCCAATTTCTCTGCCTTTTCCGGATTGTATCTATCAGGCTTCTTTCTTCCTCTATCTCCTTCATGACTTCCTCGTTTGTTTTATGCTCTGTGTATTTTACTTTTAGCATTTTCCTCCAAATCCACATTTCAAAAGCCTCTAATCGTTTTATATCTTCCTTTCTCATTGTCCACGTCTCCGCCCCATACAACGCCACACTCCATATCAATGTTTTTACCAATCTCTTTTTTAGGTTTAGTTTTAGTTTACTTTGCATCAGCTCCTTTCTCTTGTAAAAAGCTTCCTTTGCTATTGCTATACGTCTTCTTATCTCTTTATTGCATCTAGCATCAGTTGTTATCAGACTTCCTAGATAGCTAAATTCCTTCACTTGCTCTATGATCTGTCCGTAAACCTTTATGTCTACTCTCATTCCTTCTTTTTACTTATTACCATAACTTTAGTCTTTTTGTATTGATTCTCAGTCCATACTTTTCTGACACTTTTATCAGTTTATCCATTACTTCCTGAAGCCCTTTTTGATTGCTTGCTAGCATGGCTTGATCGTCTGCGAAGCGCAGCGCCTTTAGTAGTACTCCTCCGACTTTTACTCCTTTATCTGTATTCTCCATCGCCTCTTGTACTAATTCTTCGATGTATATGTTGAACAACAGCGGTGACAGTGGACATCCCTGCCTTACTCCTCTCCCAATCATACACGATTCACTCAGTTCTCCTCTATTCTCACCTTCACTGACTGTCCAAGGTATAGGTTTGCTATCAGTCTTCTGTCTCTCCAATCCACTCCCACCCTTTTCAGTGCTCTCATCAAAATCCTCCAATCTACTCTGTCAAACGCTTTTTCGTAATCCACGAAGCATATATAGATATTTTTCCATTTTGAAGTCTTCTCTCACTTAGCATTCTTAAGCATCCGATTGCATCCCGTGTTCCTTTTCCTTCCGAAACCCAAACTGATCCTCTCCAAGGAATCCTATTGCATCTGTTTTCGCTTGTACTCTTTTTGTAATGACCTTGAGTATTATCTTCGCCGCATGACATAATAGACTGATAGTTCTATGGTCCTCGCATTCCATTGCATTTACTTTCTTTTTAATCGGAATCATTATTGATTGTAGAAAATCATTTGGCCATTCTCCTGTCATATAGATTTGTTGGCAGATTTCGACCAGTTCGTTCGTTGCATTCTCTCCTAGTATCTTTATTGCTTCTGCTGGTATGTGGTCCACTCCTTCTGCTTTGTTGTTTTTCATCTCTTCTAATGCGTGCAGAATTTCTTCTTTCATCAGTCCTGGTCCTAACTCTTCGCTTTCAACTGTTTGCTGAGTAAGTAATGTATACACATTGATTTACATGTTGTTAATGTCATCGGAGAAAAAACTGTAACTGTAACTGAAACTGAAAAAACATAACTGCAACTGAAACTGTAACTGAAAAGCCATAGCTTAAATAACACTAACTGTAACTGAAACTGAAAAAACATAACTGTAACTAAACTGTAACTAAAAAAACCATAACTTAAATAACACTGAGTAGTAGTAGTAGTAGTAGTAGTAGTAGTAGTAGTAGTGGTACTAGTAGTAGTAGTAGTAGTAGTCGTCGTCGTCGTAGTAGCGTCGTCGTCGTAGTAGTAGTAGTCGTCGTAGTAGCGTCGTCGTCGTAGTAGTAGTAGTCGTCGTCGTAGTAGTAGTCGTCGCCGTCGTAGTAGTAGTAGTAGTCGTGGTCGTCGTCGTAGTAGTAGTCGTGGTCGTCGTAGTAGTAGGAGATGGATTTCAAGAACTATATTGAGCCATTGTCTTTAGCATTCTTCACTACATCGATATCAATCGCTATTGTAAACATAGGCCATCGCCTTCTGTATTTAGAGCCCCTCCATCATGACAAACCCCGACGTTCCACAATGCTAATAATGCAGAGTATTTGAGCAAATACAACCGCACAGTTGAAATTTATTTTGTCCTGTTATAGATCGAATTCAAGCACCATATTCAGCCACTATCTTTAGCATCCATTACTACATTGATATGAATCGCTATTGCAAACATGGGCCATCACCTTCTGCATTTAAAACGGCTCATCCATGACAACCCTCGTTATTCCATAATGCTAATAATGCACAGGATTTATGGAAATAGAAACGCATTTTTGAAACTCATTTCGTCCTGTTAGAGATCGATTTCAAGCACTATATTGAGCCATTGTCTTTAGCATTCTTAACTACATCGATATCAATCGCTATTGCAAACATGGGCCATCACCTTCTTCATTTAAAACGGCTCATCCATGACAACCCTCGTTATTCCATAATGCTAATAATACACAGGATTTGTGAAAATACAAACGCGTTTTTGAAACTTATTTCGTCCTGTTAGAGATGAATTTCAAGCACAGTATTGAGGCATTGTCTTTAGCATTCTTCACTACATCGATATCAATCGCTATTTTAAACGTAGGCCATTGCCTTATGTATTTAGAGCCCCTCCGGGATGACAAACCGCGCTGTTCCATAGTGCTAATAATGCAGAGTATTTGAGCAAATACAACCGCACATTTGAAATTTATTTCGTTCTGTTATAGAACGAATTCAAGCACCATATTCAGCCACTATCTTTAGCATCCATTACTACATTGATATCAATCGCTATTGCAAACATGGGCCAACACCTTCTGCATTTAAAACGGCTCATCCATGACAACCCTTGTTTGTCCATAATGCTAATAATACACAGGATTTGTGGAAATACAAGCGCATTTTTAAAAACTTATCTCGTCCTGTTAGAGATCGATTTCAAGCACTATATTGAGCCACTGTCTTTAGCATTCTTCAATACATCGATATCAATCGCTATTATAAACATAGGCCATCGTCTTCTGTATTTATAGCGCATCCAGCAGGACAACCGCCGTTGTTCCATAATGCTAATAATGCACAGTATATGTGGAAATCAACCGCGCATTTGAAATTTATTTCGTCCTGTTATAGATCGAATTCAAGCACCATATTCAGCCACTATCTTTAGCATCCATTACTACATTGATATCAATCGCTATTGCAAACATGGGCCATCACCTTCTAGATTTAAACCGGCTCATCCATGACACTCAACCAGAGGTTTCGTTGAGCACAATGACGAACCTGGAACTGATTGTGCACTGTGTGCAGTGTGTTAAGATACAGAGCCTGGCAATACTGGCAATAAAAATGGCTTCATTACATTGATAACGAAATGCATTCCCAACATTACATTATTTTCTATTTGTTATTGTTGTGTCTCTATTCTATGGGGCATTAAGGTAGTTTAACGTAAAGTGTTAACGAAAATTGCTATAGTTACTAAAAACTAAGACCAGAAAATTATGAACTTTTGTAACTTTCAAAAAATTTCATATTCATATCTGTTTCATATGTAAAAAGTGTCATATGAAAAGTTTGGAAAGTTTTTGAAAATCAGAAATTTTGTGGTGTTTGCAACACCTTAATATATATATATATATATATATATATATATATATATATATATATATATATATATATATATATTATGCCCTCGGTACTACATTCCCGAGGACTTATGATAAAAAATTGTCCGGAGACATCGAAATTATAGTGTGTTAGCTCTCATTCGGTTGCAAATTGGAAAATGGTTGATGGAATGAATTAGATTTGAAGACGTTGACCATGGGTTGACCATGCTGTGGCGTGTGGTTGAAAATTTTGCGATTTAGTTGACCACCCCCTCATTGTAGGCTGAAAATTTTGGATTTTGGGAGTTGTCCAATTCTCCCACAACATTTCGAAATATTGAACGATATCACTAAGTTTGATCTGGATGTTTTGTCTGCATGCTCTCAATAGTAGAATATAATACTTTGGATGGGAGAAATTGGTTTCAATGTTCCTTGTTTATATATATATATATATATATATATATATATATTAGGGTGTGACAAAAAGTACAACATTTTAGAGTTCACATCCCGTACAAACGGAAATCGATGATCCATATTAAAGTAAATAAGCTATCGAAAACAGATATTTCATATGAATCACCCATTTCTAGCAACTTTGTTAAGAATGCAAGTCAATTTTGCCAAATGTATGCATTGCTTTGCCATTTTCCGACCCAGTCTGACATTAACAGTATTAGCAAGTTACACCATTGCACCATTACACCATGGTGTAATATAGCAGGGAAATATATATAATATAGGGAAATTAGCAGGGGTAGGAAGTTGACAGGGGCAAGAAGTTAGCAGAATGATAACAACACTGGACGATGGAGCAGAAGGTCGCGGGTTCAACTCTGGCAGGAGCCCTAAGGTCAATTCAGCCTTCTTTCTCCAGATGGCGATGGCAAATGAGTAGCGGAGTAGTAGTACTGCTGTGTTGATGATTACTCCGAACTAGTGAAATTTTGCATAAGCAAATTTTCTTATAATTTCGTCCTCATCACCGACAGCAGCTAGATACTGATGTTTATTCTGTGGACCACTGCTAGAACAGCACTGATTGTCACTATCCTCCTCTTCTGCCTCCTCATTGCCCGTGTAACTGACATCACTGCAAAGGTCATTTGGACTGTTTTCTGAATTGTAATTCAGTTCAAACTCTTCTAAAGCAGTACTACTGCTTCATCCGCGGAGTAAACAGTCGCGTTTCATGAGAACACTGGCCCCGTATCATGTAACTTGCACCAGTCGCCTGGCTGAGGGCCTTGGTAACGGAGATCGGCGCCGCCTTATGAGCCCTGGAGTTAGCCATGAGTGATCGGGAAGGATTTTACTTATACTTTTGCACCATTCTAACTTATAAGCTATGAGCCAAGCAGCATATCATCTTCTAAATTGAACAAAACTGACCGAATAAGAACAAAATCATACTTATGCTACAGTGCTGCAGTTTAACTATTAGTGCAGTAAATGTGATTTGCTTTCTATAGTTGGCAACTCTGATCTTGATTTCTTCATTTGAATTATAACTCCAAGGCGTGAATCATGTCCATAAACTTTATGGAAGGCTACAGAAACATTCTTGATATGTCTTTCCACATCTTGTGCATGACATGGATAAAATGGCATACTTATTTCTGCATGATTTTCAATGGCTCCTGAAGTGATGTCATGCACGAGTGGATGGATGTCAAATTTCATCCGTTCCCAATCAATGTTGAAGTAGGAGTCTGAAGTGAAGTTGATTGTAATATTGTTCTTGTCAAAACAACGAATTCTACCACTGTGTTGATGATTACTCCGAACTAGTGAAATTTTGCATAAGCAAATTTTCTTATATTTTCGTCCTCATCACCGACAGCAGCTAGATACTGATGTTTATTCTGTGGACCACTGCTAGAACAGCACTGATCGTCACTATCTTCCTCTTCAGCCTCCTCATTGCCCGTGTAACTGACATCACTGCAAAGGTCATTTGGACTGTTTTCTGAATTGTAATTCATTTCAAACTCTTCTAAAGCAGTACTACTTTCTCCCATTTCTCTTTTTGTTTTGCCTTCAACCTTTGTTAATTTTCATTTTCTGTCTTCTAGTTATTGCAGCCTACTTGATGGAACTGGATCAATTTTTCAATATCCAGTTTTCAGGTAGTTTTTTTGCAGATTATTCCAATTCTCAAATAGCCTTTTCACTTTTTTTCACTATGCTGACAAATGCAATAGTAGGTATGCTGGCCTTATTATATATCTCAATCACTTCAGATGCAAAAGTTTTTACAACATCAACAGTCTTATGTCTCTCTTTTTGCTGTTAAAAATAACACGCTCTTAGAACATCTTCACACGTTGGCAGCACATTTTGGGGAATTTTGGCTAATTCCTTTGCAAACCCAAATACTGAATGTCAACTTTTACTTCGTGTTCTAGAGCAGTGGTTCTCAATCCTCTTTGCCTCGCGGACCACTTTTGAAGTTCAAAAATATCTCGCGGACCACCTGCTAAATTGAGCAGTCATCTGCTCCAAAGAGGCGGTGATGACCTTTTGTTATTTTTTGCTTGTCATGCCTTTTCACGTAGAAAATGCACAGAATACACACGAAATGTGCCGATAATCTTTTTATGCTGATGACCTTGTTTTGATCGTCTCACTTTTCAGATTTTTCACATGGAAAATTAATATGTCTAATTTTTATTTACGTTTTTTCAGACTTCGCCGCGGACCACTAGACCCCGTCTTGCGGACCACTTGTGGTCCGCGCGCGGAACAAGGGTTGAGAACCACTGTTCTAAAGCTTGCCATAATTTAACTACAATTCACCTCTAAACCCACTTAATGATCATCATTAGAAATCATAAATACAATGGTTGCTATGGGCATGAGAAGAAAGCAGAACCCACTAGCGTGCCAAGAAGTGGATCACTTTATGAAGGATATTGTAGAAAAGCCTGTCATCAGTGTTTCTGTCTCTCGACAGGTCCAGGTATCCAGTTTCTCCACTCCGATCGATTGCTTGCTTCTTCTTTGAGTTCCTGATATCCTTTATTCATCATCCACTCCAACATCATCTTTCTCGGTCTACCTCTCACTCTCTTTCCCTCCATTTTTCCTTCGATTATTGTTCTTAGTAGAGAGTCATGCCGGAGGACATGTCCCATCCAATTTCTCTGCCTTTTCCGGATTGTATCTATCAGGCTTCTTTCTTCCTCTATCTCCTTCATGACTTCCTCGTTTGTTTTATGCTCTGTGTATTTTACTTTTAGCATTTTCCTCCAAATCCACATTTCAAAAGCCTCTAATCGTTTTATATCTTCCTTTCTCATTGTCCACGTCTCCGCCCCATACAACGCCACACTCCATATCAATGTTTTTACCAATCTCTTTTTTAGGTTTAGTTTTAGTTTACTTTGCATCAGCTCCTTTCTCTTGTAAAAAGCTTCCTTTGCTATTGCTATACGTCTTCTTATCTCTTTATTGCATCTAGCATCAGTTGTTATCAGACTTCCTAGATAGCTAAATTCCTTCACTTGCTCTATGATCTGTCCGTAAACCTTTATGTCTACTCTCATTCCTTCTTTTTTACTTATTACCATAACTTTAGTCTTTTTTGTATTGATTCTCAGTCCATACTTTTCTGACACTTTTATCAGTTTATCCATTACTTCCTGAAGCCCTTTTGATTGCTTGCTAGCATGGCTTGATCGTCTGCGAAGCGCAGCGCCTTTAGTAGTACTCCTCCGACTTTTACTCCTTTATCTGTATTCTCCATCGCCTCTTGTACTAATTCTTCGATGTATATGTTGAACAACAGCGGTGACAGTGGACATCCCTGCCTTACTCCTCTCCCAATCATACACGATTCACTCAGTTCTCCTCTATTCTCACCTTCACTGACTGTCCAAGGTATAGGTTTGCTATCAGTCTTCTGTCTCTCCAATCCACTCCCACCCTTTTCAGTGCTCTCATCAAAATCCTCCAATCTACTCTGTCAAACGCTTTTTCGTAATCCACGAAGCATATATAGATATTTTTTCCATTTTGAAGTCTTCTCTCACTTAGCATTCTTAAGCATCCGATTGCATCCCGTGTTCCTTTTCCCTTCCGAAACCCAAACTGATCCTCTCCAAGGAATCCTATTGCATCTGTTTTCGCTTGTACTCTTTTTGTAATGACCTTGAGTATTATCTTCGCCGCATGACATAATAGACTGATAGTTCTATGGTCCTCGCATTCCATTGCATTTACTTTCTTTTTAATCGGAATCATTATTGATTGTAGAAAATCATTTGGCCATTCTCCTGTCATATAGATTTGTTGGCAGATTTCGACCAGTTCGTTCGTTGCATTCTCTCCTGTATTATTTTAATAGCAAACACCAAAGTTTACCAAATTTAATCAAAAACTATCAATAGATTCAACAAAACAGTTTATAATATCTCATCAACTATGTTAATGCAGTTATTGTTAAGAAGCCATTGCTTTGCAATGAAATATGCAATATACATATTTTTCATAAATCAGTTTTTTCAAAGTTGGGACCCCTAGACATAAAAATAATATACTGAAATAGGGGTTTTCTTGATCAGTAGATCAAAGAGCATCGTTTTAGAACTGAATGGATATAGTTTGTACTTTTTGTCGCACTATTATATATATATATATATATATATATATATATAATCCTATAAGGCTTATTTTAAAGGCATTTACAATAGTAGTCATTAACGTCTTCAAATCTAATTCATTCCATCTATCAACTACTCTAGCGCTAAATAATATTGTTTGTCTCTCAACCCATTTCTTAAGCAGTTTCATGTTATGTCTTTGGGTTCTGTCGCACTGTTTTTATTATGAGAAACCTTTCAGCTGGTACTTCCACTTTTTTAATATTTTATCTGTCTCAGTTTTATCTGATATTTGCCAAAGTTGTTAATCTACTGCATTTTGGCCTTTCTTTAATGGTTACACGTGCAACTGTATTCTTCCTGTCTGCCTACCGACATGGAAAGACTTAACCCTTTAACAGGCGGTGGCAACTGTTTTGCCACCAATGATTGTTCGATTACCAGGCAGAATATGTTATGTTGCCACGTGTTTTAATGCATTAGTATTCAACAGATGGCAGGATGGAAGGTTATTTTCAGTCATTTTCGGGTTTTAGTTGAACAATAAGTAAGTAAGTAAGTAAAATCTCGTGGTTTTATATAATGCTTTAGAAAGCAGCACAACAGTAGCAATATTTATATTTATATATATATACATACACGTACATATATATATATAAATACATATATATATACTTATGTATACACATATACATATATATACACATATATATACAGTATATATATATTCGGGCAAATCAGACCATATTGTTGTAGAACTTGTAGACTATACTTAGTATATAGTTCGCGTACAAACAATAAGAGGTCACGCATACAATGCAGTCTTTGTGCTGTACTTCTGTGCATCACGCCTTGTTTTGCAGACTTTCACAGAAATTAACAGTTGTGAAAACTAATTTTCCAATCACTTTGTGCTAACCAGGCAGTGGCAACTATTTTGCCATTTATTGGTTTCCTGTAACAGGCAGTGGCAAATATTTTGCCATATGTTGTTTTTCTGTAACAGGCAGTGGCAACTATTTTGCCACTTTACTGTTCTTCATAATTTTGAGAAAGTAACTTTGCACCTCATTTTCTGTTATTTTTCAACTATTATTTGTGATATTACTTTTTGTGAACACCTGCTGGGCACTTATGCCTGGTAAAGGGTTAAACTTCGCTTCCTCGATTGCATCATGGCGATCATCATGTGGACGGAGGAGAAACGCTTGACCCTTAACCGGCCAAGACCGAGTTCCTGTGGATGTGCACCCCCAGGAGGAAGCATCTCCTGAGCCCTTCACCGTTCATGCTGGGTGATGTGACCGTCTTCCCCTCAAAGTGCCTACGACTACTGGGAGTACTTCTCGATGAGACGTTGTCGTTCGAGGAACATATCGGTAATGTTATCCGCGGCTGCTACTACCACCTACAGAGGATTAGGTCAGTCCGCCAACATCTTCCGATCAGCGGTGCAGTGCACCTTGTGCGCGCCCTTGTTCTGCCCAGGCTGGACTATTGCAACAGCGTGTTGCTGGGCATCCCCGATGGAAAGTTGAATCGTCTGCAATCCGTGCTCAATACAGCTGCTCGGGTCGTCTTCAGCAGCCTCTGGGGAGCCCATGTGACCCCCTACTGCGTGACCAGCTGCACTGGCTTCGAGCCCGGAAGCGCATTATCCATAAACGCTGCTGGCTCACCTTCTGAGCGTTAAAGGACCCGCACTGTCCACAGTACCTGGCTGAGCTAGACCTACGATCAACGTCGAACGCACGGAGGTCGGCACTTCGCTCCAGCCATCGTGTCCTACTGCTCGTTCCGCCTCCGTCACAGAATCCGAAGTTCGGAGATGGGTCCTTCTAACGCCTTGCCGACTGCAGTGACTGAGGCCAACTCTGCTGGACTGTTCCTGAGAGAACTACAGACGCACCTTTTTAGTTTAGGATATGGTTGACTATGTGTGTGCAGCGCCCTTGTCGTAGGCCTTAGCCTAGTGCACGGCGCTATAGAAATTGTCTTGAAGTATATAAATAAATAAATATTCTCCTATACCCTCTGATCATTTTTGTTGTTCTGTGTTGAACTCTTTCTAAAGCCTCCAATGTCTTTCTTCAGGCTTGAACACAGTATTTTTAATGTGGGCAAACCAATTGAGCCTTAGGCCTATAAAGTCTTATTGTTACATCTTGTTCTTTGCTCTCTACCGTTCTTTTGATCGTGCCGAGAATTCTATTGGCATTCTTAGCCAGTGTTTATTCTAGCCACCTAGACATTGGGGGAGTTTAACATTTTTGGGCAGACAGACATTGGGGAGATCATACTACTTGCCAAAATATCAAAATTTAGGGGGGGGAATTTCAAACTGTGGCAGGGAATCCCCCCAGAGAAGGTCTAGAATAAACACTTTTCTTAGCTGTCTCAGCACATTGTCTAAAATCAAGATGGTTTAATTGCACTGTGTATAATGAACCTAGATCTTTCTTTTCGGCTGTGACTTTTAGAACTTTCCCACATAGCTTAAGCTTGTGATCTGCTCCCTCCTTCCCAATATGCATCTCTGAGCACTTATCTATATTGAAAATCATTTGCTATTTCTCTGACCACTGAGATTGTCTGTTTACGTCCTCTTGTAAATCTTTGTCTCTGCTTCACTGTCATACTATCATTCTCTCAACACAGTTTTGTGTCATCAGAAAATTTTGAATTTTGTTATGTCTTCATCAGTGTCATTGGTATATATTGAAACAATAGTGGTTCCATCAGTGTGTAATCTAGGCCGTTTCCGAGGGGAAATTGCCCCTTTTCCCCAGGAAATTTCAAATTTCCTCCCCCGAGAAATTTTGGCATACTACATGGACTAACAGCAGCCCCCTATCAGAATTCCCCCGGCTTTGTCAGTTTCTCCCCGGAGTCCAGGAGTCTAGATTAAACACTGGGTTCCATCACTGAGCCCTGTGGCACCCTCTTATGTAATGAGTATTCAGTATTCACTTTTGTTTGAACTACTTGCATTCATCGTAATAGAAAAGTGAACTGACGTTGAATTTCATTCAGGATAATAGACAAAGTAGAAGCAACTGAATGACACCTGTTATGTATTCATTGAATTATATTCTTAAATGTTGGACATTTGTTTCTGAGTTCCCGTTTGTTTTACTTTCGGTTGATAAATAATATAATAATGCAGTATTATTTGATGTTGTTATAGGAGGACTTGGTTCTTACTTGTCTTCTCCTACTTTTGTGCAAAGTATACGAACAAGAGCATCTAAGCAGGAGAATCACTTGATGATGGGGATAGCTGTGCTTTACAGTAGACTGTTCATTGTACACAAGGAATGCTCCAATTTGGTCTGCTATGATACAGACACACTTTCATTGATTGAAGAATTGGATGTTGAAAACATGACAGATCCTGTCGACATTGCTTCAAGCGAGACAAGTGGCTGCTTATATGTCGCCAGCAAATCGGATGACCTGTTGGACAAGTATTACATATTTAAGATAACTCCCGCTGGTTTTGTTGATCATAAATGGTGTTTGGGAAAGAATTACGGCACTTTGTCCGTATCGCCGTCTGGCAATGTTGTAGTTGCGTTTGAAGAACGAGATGTTTTGAAAGTCTATTCTGCTGATGGTCGACTGGTGTGTGAATTGGCAATTTCTCTCAGTTCGGTTGGAACTGGTTTCTATCACGCCGTTGAAATTGCGCAAGGCACGTTTTTGATTTGCTCGCGCGAAGGAGACAAAAAGTGTGGAATTTGCCTAGTGGACATGAGTTCAGAATCTGTCTTGCAAAGATATACTGATGATGGAAACACTGCCAGTGATGTCAGATCTCCAGTGTATTTAGCAGCTGATCTCAGTGGAAATGTATTCGTGATTGACAAGTTCAGCAGGCGGGTGCTATTGTTTTCAGCCGACATGACGACGATGAAAGAGATTCTCACTGACAGGAATCGCATACGATACGCAGACAAGATGGAGTTCGATTCTAGAACCGGAAGACTTTTTCTTATTGATGACTTTTATAGTCATCGAACAGATGATTACAAGGACAGTCGCATTCTCGTGTTTCGCGTCATACGATAGCCTCAAGGACATGACCACTGCAACAAGTACAAGCAGAGGAAGGGCTGATAAAGATCAAGGCACATGAGACAAGATGAGGCCAAGCATGCAAGGCCATGAATACTGAATATTATGTGACTGGAAAATTTTGCTATCATAAGTTGTCATTTTATAGCAAAGTTCCTGTTATCAAATTTCCCAGATAATCGTCAGAGAATATTTTAAAATATGGCATATAAACAAAGTGTGTTAACAGTTTTGCATCGGTGGAGTCGGAAAATACTGAGGTCGAGTATTTTGATGGGTACAGATAATTATTTGTATTTTAAAATTTTCACAATGGCTGAATTTTGACTTGTTCAGAGATACACAGGTGGCCAAAATTGTGGACACATTTTCTGTTGATGTAGTGCACTTACTAAGAGCTATTTTAACTAAAAACATAAAATTTAACTATAATTTTTATCATTTCATGAAACAAAACAACTCCACTGAGTGGTTTTATCAAAATTCATTGTAAAAACTGTGTAAGATAACTAACAGGAAAACTTATGATTTTGCTCAAAAACTCAAGTGTGTCCACAATTTTGGCCACAAATGTATATAATGTGAGTGGAAATATTTGAGTTAATTTTTTTAAATTTCACAGATCTTTTCATCAAACATTCTGGTTATGGGAAATTTATCTCCATTAAGACTGAAGTATGCTGTAGATGATTCGATCTCTTAAGCCCTTTCAAGAATTTAATATAAGATATTTTATGCAGATTGATTTTAATTTAATGCGAGTTTTTATTAATGGTTATTGCTAATGTTGCTTAATTTACATTTTTGAGCATTCTTACAGCACCTGTGTAAAAAATGAACTCACCTTGGCCTCGAAAGTTGTGGCCTTGACTCCATAAAAAACTCATATGTGAGTTTGTATCTATCACTGCATATATTTGCTGGATTCTTCTGTAAATAAGAAGTGTGGATACTAAGTTCCTTTGACCAATGAACAGAGATTAATGCGAGTGAGAGAGCGTATGGTTATGTTACTGTCTACAGTCTACACGTACAGTAGTTTCTTTTTATGTGCCTTACTGACGATCAAGTCTGGTTATGCGATCGATTTGAATATATGCTTTATATTCCAAAGGAAATTTAGAAGATTGATCATGAATTATATATAATCCAAATTATGAAGGATTTTTGTATTTGACTCAATCTTATTGTAGTGATTAAAGTATTTTGTGTGCACCAAATTATGATTTTATTAAAAATACTATTAATGACAGTTGTTTGTTTTAAACAGTTTCTTGACAGCTTTATTTTCGCCTGGTAATGTAAGAACCTTTGTAGTTTTTTTGGTGAAATAATTTTTTAGATTACCACCAAAAGCACATGAGAATTTTTTTAAATGTTTACAGAGGAAGACAGAATCAAATGAATACCAGCACTTCTAAATTCCACAAAACTCTGAAACTGTGAACTATTCTGACTTGCGGTGAAGGGCTGTTTACAAAATTGTAGAATGTTAGTGCATGTAGATTGTAGAACGTTGTGAGACTATTGTGAATTTAAGGCTGATTCGAAGCAGAATAAAAAAAACTGTAAACAATTACTGTGCAAAGAATGGCAAAATGTTGGCGTGATGAGTTTGATATGTCTACCGATCTTATATGTTCTTATGGGACCAAATTGTTCATTAAAAAGAAATCCAATACCAGACTTGGAGTCAAGGACACAACTTTCGAGGCCAAGGACAGCAGGTCCAAGGTCAAGGCCGGGGACCAGAAGTTCAAGGTCAAGGACATCAGGGTCGAGGCCGAGCACTTCGCCTGTAGGCTTTTACACTACAAAGTTTGATTTTTTACAGTTGCTAAAGACAAATGATAGACTGAGACACCCAAGTTGGTATGTTGTGGTGAACTGGCAAAGGACAAACCTGGCACTTCAACATATAAGCAAAATCTAAATTTTCGAAAGTGACAAACATATTTTCAAAGTATATGCCTATTGACGAAAATGCTAAAAACCATATATAATTCTCAACAGAACACAAAATGCCATTTTCAGTTATGCTATTACTAGCAAACATTCGGTAAGTTTTTCAGGCAAAAGTTAAATGTTATGGCCGTTCACACTAAAATAATGTGCTTGTTGCATTTCAGAAATACTAAGCAAAACGAACTATTATCAGTTTATCAAGATTTTGGAATGCCATTATTGAAATGCTTGAATTCATGACTTTAAATTAGCACACACGTCGAGATCAACACGAAATGCAATTAAGCCTACTTGGACCATATGTTAATGCTTTTAAATTGCCTGATAATTCAAATGAAACAGGTGGAGGAGATGTGTATCAGCCGAATCGCATTTGTCCAAGCCTTAAAATCTGTCGTTTTAAGTCAAAAGATAGATTCCTTTCATGTCTTATTTTTGGGCATCTCTGACGTTTCGTTTTGACTGTTGCTCAATTGAAGAACGAGTATAGACTTAGCAGTGCAGCTCAGGTTAGCTATAAATCGATTATTAATATTATTAGTGTTGTTTAAAAATACGTGTAGTATTTTCTGGTAAGGCGAAATAAATTCGATGTGCTTCAATTCATTTTAGGCATTAAAATAGCACGCTAATCAAAGTATATGCAGTGGTAATGGATAGGGGTCTATCATCATCATCATCATCATCATCATCATCATCATCATCATCATCATCATCATCATCATCATCATCATCATCATCGTCATCATATTTGCTTTCGGCCAGCTCATTTGCGGCAATAGCTAGACACAAAACTTTTCCATTTATCTTTTTCCGTTGTTAATGTTAATCTCATCCCATCTATTATTGTCATAATGTCATTTGATATCCTTTGAAGTCTTCTTTGATGTTATCTATCCACTTTTTCTTGGGTCTTCCTCTTCCTCTTTTGCCTTCTTTGTAGGCTTATGTGAAGAGTGCTTTAGGCTATATGGGAGTCTGTTGCCTTTCATTCTATTTACGTGTCCATACCATCTAAGTCTTTTTGTTTTGATTTTGTCTATTATTGTCTCTTTCATCCCGTCTTTTCCTGATGTCTTCATTATTCTTTGTAATCTACTTACTCCCAATATGGATAGGGGTCCATGCATCTGTCCTTTCTCTGGCAGTGTGCTGACGATCAAATATCAGATCGTATTGTGAAATATTGTAAGATTCACTCTGATATTAGCCTACACAGTTTATTTTGTTGCTCTCGTTTGACGTTTAGATCAAATCTTTCGTTTTTATGTAGAGCTCGCAAGCGTTGAAATATCTCATATCATTTAATATCTTTCTGTTAATATTATTTTAAAAAAACTCTAGAAAGTTTAGCCAGTGTTTATTCTAGCCACCTTGAAGTTTGAAATGTTTGGAGGGAGCATTAGCGTCGCCACGGGGGGCAAATGGGGCAACTGCCCCCCAACCTGCCCCAGACCACCTACCAGATTCGCGCAAATCCGGTGAGAAAGTTTTTTGTGAAGGGGGTAGGGATGGGTAAGGAATCTGACACTCCAGACCCCTTTTGCCCCCCCCCCCCCCAACCAAAAATTCCTCGCGACGCCACTGGGAGGGAGAGAAGGTTTGTCTTCCCAAAATCCCAAAAAACCTTGACGAACAAAAAAAGGTCATCCGTACTTTTCCTCTTCTTCAATGCTCTCCAGGCCCTATCAGAGGGGGGCAGCAGGGCCATTTGGCCCGGGACTCCATCTGTTGGGGGCCTCTCTTTTTTAATTGTCTGGAATTTTGGGAGAGCTAGAAAACTATAGCTACTACTAGAAGGGGCTTCAAAATTTGGTGATGACCTTTCTTTGCTTGTCGACAATTTTGGGACTTTGGGAAATCTAGAAAGGTACCCAGCGGCAGGGGCGTCATTTTTGGTGGGGGGCAGGAAATGAAAAAGGAAATGAAAAAATAATGTATATTGTACCAAATAAATAAATGTGATAGGCCTATGTGCAAAAAATCGCAAAAATTGCCAAAAATTTGCCAAAATTGGCCCAAAAATTGCTGAAAACTGCCAAAATTTGCCAAAATTTCACCAAAGATTCCCAAAAATTTCACAAAAATTGCCAAACATTTGCCAAAGTTTGCCAAAAAGTGCCAAAAATTATCTCGCGCCCAAGAAAAGTGTGAAATGACGCTAATGCCATGCAGTCCTCAAAATTGGTGATTACCTTTTTGGTTGGCAATATTTCAGTTTTTGGGAAGGGTAGGAGAGCCCTCAAAATCCCCACTGGCCCGGGCCTCCTTCAGCCTCTGAATGGGCCTGATGCTCTCTGACGAAGAAAATGCTCATCCTTATATTTTCCCCTCTACGAAAAGTAAAAAAACTCCTCTCGGCACACTTTTGGGGAAAATTTCCATCCCCATTGCAACATATAGAAATTTTGGAGGGACTGAACCATTTTATGGGGTCAGACAGCATGTATCGAAAAAATGTTTATACCATTAACGTAAGGGACACCCTAGTGTTCATATTTATAATAATAATAATAATAATAATAATAATAATAATAATAATAATAATAATAATAATAATAATATGATTTAAAGTGGTTTAGGAGGGTAAGTAAGCCAGTGTGAAAACCACTGTGGTTACTCTCCGCATTCAATAACCCAGCTTTCCAAGATAGCATTTGAATCCGTTTACAGTTTCAACAGTCACTCCCCCCTCATCCATACTGTTTCATCCGTCTACAACCCTTGCACTAAAAAATTCTTTCTTGGACCCACCCTCTGCTTAAACAATTTGTATCTGTGGCCTCTTGTGCTGCTATTTACTGGCAACGTTATCGACTCTCGGCAGTGGTTATTCTAGCCACCTTGACATTGGGGGGAGAGGGTTTGAAATGTTTGGGGGGAGAAGGTTTGTCTGCCCAAAAATCTTGACGAGCAAAAAGTTCATCACATCCTTCCTTTTCTTTCAAATACTCTTATATATGGTCATATCCTTATCTTTTTCCCATCTCCAAAATAAAAAACCCCTCTCGTCACACTTTGGGGGGAGGGAATTTCCATCCCCCAATGCAACATATAAAATTTTTTGGGAGGAATTTTCAAACTTTGGAAACCCCCTCCCCCCAAAAAAAGGGCTTAGAATAAACACTGACTCTCGGAGGCAATAACGCCGATCGATTATGTGGGCTTTTTTAGCACGACGTAACAGTGAAAGCAGGTCGGCAAAGTCTAGCAAACGAATTATGCATCTTATCCACTTAAATTCAAAACAAATAAATAATTAAATATTGATGCCAGATTGAAATATAATCACTCAAGGAAATATCTGTATGGTAAACCACGGCATCACAAAAGTATAGCCACGATATTCCGTAAGGCGGTTTGGTCTGTAGGAGTGAGCAAAGACATTTTTCATTGACTTCTCGAGCGGCTCGTGTAATATATAGTCTTCTTCCGAAGACTATATGGTAGTTTACGGTAGAGATGTTACTGCTGTAGAATAAAGCAGTGGAATGTGACGACATCTAGTGACGTTTTCTAACATGACTTCGTGTTTTTGCTTTGGAAGGTTTGGGAGATTGAGTCGTCATGTGTATCTTCCGCATATTTCGAAATCTCTTGTTGGTGATGGTCATGCAACTCGCAGCAGAAGTGTCAGCCTCAGGTAGGCCCCAGAGAAGATCACGTTGAATGTCGAATGCAAATCAGTGTACAAGTCTTGTACGACTTGTTCCACTTTTGCGAACAAAACCAAACTGTTGAGTTAAGAAACGTCTGAAGCTAAGTTCTCATATTACATGCGATCATTTGATCAATTGGGGTTTTGAGAACCAGAGCTGTCTAACCAAAGAAAATTAAATTTTGATTAAAACGGATTCGAAGTTTGGAACGAACTTCTAAAATCAGCAATAAGTAGTTATTGGCTATGATCAAATATAAGTGCAATATCACCAAGTGCCTACAAGAGTGATTGATTGTAAACTGTGTGCATTGCAATGGCCAAGGTCAGGAGAAGGTCAAAGTAGCAGGTTAGGATCCTACATTTGGGCATTCGATATCACCTCGGGCAGTGGTGGACACTTTGATAGAAACAACTAGTAGTGGAAATAATTACCAACGACCTGCCATGTCCTGGGGATGGCGCTACTCCACAGAACTGCAATGCCTGTTTCACCTTTGGTTGAGTAGCTATTTCACGAAGTTTCACGTTAGGTTGAGTAGCTATTTCACGAAGTTTCACCTTAGGTTGAGTAGCTATTTCACGAATTTGGGATCGTTTTTGTATCCAACGTTTGCACATTTCTTTGCCAAGCTATAGAAGAAGATATTGTCGTCTATCATGTTCTCCTGATAGAGCATCTTCGCGCGATGGTGGATTGAACGCAAACAATATCACGGCCGCATTGACAGCAGCAATGCCAATCAACGAAATAAACACACAATTGATCAAGAGTGTCGACGCCACATTTTTTAGAATTATAGAAGAGAACAACGCCAGGTTTATTTTCATTTGCTTCATCAACTATACTGTCATGGTGCGTACATGAAAGCACTGCAACGACCCCACCTTTCTTCGGCACATATGACAACAACGTTTCCGTCTCAGTGAAGCCAAAAATGGACGAGTGTTCTACACGCCTTCGACTTGGTAGCGTCTCGGGTGGCATTTCAGGCCTTTCTTTTCCCATGGTTCCTACAAGTGTGAGATTGTTATGATGAAGTTCACGACAAAGTTTCAGGCTTGTAAAAAATTGTCCATGGTGATGTTTCTTCCACTGCCTTTGATGTGGTCAGTCAGGTCTCTGACCACTCTGCTACCTTGACCTTTCTCTGGTGCACCATTGACTTTTCCTAGATACGCCTGCAGATTTCCACAGTAATATGACTCGGCGTCAGCTAAAATCCAATTCTTGATACCGTATTTTTCAGGTTTTGACTTCATGTAAATAAACCCTGAATGGGCAACGGCGACCCCGCCGGCTCGCGGTCTCGAAGCGCGGCCAGCGGGCGGGCGGCCCCAACGCCCGCTCGGTCTCCCGATCGCCATCAGCCGCCGCCTCTGCCTGATCGGCGGCGTCAGTTTCCCTTTCCGGCTCTCCGACATCAGAGGAGGTGTCCGCGGCTGCCGGGCAGGCAGCACACTGAGGACGGCCGATCCTCAACATAGGGTTCTCGTTTCCCTCCTCTGATTCTCTATCCGTTCCGGCACCGGCCTCGTCCGAGAGACCCTTTAACTCATGCCTCTTATCGCTGGCCACCGCTTGGTCTCGGCGCCTTAAGCGATTGCGATAGGTACTCCTGGTCTCTGGCTTCGACTTGGCCCCACGTCTCTTCATTCTCGGCAATCTAGCCGTCTTCCGCTCTCTTATAGACAGGCGGCGTTGTCTTTTGGCTTCCTCACACGCTTTCACCAAACCCGAGGTTAACCGTGCCTGAATGGACGGCGGTCCACTCTTTTCCTGGCCGTCGATTCACTCAAACTGTCTCCCCGCGCCTTTACGACAGGCGGGCGTCTGTCTCCTCCCTTGGCTCAGAATTGACCTCCTGGGCACTAACGTGACCTCAGGTAGGCGAGGTTCATCACAGCCAAGGCTCACCTTCACGGACAGTGCGCTGAGACTCCGGCGTCACAGCGACTTTCAAAGACACGGACACAACTTGCCTTTATTGGTTTATTTTTATTTATTTATTAATAAACCAAGCAACAATGACAACAATGGCTACAGTGGCAACACTGGTAATACGGACAAAGACGCGGTAGCTAGACGCAGTCCGGCAGCCACAATAACTAGCGCACAGGAACTGCAATCAATAGCCTTTGATACGTCAGTATGAAACGATAAGCTTTAGCACTTTAAACGGGCTCCAAATACTCGCTTTCAATCGCTGTGCTTTCTTTACTCTATCGCTTCACAGTATAAGCGGCCACACTGCGAAAAGTACATGTGATGTTAGTGACTGACAATAACTAAAATTTTCAGAGTTTTGAAACTTTTTGACGGACACTTAGGCGGATTTTTCGTCTACAGTCTGTATTTCCGCGTAGTTGCCGTCAATAGGAAAAAGTAGGGACTTGCTTAAGAACGTTTTCCTTAGCGGTGATCAGGGCTTCATCTACGGCTAAGCGACGCGGCAATCGCTCCTGCTAGATGGGCGCGCGTCTCAAGCGGACTTTAATTCAACAGCCGCCCGCGTCCGCCTAGTGACGCGGGCTACATAAATTCCCATATTTCGGAGATTTTCGATTTTTAGAACTAGCCCTTGAGGGCGCTCGCTCCCAAATGTCCCTATCTATGCTTTTTATCCGTCATGAAGCTTAACTTCGGACCCACCCCTAGCGTCGTCGGCAGCGGCGAAGGGCGCATCGCCGCCGGCGACGCGCATCGCCGTCAGGACCTTGTTCCCGGCCGCCGCCGCTCTCAGGCGGAATTTCAAGCTGTAGGGCCACGTCCGCTTAGATGCCGTCAGAGCAGGACCTGGGAGGCAGTGTCGTCGTTATCGGTGGTAAGCGACCCCGTCTACGGGCCCAGCCCTCGCTAACCACCCCTGGTAGTCCGGGCGCCAGTGTTCAGGCGTACGCATCGACTACACAGCCGGCCGACCGCTGCGTTCTCTCTCCGTCTTTCCATCGCTCCAACCGCCTGTTCCCTTCGTCAGCAGCCAGCCAGTCGCCGTCTCCGCGCAGCCTCTGTCAACAGGCGACGGTCTTTCAGCGGCCAAACTCTCTAGTTGCTAAAGACCGAAGGCTCGGGAACCATAAGTCGTTGCCGGTTTATACAACTTATCTCTCGGTCTTTGGGCGGCCGTGGCGATTCTAATAATTTTACCGAAGCCTTAGCGTCTTAGCCTAGCGCGTGCTCTGTCCGTTTTACATGAATTAAAACTTTATTAATTAATTAACTAACAAGTTATACAGTTAAGCAAGCGATCAATAATGATAATAAGCAATAATAATAATAATAATAATAATAATAATAATAATAATAATAATAATAATAATAATAATAATAATAATAATAATAATAATGCTATCTGTGGCACATGGTCGCCACACTCTCCCCTGCTCACTTGAGATGCAAAGCATCTCTGCAAACCATGGTGATACGACACGACAGTCGTTAATTTAACCTCCTCTACTTAAGATGGCCAAGAGTACCAGGGTCTTAACTCACTGGGACAACCCGTGCAGGGAAGGGACCTGAACTCCGCGGGAACAAGTCATCCGCTTCTGTTCCCCTACCTACCACACTACCCAGGTAACTAGAGAAAGGACATTAGTGGTCTCTGCGATACTTAAGCCTCCCGACGTGCAGAAAGGGCGAGGAGTTTCACCACCGTCACCGTTTCCGATACCCAAAGGACATAAAAAAAAATTAAAATTAAAAAAATTAAAAAAAAAAAAATTACAAGAAACAATCCTAATTAAGCGATTTCCTTTGTTCGCTTAATATGCTATTTAAATTAACATGACTTATCTTAACAACTGCAGTTAAGCGGTGTTCTTTTGCACGCTTAACTCTAGATTCAATAAAGAAAGCAATGACGACGATGCACAATTATGCAGTAAAATGCACAATATGCGAACAATCAATATATGCAAGCAGTGAAAACTAAACAGTTCAGCGATTTTCATTAGCTGGCTAAACCTAAGCCAAGCGCGTAGCGGATCACAAAATAGCCAATTAAGGCGATAAACTGTCACAACTAAGCAATATCAGTTCACCATAAAACATTTAAAGACTAAACAAACACGGGTAAACAAGTTAAACAGTAAGAGTCTGTCTCTCTTAGCAAACAATAGAACGTTCCAACAAAGCGCAATGAAGCGTCCATTCGCTGACGTTCGACAAAGTTCGATCCATTGAATCGCGGGGCGTCTCGACCGTCTCTAGTTGCCATCTGAAGTCATTGTTCCACAAACGAACCCGTCCAACCAGCGAGGTGGACGAGATTTCCGGGTCCTGCGATCGGTTTCCGCTCTGATGACCTCAACCTCATCGTCCGCTGAGAATTCCGGCTCGGGGTCTTCCTTCGCAGACTCGGTTGTTCGAGGTTCATTGTCACCGCCCAAAGGCAGTTCGATATCCGACAACGTTTCCGTTTCGATGGTTTCAGGTAGCCACGACTTCGGAGCTTCCCCTCGGAACCGTTTCAATTTATCCACGTGCACGATCAAAGGTTTCGAAGTGCGACTTTTCTGGATTCGATACAGTACCGGGCCCAAAACGGTCAAAACCAAGAATGGTCCGGTAAAGAATTTGGCCCACTTTGCTTTTCGCCCCGTAAGCACTCTTGGATGATAATAGTAGACCCAATCACCCTCTTTGAATCTCGCGGGCCTCACTCTTAGGTCGTACGATTTCTTCCTTCTCTCGAATGTTTTCTGTAACTGGTCTCTCACCAACTGGTACGCATTATCCATTATCTCCCGACGGTTAGCAACGAATTCTTCCACATCGGTCTCTCGGTCCTCTGTCGGAGACACAAGTAGATCGATCGGCGCATGGTTCTCTCTACCAAGAAACAGAAAATTCGGTGTTCTCTTGGTCGATTCGTGTTCCGTAGAACGATAGGCAGCCATGACATACGGTAAATGAACGTCCCAATCCTTCTGCCGTTCAGACACGACTTTGCCCAAGAGCATGTTCAGCGTACGATGGAACCTTTCGATAAGTCCATTCCCGGAAGGATGGTACGGGGTCGTGCGTATCTTATCGATTTCCATTATTCGACACAGCTCTTTGAACAGAGTTGATTCAAAACACGGACCTTGATCTGTCAAAATCTGTCGTGGCATTCCAAATCGTGAGAATACGTGCACCATAAGAGTCTGCGCCACCGTTGACGCTTCTTGATTTCTGATAGGAGCGCCTCGGCCCATCTCGAAAAATAATCAATAGCAGTCAAAATGTACTTATTTCCTTTATTTGATACGGGATGTGGTCCCGTAATATCGATTCCAAATCGTTCCATTGGTTCGCCAACAAGCACTTTCTGCAACCTCCCTTGCTTTGGCGGTTTCTCTCTACGATATCGCGCACAACGGTCACAACACTGACAAAACCGTCTCATGTCTTCCTTCCAGCCTGGCCAATAGGCACGTCTTTGTAGCTGACCAAGGCTTTTTCGAATACCAAAGTGACCTCCCGAGAAACTTGCATGCGTCAGTTCCATAACTTCGTTCCGTAGGGTCTTCGGAACAACTAATTGCCTTCGCAAGACTCGGTTTTCCTTTCCATCAAGCCAATCACGGTAAAGGATTCCATTAATAATAGACATCTGGTTCCAATGGCTAAGTAGCGTTTTCAACTCACCGCTCCTCTGCAAGAAAACCTCCTCTGAAGGGTAGCTTTCTGCTTCTTTCCAACCAACAAGGGACGAGACATCTCGGTCTTCCAGCTGCTTAGATCGAATACTTTCCTTGCTCCATTCGTTCCAAGCAGATAAATCTGCCTCTTCCTTCACCGCGAAAACCGCTTTGATTCGATGGTCAGTTTCTTCAGGGTTCTCTAACCCATCGTGCGGTATTCTTGACACCGCATCCGCGTTGCCATGCTTTGCTCCCGATCTATGAATAATTTCAAAATCGAATTCTTCGATCGTTTCAAGCCACCGAGCTTGCTGCCCAATTGGCTCCGGTGTCTTCCTCAACCACTGAAGAGCTGAGTGATCTGTACGAAGTAAAAACTTCTTGCCCCATAGATACTGCCGAAACTCTTTCAAATAGTATACTACTGCTAGCAGTTCCTTCTGGTTACATTGTAGTTCCTCTCTGCCGGGGAACACAATCGACTTGCGTAACAAATCACTTTCTCTTCACCACCCTGAATCTGTGATAAAACCGCTCCAATGGCGTATCCAGACGCATCTGTATCCAATACGTAATCTCCATCGTCGATAGGAAGTGCGAGTATCGGCGATGAAGTTAACCGGTTCTTCAATTCCTGAAATGCCTGTTCGCATTCTTCGGACCATTGAAACGTTACTCCTTTCCTAGTAAGACCATGCAATGGTTTTGCTATTAAAGCAAAATCAGAAACGAACTTCCGATAATAGGAACAAAGTCCAACGAACGACCTCACCTGTCTTACATTCTTAGGTGTCGCCCAGTTCTTCACGGATTTGACCTTGTCTGGATCCGTGGCGACTCCTTCCGAACTCACAACGTGTCCGAGGAACAAGACTTGCCTTTGCAACAAGTGACATTTAGAAGGCTTCAGCTTAAGATTATACTGGTTTAATCGACTGAATACCTTTTCCAACCGTTCCATATGACTTTCCACGTCTTTCGAGAAGACAATAATATCGTCGAGGTATACCAAACAAATATCCAGATTTAGACCTGATAGCACGAGGTTCATTAACCGACAGAATGAAGCAGGACTATTGCACAGTCCGAACGGTAACACACGGAACTGGAAGCATCCTTTCCTTGTAACGAAAGCTGTCTTGTGCTTATCCTTCGGATGAAGCGCCATCTGGTGATAGCCAGCACGAAGATCGAATGTGCTAAACCATTTCGCTCCGCCAAGAGTATCCAAACATTCACTGATCAAAGGTAAAGGAAATGAATCCTTCCTTGTTTTCGCATTCACTTTCCGGTAATCTATGCAGAAGCGTAGGCTACCGTCTTTCTTTTTCACCATGACAACGTTTGATGACCATTCAGAGGACGACGGTTCCACAATATTCTGTTCCAACATGGAGTCCACCTGACGATCGATTTCAGCCAACATTGCTATTGGTTGCCTTCTAAGAGGTTGCCGCACTGGGTCCTCTTTCCGCGTATCAATCTCGTGCTGAATCACTGACGTGTAACCCAAATCATTCTCTGATAGGGAAAAACTTGTCCGGTAGCGCAAGATGAGCTCCCGAAGTGACTCTCTTTGCTCACTCGTGACGCCTTCCACGTTCTCCCACAAGTTTGACAACTTGCTCTCGTCTCCATTTTCCACATGGATAGCATTCGTGACCACCGTACTCGAAAATTCATCCGCACTGGTTTCCGCTTCGCAGTCTTGTAAGACTTCAACCTCTCCAACTGACACAAAGTTTTCGATGGAATTTCCACCGTTGTTGGTCCCACATTGATGACCCTTATTCTAGGTTCATCGTCTTCTCCATTTATTAACGTTCGACCGACTATTACATTTGCCAGCAGTTCGCTCGGAACAGTTGCCCATTCTGTTTGACATCGTCCCAAATGAGGGTAAACCATGATTGCCGAAATGTCGACTTCTCGGAGGGATGGTACGACAACTTCCCTTTCGATCATAACCTTGCGGCACATGCTCTCCTCGTCCACCTCATGGAGAGGTATTGATTCTGTCCCGACACAGATTCTTCCCGTAGCGAAGTTCCAACTCACTTTATTGTTCTCCAACCAAGCCAGACCCAAAATCAATTCCGTTACTTGTTCGGTCACCAGACAAGGAAGAGCGTACACGTTTCTTCCTATCTTTATTTTGAGGGTGGCCTCGCCCTCTACTTTGATTCTAGTTCCATTCGCTGCCAGCAGGCGTTGCTGAGCCGGTCTAAGTAATTTCTTGTTGACCATATACTTCGGTACCAACGACATTTCACTCCCTGTGTCCAAAAGGCATGGGTGTTCCTTTCTTCGACCTTCCAATTTTCCGAAAACATAAGCCATACGGCTCCCTTTACTAGATGGTTCTGCACATCTCTGGTTCCATCAGGTTGACCCGCTTCTTCGCCCACCTGATTTTGACGTTCATCCGAGGCTCGGGCCTGAGGACAAAACCGCTTATAATGACCTTTCTGACCACAGCCAAAACATGTTCTGTCCAACAGTCTACTCTGCTCTCTTGGCCTGTCAACCAGCTCCCGTTTCTGGACAGTGTTTCTGTCGAGAGTCAACTGTTCCAACCTCTCTAAGATCGTTTTCATGTTCCTCTCGACATCGTCTAAACGTCGATTCTGTGGGTCTCTCGTATTCACCTGTTTCGTATTCTTCACTCTCCATGGTTTCCGCTCACCATCGGTACCGAACTTAGAAGCTTTACCGTATGCTTCGAACCGTACAGCGTGCTTGTACGCAATATCCAGACATGACGGCTCTCGCTCTCGTACTTTCTGGGCCAACTCCTGATCGGCTAAAGCGTCGATGAAAGCGTCGCAAGCCACTGTTTCTAACAGTTCATTCGTTGGTCCAGGGTACGCAAGCACCATTAGTTTTCGAATTTCCAACATGACAGAGTTCAAGGATTCTCCTGAGCTTGTCGATATGTTCGCAATTTCATTCGATAAAGACTCGTCTGATCTTGTGAGCCATATCGCGCACTTAAATGGTCCACCAATGTCTTCCACGTTACGTTCTGCAAATCTCCCATGTCCCACAAAAGCTGAGCTGCAGGACCTGTAAGAGCACACATGAGTTGGTCTGCCTTTTCCCTCTCATTCCAACCGTTACACCGAGAACACACTTCAAACTTGGCCAGAAAAGCGGCCACTGGTGTTTTACCATCGTACTTCTCCAGCTTGATTCGGATACCGCGGTCTTTTGTTTACCATCCTGAGAACTCTGACAGCGTAGATCCACCGCTGTTTTATTATCTTTCTTGGATTCCACAGTTTGCTTGCCCCGATAATCAGACTCATCCGAAGTTGACTCGTAGTCACTCGGAGTTTCGGTCCCGTTTTCCGACGATTCAGGTGACTTTGGTCTCGAGTTAATTCGTTTTCCAGCTCCTTTTGATAGAGCTTTCCGAGCTTCCTTGTTTTCCGAAGTTCCACGATTGAAGGAGCCGCCCCTCTCCTTGTGGCATTCAGAACTTTCTTGCTTTACTGAATTTCTAAATAAGAAATTATTGTCTGACCTGCCCGCCGTCACCTCTCTCTCATGACGGTGCTTTCCATGTCCACGATTCGCTTCGTCTTTGGATTTGAGCCTACCTTGATCCCGAAGGGCAAGCCCTTCCAATTTGTTCTGCATTTCAATCATTGCCCGTCGGAGGGCAGACAAGTCACGCTTCTCGTTTCCTTCACGGCTGTCCCCTTCTTTCTGAGTCCATTTGGTTCTTCCTCGCGACCTAGCCGCGTCGGCGCCGGCTCCTAGGCAAGCTCTGTCGTTTGAAATAGACCAACGGACTTTGGTTTCTCGCGGCACCAAGGCATTTCTGCCGTAATCTCTCCTGGGTTCCCACATCGATTGATCACCTTCCTCGTTCCTTCGAGAGTAATGTGGTCTATCCACCTCTCTAGACATAGCAGCCTCAGAGTCGGCTCCAAGGTATGCTCTGCCTATGTAGCATTGACCTTCTTTGACACGCAACGGACGATAGCCTTCTGGAGCGTAACGATCTTCGGCCTCTTTTGACATTGCTGCTTCGGCGCCGGCTCCGAGGCAGGTTCTGTCAGCGGATAGCTTCCAATCCTGTTGCTCCCATCGTCGTTCGGATACCAAACTATCACGGTTCTCACATCCCTGATCTGTCCACTGAGCCTGTGAACTAGGGTGACTCTGTATTCTGGACACTGGTCTGTCTGTCATTCTGTTCACTGCCCTCTCAGTGTTGGTCCCGAGGCAAGGTCTGCCTGCAATATTCCGAATTTCATTCTGACGTGGTGCACGGTACTCTCTCTGCACAACGTAACCTTCCGCTTCTTCTAACATCGCTGTCCCGGCGCCGGCTCCGAGACGAGTTCTGTTATCCGAGTGCGGTCGATTGACGTGTTGTTGATCCCACCGTTCTTCGGTTCTGCGGTTACCTTTGGCGACTCTGTGAGCTTCCGGAACTTGACACCTTCGATCGCTTCGTGAGTCTTCGTTTGGAGGATACACTGCTCTTTCGTACACAGTCGCCTCGGCGCCGGCTCCGAGACGAGCTCCGTACTCAGGGTAGCGATCTCCAACGACGATATTCTGCTTCAGTGTGGTGCGGTTGGTTGCTCTTTCGAACATCGCTGCATCGGCGCCGGCTCCGAGGCAGTTTCTGTCCTCCAAAGTGTCCCAATCCGCCTGGTTCTGTTCACCTTGTACTCCAGCCCCATAGGTTCTGTAGTTAACCGCACGGTCTCGGTCCTTAACTTTAACCGTTCCATCGTCGCTTCCACGCCTCTCGAGGGCGAAACTGGTTTCCCTTCCTCTCGTTTCTTGGAGTGGGAGCTCGCCGTCCTCCCATGAGACTGGCCTGTAAGTCTCTCTCCGTCGACCTGGTGGAGCAATATCCACTTCGGAGTCCTCGTCTTCGATATCTTCCGTTGGCACCTTCCGATCGATACATTCGATCTTCGCAGCTTACGACTGTTTGACACAGTCCTCTGACCGTTCCTGGTACCATAGCAGGCTTGTTCCTGCTTTGATCAAGCGGCGGCGGGCGGTCAACCTCGTAATCTGTCCCTGATTCTGACTCTGTCACAAACACTTGGTCCCTTCGCTGACCGTGGTTAGCTCTCCCAGTGCCGGCGCTACTGAGAAGTGCAAGACCCTGCGGCTGGCGATACTCAAGTTCTCTTATCTGTGACTGGCTGCCTGTTTGCAGAGTTTCAGAAACCGCCCGCCAAACGTTACTCTCCGGTCTCACGGGTCCCATCGGGAGGCGGTCCAACTTGCGCGTCGACTCACGTACTGGCGCAGACACTTGATCTCCCCGCTGCCTATAACCAGCGTTCTCGGTGCCGGCGCAACCGATATTAGCATTAGTCACTGGCTCACGATCGGTCTCAAGTTCACTCATCTGCAATTGCCTCTGTGGCGGAGGATGCACGCGCTCTTCCCGGACCGCCCACCAGTCTCTATCAGTCCTTGGTTCCTCCAACTGGCTCCGGTTAATAGGTTGGCGATCCACTACACGCTGACTGTAGCTGTCTGGCTTCCGGGTGAACGTTTCGTCGATCTCACAGGTCGTCAATGCCGCTTCGGTGCCGGCGCAACCTAGGCTAGCAAATTCCCCAGATCTGTGCAGATCTTCTATTACGTTCCCTTCCGCTCTATCTGACCTTCCCGCTCGCCTCGGGATGTTTTCAGCGTTTTGACCACGGACCACCAACCAATCATTGCGGGATGCCTGTCGTCCCGAATCTGAACGTAGTTCCTCGGTGTCCCTCAAATTCTGACGGGGTGGAATTCTGTTCCAGTCCTCAATATCCATTGCATTTGGCTGGAAGCCAGAATCCACCCCACTTCTGGTACCATTTTGTGGCGACCCCGCCGGCTCGCGGTCTCGAAGCGCGGCCAGCGGTCGGGCGGCCCCCAACGCCCGCTCGGTCTCCCGATCGCCATCAGCCGCCGACTCTGCCTGATCGGCGGCGTCAGTTTCCCTTTCCGGCTCTCCGACATCAGAGGAGGTGTCCGCGGCTGCCGGGCAGGCAGCACACTGAGGACGGCCGATCCTCAACATAGGGTTCTCGTTTCCCTCCTCTGATTCTCTATCCGTTCCGGCACCGGCCTCGTCCGAGAGACCCTTTAACTCATGCCTCTTATCGCTGGCCACCGCTTGGTCTCGGCGCCTTAAGCGATTGCGATAGGTACTCCTGGTCTCTGGCTTCGACTTGGCCCCACGTCTCTTCATTCTCGGCAATCTAGCCGTCTTCCGCTCTCTTATAGACAGGCGGCGTTGTCTTTGGCTTCCTCACGCTTTCACCAAACCCGAGGTTAACCGTGCCTGAATGGACGGCGGTCCACTCTTTTCCTGGCCGTCGATTCACTCAAACTGTCTCCCCGCGCCTTTACGACAGGCGGGCGTCTGTCTCCTCCCCTTGGCTCAGAATTGACCTCCTGGGCACTAACGTGACCTCAGGTAGGCGAGGTTCATCACAGCCAAGGCTCACCTTCACGGACAGTGCGCTGAGACTCCGGCGTCACAGCGACTTTCAAAGACACGGACACAACTTGCCTTTATTGGTTTATTTTTATTTATTTATTAATAAACCAAGCAACAATGACAACAATGGCTACAGTGGCAACACTGGTAACACGGACAAAGACGCGGTAGCTAGACGCAGTCCGGCAGCCACAATAACTAGCGCACAGGAACTGCAATCAATAGCCTTTGATACGTCAGTATGAAACGATAAGCTTTAGCACTTTAAACGGGCTCCAAATACTCGCTTTCAATCGCTGTGCTTTCTTTACTCTATCGCTTCACAGTATAAGCGGCCACACTGCGAAAAGTACATGTGATGTTAGTGACTGACAATAACTAAAATTTTCAGAGTTTTGAAACTTTTTGACGGACACTTAGGCGGATTTTTCGTCTACAGTCTGTATTTCCGCGTAGTTGCCGTCAATAGGAAAAAGTAGGGACTTGCTTAAGAACGTTTTCCTTAGCGGTGATCAGGGCTTCATCTACGGCTAAGCGACGCGGCAATCGCTCCTGCTAGATGGGCGCGCGTCTCAAGCGGACTTTAATTCAACAGCCGCCCGCGTCCGCCTAGTGACGCGGGCTACATAAATTCCCATATTTCGGAGATTTTCGATTTTTAGAACTAGCCCTTGAGGGCGCTCGCTCCCAAATGTCCCTATCTATGCTTTTTATCCGTCATGAAGCTTAACTTCGGACCCACCCCCCTAGCGTCGTCGGCAGCGGCGAAGGGCGCATCGCCGCCGGCGACGCGCATCGCCGTCAGGACCTTGTTCCCCGGCCGCCGCTCTTTAGGCGGAATTTCAAGCTGTAGGGCCACGTCCGCTTAGATGCCGTCAGAGCAGGACCTAGGAGGCAGTGTCGTCGTTATCGGTGGTAAGCGACCCGTCTACGGGCCCAGCCCTCGCTAACCACCCCTGGTAGTCCGGGCGCCAGTGTTCAGGCGTACGCATCGACTACACAGCCGGCCGACCGCTGCGTTCTCTCTCCGTCTTTCCATCGCTCCAACCGCCTGTTCCTTCGTCAGCAGCCAGCCAGTCGCCGTCTCCGCGCAGCCTCTGTCACACAGGCGACGGTCTTTCAGCGGCCAAACTCTCTAGTTGCTAAAGACCGAAGGCTCGGGAACCATAAGTCGTTGCCGGTTTATACAACTTATCTCTCGGTCTTTGGGCGGCCGTGGCGATTCTAATAATTTTACCGAAGCCTTAGCGTCTTAGCCTAGCGCGTGCTCTGTCCGTTTTACATGAATTAAAACTTTATTAATTAATTAACTAACAAGTTATACAGTTAAGCAAGCGATCAATAATGATAATAATGATAATAATAATAATAATAATAATAATAATAATAATAATAATAATAATAATAATAATAATAATAATAATGCTATCTGTGGCACATGGTCGCCACACTACCATGAAGAACACCAACCAGAATCAGTAGACCAATGCAAGCTTCAACTTCGTCTAGCGTAAAACATTTCCAGTGCTCCACTCTCCCGAATCCCGATACTTCGTATATGTCGCTCGCCCTCTGCATTAGTACATTTCACAATGATTTATAAAATATTTATATTCAAAAATAGATCCATCGCATATTTTGGATTGCACAGGGGTTCAGTTACCTTTGGTCCTGCTTTTTCTTTGACCACGTTGAATTTATTTCGTCGTCTTTGTTTTGTGTCATGCTAAATGACAGACTAGCTGTAGGGTTTAATGTCATGCTTTGAGGCTTAGGCTACTATGTCTTCATAACGAATGCCAATGCCAAAACAAACGTTGGTAAGCATATGTAAATTAGAGTTCGCTGAGGGTCAGGCCACTTTGACATAGGAAAACTTTATGAATTCTAATGATCTGAAGACATTTCAAACTCAGTTTTGAAAATATTGATCATTAGGTAGCACATTGGGACGAGGAAACCTGACACTTCTTCTTATCGATTCCAAATTTCTCGGCACAAAAATCAGCACTGACGTATTGCTAATACCTTTCATGTTTCATGCTATCGTACACTATTCCATGGTTCATAGAATTAAAGCTGATATCATAATTACAGTAATTCGCCGGTTGATAAAAAATCAATTTAATGGCTGTCTAAATGGGGTAACAGTACATGCTACCAATATAGCTCTAGCCAAATCTGACTATATTCTCCGGATACAGATGTGAATTTTTTGATGCGATAACAAAGCAAGTTCCACTAATCTAAGCCACTAGGTGCCAACTGCATTGAACAATAAGTTGAACATTTTAAGAATAGGCTTGAGAGCAGATAACTTATGCGATATATATATAGGCCTATAAATATACACATCGAATCTGACAATGAATGAAACCATTGACGCGATCAATAAATAAGAATCATTTTAATATGAACATTGCCTATTTTTAAGGCTATCATTCTCATTTCAGATGAATTTTGTCACAAAGGCTGGCAACTGAAAGATGATAAATGTTTCTATGTCAGTGATCAATATGCTAACTTTTATGTGGCAAAAGAAAAATGCGAATCTATGAAATCAGAATTGGCTCCAGTCTACTCGCTGGAAGATCTATCTCGATTGGCCTCTGTGCTAATCGACCCAAGGTATAGTTGCGAAACAATGTATGGATTCACCAATGTGATGAAATATAACCTTTTAAAAACCTTTTTAATATCTCGCTCGATTGTTCCATGTAAAGCGCTCTTGACTTTGGCCCTTGCTATGTTACTGCGCTATGCAAATTGGCATAAATAATAGAATAGAATAGAACAAAACATGGCGACTATCAGTCTTTGCGTCTATATAGTATATACTTCAATATTTTAAACGACAATTCTAAATTAGGGGTGTGGTGGAGTAGTGGTAGGAATCCGAATGGTAGGTGGTTCGAATCTGACCCTAGCCACTGTATGTCTACCTTGGGAAAGCTGTTTACCTCCGAAGTGCTTCAACTTATGAATGAATTAACATGAGTAAACAGCCGAGTGAAGCAAAAACAACAACTTCAGCAGCAGCAACAACAATTGGAAGTTCCAAGCATAAAAACGCCAAAAAATATAAAAGCGTTAAAAACGCGTTTTAGAGGTAAAATAAAAAAAAGTAACAAACGTTTTTAACATTTTAGTGGGTGACCCTCGGCAAAATGGAATATTTAAAGATTCTCGCTAGTTTGGGATAAAATATAAACCTATGGGGAAAAGCTTGAAGGTCGCGCCGTACAAAGATTCACAATGAATCAATCAGTACAGTATAGAAAGATATTCAATTTATTAATGTAGAATGAAATCACAAATAATACTGCTAATAACTGCCTCTAGACTCTAGTAGACTTCTGTCAATAATACAGTACTAAGAGAATCAACTTTTCTTTTCTCAATCAATTGTGGCGACCATGTGCCACAGTTATTATTATTATTATTATTATTATTATTATTATTATTATTATTATTATTATTATTATTATTATTATTAGGCCCCTATTATTATTATTATTATTATTATTATTATTATTATTATTATTATTATTATTATTATTAGTATTAGTATTAAAGATTGTTTAACTGCATAAACTTGTTAGCTAATAATTTAATCTAATTAATTAGCGTTTGTAATAATGTATTTGTACTAATTTTAATTAATTAACCCATATATGCCTACGATCCTTTATAAAGGATGGTTGATTTTTTGCTTACTTACTTATTCCAATGAAGATTTTTTGCATTGCAATTCTATATTGACTTCACTGAATAAGTGACCTTTTAAGAAAAGTGTTTTGGTTCTGAATATTTTCACATTTTAAATCTTGATTCAGAGTTGAAAGCTGTTTTTGTCACCTGTAACTATAGCTGACAAAAGGTGTGTTGTAATTTTTATAAATTTCACCATAATGAGCTAAATTTAGTTCAACAATGTGATTTGACATCTATTACTACTCATGTCAATGGCAGCTTCATCATGTTTTATGCACAAGATTTTTTAGGCGCAAGATTTGTACCATCCTTTATAAAGGATGCTAGGCATATCTGGGGTCACACATTATACATCAACCATTGGTCTGAAGGGCGTACACGATTTACATGCATCACATCACAGTTTGAGCTCTACCAGAGCAAAGGTCCCATGGCACACCAAGATCTGGGTCTTGGAGGGTCAGTTGTCATAAATTTGGCCAAATCTTTGCCACCTGGGCCAACTTACAGACTGTACTTTCATAATTTGTTCACATTGCCACGACTCTTGGATTACCTCACTCTCAGGAATATTTGAGCAACTGGCACTCTGTGTGTCAACTGAACGGACAGATGCCCTTTTATATCACCATCTGACATGAAGAAGAAAGAAAGAGGACACTTTGACTACAGTTATGATGCAACCGGAAAATTCATCATCAACTAATGGCACGACAACAGCCCTGTGACCATGGCTTCCAACTTGCATGACATTCATCCAGTTGAGAAAGTGAAAAGATGGTCATCAGCCCAGAAGAAGGTGATAGAAGTTATCCAGCCAGCAACCATCAAATACTACAATCTGCACATAGGAGGCACGGGTCGCATGGACCAGAATGTGGGTTGCTACAGAATTTCCCTCAGGTCCAAGAAGTGTGAATGCCACTATTTATCCAGATGGTCGATTATGCTACTCAGAATGCTTATTGCATATACAAACTATCACCTGCAGATACTTCTTGTTGCCTCAATTATCTGTCCTTCAGACGAGATATTGTTAGTCTATAGCAAGTGTTATGCTTAGAGACTCCAACTTAGAGGACCGATTGGGCAGCTAATGGTTCTAGACAGAAGGGTTCAGTCGAATGTCCGTTATGATGGCAAAGACCATCTGGTTTCATACGCTGAAAAGCAGAAAGTAAGTCAGCTTTACAAGAAGAAAGCCCATTTTGTTTGCCTTGAAGTGCAATGTTGGCTTACATCCTAAAGATTGCTTCATTGACTTTCATCGAGAGTGATGCTAACCACTTATTGCTAATTCCTGGTGCTAATTGATGACTGACACATGACATTTGGAAGATTCAGTTGATGCATTTTTTTATAACAGATTTCCACGAAGTTCTTAAGAAAAATCAAACAATTTGCAAATATACAATGCTTGCACACACTGCTTCGTGGAAGTATTAGTTTGACATTTATGCACCCATAAGTGCCTAGCATCCTTTATAAAGGATCGACATTTGGGTAGCCATAGTTTGGAGATCCGTCAAAATTTTTCAGAAAATAGGTTAGTTCCAGGCTCTTAGGCACAGATTTGACTAAATATTTCATTATAGTGAGGAAATAAAAAGTTAGGCATATATGGGTTAATAAAGTTTTAATTCATGTGAAACGGACAGAGTACGCGCTAGGCTAAGACGCTAAGGCTTCGGTAAAAATTTTAGAATCGCCACGGCCGCCCAAAGACCGAGAGATAGGTTATAGAAACCGGCAACGATTTGCAGGGAGAGGGTCCCGGGAGAGCCTTCGGTCTTCGGCAACTAGAGAGTTTGCCCGCCGAAGACCTCGCCTGTTTGACGGAGCCTGCACGGAGCGAGGCTTCCGCTGGGAACCGTGCGCCTGGCTGTTCGACGCGTGCGGCAGCGGTCTGCCGGCTGTGTTGTCGATGCGTACGCCTGAACACCGGCGCCCGGTTACCAGGGGTGATTAGCGAAGGGTGGGCCGTAGACGGGGTCGCTTACCACCGATAACGACGACGTCGCTGCCGTAGGTTTCCTGCTTTCACGGCACCTAAGCGGACGTAGCCCTACAGTTTAAAATTCCGCCTAAAGACCGGCGCCCGGGGAACAAGGTTCCGACGGCGATGCGCGTCGCCGGCGGCGAGGCACCTATCGCCGCGGCCGACGACGCCAGGGGGTGGGTCCGAAGTTAAACTTTCTGACGGATAAAAAGCGTAGATAGGGACATTTGGGAGCGAGCGCCCTCAAGGGCTAGTTCTAAAAATCGAAAATCTCCGAAATATGGGAATTTATGTAGCACGCGTCAATAGGCGGACGCAGGCGGCTGGTATCTAAAGTTCGCTTGAGGCGCGCGCCCAGCTGGCAGGAGCTATTGCCGCGCCGCTTAGCCGTAGACTAAGCCCCTGACCGCCGCTAACGAAAACGCTATTAGACAGGTCCCTACTTTTTCATATTGACGGCAACTACGCGAAAATACAGACAACTGACGAAAAATCCGCCTAAGTGTCCGTCAAAAAGTTTCAAAACTCTGAAAATTGTCAGTCACTGACATCACATGTGGTTTTCGCAGTGTGGTCGCTTATACTGTGAGGCGATAAAGAAAGCACAGCGATTGAAAGCGAGTATTTGGAGCCCGTTTAAAGTGCTAAAGCTTATCGTCTCATACTGACGTATCAAAGACTATCGATTGCACTTCCTGTGCGCTAGTTATTTTGGCTGCCGGAGTGCGTTTAGTCAACGCGTCTTTGTCCGTGTTACCAGTGTTGCCACTGTAGCCATTGTTGTCATTGTTGCTTGGTTTATTAAATAAATAAAAAATAAACCTATAAAGGCAAGTTGGTTCGTGTCTTTGAAAGTCGCTGGGACGCCGGAGTCTCAGCGCACTGTCCGTGAAGGTGAGCCTTGGCTGTGATGAGAATTGCCTACCTGAGGTCACGTTAGTGCCCAGGAGGCCAATTCTGAGCCAAGGGGGGAGACAGACGCCCGCCTGTCGTAAAGGCGCGGGGAGACAGTTTGAGTGAATCGACGGCCAGGAGAAGAGTGGACCGCCGTCCATTCAGGCACGGATAACCTCGGGTTTGGTGAAAGCGCTGAGGAAGCAAACAGACGCCGCTGCCCGTCTAGAAGCGAGAGCAGAGATTACCCAGCGTGTGAGGAGCCAAGAGACAACGCCGCCTGTCTATAAGAGAGCGGAAGACGGTTAGATTGCCGAGAATGAGGAGACGTGGGGCCAAGTCGAAGTCAGAGACCAGGAATACCTATCGAAATCGCTTAAGGCGCCGAGACCAAGCGGCGGCCAGCGATAAGAGGAATGAGTTAAAGGGTCTCTCGGACGAGGCCGGGGCCGGAACGGATAGAGAGTCAGAGGAGGAAATTGAGAGCTCTACGTTGAGGAGCGGCCGTCCTCAGTGTGCGGCCTGCCCGGCAGCCGTGGACACCTCCTCTGATGTCGGAGAACCGGAAAGGGAAACAGACGCCGCCGATCAGGCAGAGTCGGCGGCTGATGGCGATCGGGAAACCGAGCGGGCGTTGGGGGCCGCCCGACCGCCGGCCGCGCTACGAGACCGCGAGCCGGCGGAGTGGCCACACAATAATGACAATAAAATTCTATGCGCAAGTAACGTCAAGTTGGTTAATACTGTATGCAGAGATACGCAGGCAAACATTTAATCGAATTTTGATTCAGGGATGTAATTAAGACCAGCAGTTCCGAGACCAAAACAAGACTCTTCTCCTTCCTAATTTTGTCAGCCAACAATATTGAAGTCTTTTTTCATAGCTTAAATTATGACATCCCTTGACCATCTTCGTTGCTCGTCTTTGCACTTTTTCTAAAAGCTCTATATCTTTTTTTCACGAATGGATTCCATGCTTGAAAACATCATTCTAGATGAGGCCTTACTGATATAGTTTTATGATTAAATCTTTGTCTCGACTCACTATTGTCCTTTGCATCATTCCCAATATTCGGTTGCCCTTTTTTGCTGCCTCCATGCATTGTTGAGATGGATTCATACTTCTATGGATGATTACCTCCAAGTCTCTTTCTTTTTCTGTTGTGGTTAGAATCCCCTTAAAGTGCATTCAGTACCATCATTAGATTTCCCAACGTGCATTACAGAACATTTATGGATATTGAAAAGCATCTGCCTGTATCCAGACCACTGAAACAATTTCCTAAGATCTTCCTATAAAATTTGAGCATCATCCTCCGAGTCTGTATTTCTGCATATCTTTGTATCATCGGAAAACTTTGAAATTTTGGATAGCAATGATCGATATCATTTATATATATTAGAAAAAACAATGGTCCCAGCACTGAGCCCTGAGGCACTCCACTAATAACTCTTGCCCATTCCGAACGGTCAACTCTAATGTCAACCTTCTGTTTTCTTCCATGGTAACGTGCACGATCGCTCAGTTCAGCCACGCACTTGAGGAATGCAACAACGGAAGGAACAACGCAACTGATGGTGACGTACTCGTCGCCCGGTGCCAAATCTGTCACTTCTTCAAATGGTTGCAAGATTTCCACTAGCTGCAACTCAAAGTCAGTAAATGTGTGACCAGTTATTGCCACGTATGTGTGCATGCGTCTGTCAGTCCATATGTCCTTGGTGAGCGACATGCTGCTTGCCTTTGCAACGTGAGCTGACACTCGTTCTTCAATGTTTTTCCTTTGCTTTGAAAGCAACTTCTATGAGAGATGTGACCTTTATGGTAGTGCATATTTGGGTTAAATTGCAGTCATGAATTCTCTGAACCAATCAGTTACCACAATCCCAAAGGCAGGCTGCCTTTCACGAAGAGATTCTGGAGAAGCAGATGGGTGCTATGCGCTGCTCCGGGTGATGACCGCCGACCAACGTGAAACCCTAAATGAGATTTGTACCATCTGATAACCGATATTTCTTATAATATACAGTGGTCTCGAAAAATTTCCGAGACTTATTCATAAAGACCGAGACCAAAACCACCATTACCGAGACCAAGAACAAGACCAGGGCCTTAGCTGTCGAGACCAAGACCGCGGTCTCGAGAACTACATCCCTGATTTCATCGAAATTAATTAAAAGAATAATGTGTCCTGAAACGCAACGCTACACTCCTATGTGCACAAAAAGTACTCAACACTCCGGCAAGTTCTGATCATACAATAAATGGAAGCCATTAGAATTGATTAGAATTTAAACAGAAGAAATTCTCCGTCACTAAATCCACCATTCTCTAAGTCATCGCCGCTAATCAGCCTCCACGCATTCATACAACCGCCACGTGACGTAGAAAAGAAAGTCGGGGTCTCAACGATTGGTCGAAATTCAATTAGCGGTGACCACTCGATCAGGTGTTCACTAATTCATTAAATAATTGTTGCAGAATTTAGTAATGGTCAACTAAGGCAACTTACATTGCAATCCCCAAAATGCATTACGACTGCTTTATCGTTTAAATTATCTTTCACAGAATAACTTTCAGTTTCACACAGGATAGCTGAAGGCCCTTTCAGAGGGGCGGAGGGAGGGCCATTTGGCCCGGGCCTCCATCTGTTGGGGGCCTTTCTTTTTTTTCCTGTCAAGAATTTTGGGAGAGCTAGAAAGCTAGATAGCTAGGCCTACTACCAAGAGGGGCCTCAAAATTTGGTAATGACATTTGTTTTGCTTGTCGATAATTTTGTTTTTTTGGAAAGCTAAGGTACCCTGCAGTTTTCAAAATTGGTGATTAACTTTTTTGCTTGTCAAAATTTTAATTTTCGGGAAGGCTAAGACAGGTTTCAAAATTCCAACTGGTCCGGGCCTCCATCAGCCCAAGGTTTAGTCTAGGCCGTTTCCGGGGGAAAATTGCCCTTTTTCTCCCCAGGAAATTTCAAACTTCTCCCCCGGAAATTTTGGCATACTACAGCAACTAACATCAGCCCCTAGCAGAATCCCACCGGCTTTGTGAGATTCCCCATCGGCTTTGCCAGCCCCCTCCCCGGAGTCCAGGAATCTAGATCAAACACTGCATCAGTCTCTGAAGGGGCCTGGATAGTTGCAAATAAGAATTATCAAAATTTAACAAAATAATGAATTTACCCACTGACGTTAAAACTTCGGAACAATATTGCAGCCAACTATGCAACTCCTATGATAACTGCGTGGAATTCTGGATCGGCGTATTTGACTCCACTGCACAGAATACTTGGACTTCTACCAATGGAACATTGATTCCAGAAGCACATAAATTTTGGGATACAGGTTACCCAAAAGAGAATGGGCACTGTGTTCTTGTGGAACTTGGAATTGGGAAGAACGATTTTAGAGCTGCATGGAAAAACGAAAAATGCGCAAGGCCGCTGAAATATATCTGCATCTGTGAGTAATATACTATGCTTACGCTGCGTTTGAAGGCTCATTTGCCTAATTAAAGAAGGAAATAGATTCAAAGGACAATGCAGTTACGCCATTTGGAATTTTTAGAAATCGCTTAATGGATAAAATGACTATTAATTGGTGCAAGTCTGTCTTTTAATTCTCTATCGTCTACCAAATTCCGATTTATGTCAAATATTGATCCGCTTGCATCCCCAGGAAAACAAAGGGTGTCGCATTCTGAGAAGAATTAGCTAACCCTTAACTTAATTTGATCTGGCATAAAGTCGCTCAAGTGTGTGACATCTCTAATCTAGAAATATCCGTGTGTCCATTTTTTAGAACCCAATCCAACTATATCCATCAAATTTCCAACCCAACCAAACCAAACCCATGCCAATAATAGGTTTACTTGACCCAACCCAACCCACTGTAAAACATTACAGCTTCTTAAGCCATGACTTATTTTCTGACCCAACCCAACCCAACCCACCATCAATACAGAAAGAAATTTGGTTTCAGTTTTTTTACCTAATTCAGTCAGTGGCGTCATTTCACATTTTTCTTGGGGGGGCGAGAAATTTTTTTTTGCAAATTTTTGACAAATTTTGGGCAAATTTTGGCAAATTTTAGGCAATTTTTGCAATTTTTTGCAAATTTTTTGCAAATTTTATGCAAATTTTGAGAAATTTTGGCAAATTTTAGGGTCAATATTGGAAAATTTGCAATTTTTTATTGTATTTTTTGGCAATTTTTGAATTTTTTTGCACATTAATACATTATAAATTAATATTTTCATTTCCTTGGGGGCCACGCCCCCCAGCCCCTCCCAAATGACGCCTCTGAATTCAGTATCATTTATTCTTAATTTGGGGATGTTTGCTGATCTAATGAACAACGGTTGCAATTTTCAGACCACATTGTTACAGCATCATCATCATCATCAGCATCATCATCATCAGCAGCATCATCATCAAAATCATCATCATCATCAAAATCATCATCATCATCAGACGCCATGCTTATACTCTATTGCAGCCTATTTAGAACTAGGTGACTCAGTTCTTGCACCCTGCTTCCGCATCATTCCGTACTGTAATCACACCATCCTCTGTGAGGTCTTCCTTTCTAATTAAACCCATCTATTATATTTTTTACATTAGGGTTCGTCAATTAAGTATAATATCCGACTATAGCTTTCATGCCGAGTCTGCCAAAATTGCGTGGAAAATCTAGATTCAAGTTGACTCTTATGTTATTATGTATCCTCTCATGTAGCCCAGGACATACACACAAAATTAATTGCATTCTTAGCTTTTTATGTGAAGGCACAAAAAACAAGTGCGTTGTATTGAGACTGATCGCCGTCAGATGGCTCCGAGGCTGTATTAAAGATCGAAGACTAAAAGCCGCAGAGCACATCAGCTCTCAGTGTAGTCATGAACTGAAAGACAGAGTGTGACGAATTTATAAATAGCTAGAGGCCTAGGTAAGATTTAGCAGGTAATTAATAACAATGAGCTGAGGCCCGATAGGCCCAATATAATAATAGAATGACTGCATGTAGTGAGAGAGAAAGCATTAGATGCATGCAGCGAGCCATTAAAGAAAGGGAAGCGCATGCAAGTCAGTGAGTAGTAACCCCTTCCCCTTGGCCAGCAGGAATCGTATAAATAGCCGGTTCTGCCACAGATCAGGACCGATTGCCGAGGCGGCGTGTGGAAGAAAGGAAGGTGCGTATATACCTAAATTGAAAGTAGGGCACCCGAGCACCTTTAGTCGAGCACCTTTAGTCGGGCACCCAGTTAGGAAGGCACCCTGAGGCTAAGCACGTAGAGGTTAGAGCACTCTGAGGTCGGAGCACCCTGAGTGGAGGCACCATAGGTGCGGTGCTTGAGCGTAGGGCGGTGCGTAGGTGCGGTGCGAGGCACTGAGCGTAAGGCGGTGCGTTGGTGCGGTAGAGGCACTGAGCGTAGGGCGGTGCGTAGGTGCGGTGCGATGCACTGAGCCATAGGGCGGTGCGATCGGTGCGTGAGAGGCACTGAGCCGTAGGGCGGCGCAAGGCACTAAGCGTAAGGCGGTGCGTTGGTGCGGTAGAGGCACTGAGCGTAAGGCGGTGCGGTGCGTTGGTGCGGTGAGAGGCACTGAGCTGTAAGGCGGTGCGGTAGGTAAGTGCAAGGCACTGAGCCGTAGGGCGGTGAGAGAAGTAAGGTGGACGGAGAGGAGTAAAGGTGCACGGAGAGAGGCAAAGTGCACGGAGTGAGGTAAGGTGCGCAGGTAGAGAGGTGAGGCGCACGGAGCCAGATAGGTAGAGGTGAAAGGACGCTTTAGGGAAGGAATTAAGCGTGGAACGGCGGAAGAAAGCACAGAGTAGTGCGCAGAGTGACAGGTGGTAGTAAGAGAGCCTGAGATCTTAGCCAAAAAGCTAAGACGAACGACCACGTGCCTTAGAGTGAGTCATACCCCGTGTGCGCCGAATCGGGCGGAGCCATCTTGAGTTTGGGAGGCGTAGGACCCCCGATAGGCCCGGTTCGCCACATAATTGGTACCAGAAGTGGGGTAGGCTGCATAAGGGCAAAGCGCACGAAGTAGAGCAGCGGTTCTCAACCTGTGGGTCGCGACCCCCAAGGGGGTCGAATGACGATTTGCCAGGGGTCGCCCGAGACCATCAGAAATATGAGGTTGTCTCTTTTCTTGTTATTGTACAAAATTTCCTCAGTGGTAGTTACGACGTACTAGTTGTTTTACTATAATTGTCATTCGAAGATAGACATGGAGACAATTAAATAATAACGATTTCGAACATTTTGATTGTCGTAGCATTATTATTTTTAGCAGCTTACATTGTGAACGAAAATAATTTTAACGTTGGGGGGTCGCCACATAATGGGGAATTGAATTGAAGGGGTCGCGGCACTATAAAGGTTGAGAACCGCTGAAGTAGAGTAAGGGTTGGCTTCGCAAGGGTAAAGCGCACTGAGTGCAGTAAGGAAAGGCTCCGAAAGGTAAAATCACACCAAGTAGAGTAAGGTCGAGGTTTGGAAAGTACAATTGACCATTGGAGCACCCTAGGTCGCGTTGAGTGTTGCACCAGGATGCCGAGAACCTTGTTTGAAGCACTTAGTCTAAATGGAGATGCCCTTGGACACTGAGCGAGAGGTTGAGGAGATCAACCTCGCTAGCTTATTTAACCCCGGATCGGTCAGTACAGGTGCACGTCATAAGAGGTCGAAGGGATGTGATGAGGATCAGCATAGCTACTGGTTGAAGAGATCAGAGACTGTTAAGAATAAACAGTCGAATGCAGATCGACAAGTGCGTGCAGAATTCAGTCATAGCGAGTGCATGACTTGCTTACAGGATCGGAGGAAGACTCCGATGAAGCCAAATAAGTTTGACGGTACAATACCGTTGGAGACGTTCATACGTCAGTTCGAGGTCTGTGCCAGGTACAATGCGTGGACAGACGTGGATAAAGGAGCTTTTTTGCAGTGTGCTTTGGAAAAGAGTCCAGCACAGCTGTTATTAGATTTTGGTGCCAGAGAAGACGTGACGTACAAGGAATTGATAAGTAGATTAAGGCAAAGGTACGGATTGGAGGCGCAGCAAGAGACTTTCCGTACGCATTTGCGGTGTCGGAAGCAAGGGTATAAAGAGAGCTTGTCTGAGTTGCTGTACGGTATACGGAAGCTCATAGCTTTAGCTTTCCCAGGACCGATAAATGACACGACTGAGATAGTGGCGAGAGACGCTTTTCTGGAAGCTATGTGGGATAAGAAGCTTTCGCTCAAAGTCAGGGAAAGAGAGCCACGGTCGTTGGATGAGACTTATCGGGTCGCATTAAGATTAGAAAGCTATAAGAGAGCAGCGGAAGAAGTGCCCGCAAGTGCTATAGGCACCCAGATAATCAGCGACTGGTTAGAGCCACGAATGAAGAGAGTGCGACAGAGCAACTGATGAAGCAGGTGACTGACTTCATGTCGGAACAGAAGCTTTGCATGGAGAAATGGCAAGCTAATATGGAACGACAGTTGTTAAGGGCAGAAGCTGCAGTGCCCAGACAGACCATAGAACAAGTGCAAGCGTCTAGAGATGCGGCAGTCACGGTGCCGAAAACGATAGATTATGGCAATCAAAGGAATCGATCTGAGTTCAATTGGAAGAGTAAGGTGCAGTGTTATAAGTGCCAGGGCATTGGATATCTAGCAAAAGAGTGCAGTAGGACTGGAAGCGCAGCACCCAGGAGGATAATTGAGAACCGAAGCATAGTAAGAATGACCGGAGGGAAGTGCAAGAAAAGATCAGTGTATATCAAAGGTATAATTAACGATCAAGAGCAGAAGTGCCTTATAGACACGGGTTCAGAGGTAAGCTTGTTATCAGAGAGTTTAGCAGAAGGTTTGAGGGTAGATCCAGCACCTCAGGTGTTACGAGCAGCAAATGGAAGTGAGATAACGGTGGTCAGACAGGTGACAATACCTGTGAGATTTGCTCGGAAGTGTCGTAGGGACGTTAACTTCATTGTATGCGAGCAAGTGACAGAAATACTCTTGGGAATGGATTTTCTCATGGAGAACCACTGTTGGATTAATTTCGCTAATGCTGCGGTATATATCGGAAGAAGAAGAATACCATCGATAACTCAGACTAGTACACTTCAGTGCAGACGAGTGCAAGTAGCTGAGAGGATAGTGATCCCTCCTAAGTCAGAAATGGATGTACCGATAAGAGTAGTACAAGGTGCAAGGCAAGATAGGTCATCGTCAGCTTGGATGACTGAGTACCGAGAGATTAAGTCCGGGGTGCACGCAGCAAGAGTCGTATTAGGAAGTGCGAACGTAGCTACCGTGAGGGTGATGAACCTGAATGATGCACCCGCGGTGCTGTACCAGAATGATAGTTTGGGTACCGTACACCCTGTGGAAGTACTAGAGAACCAAAAGTCGACTAGAGTGGAAGACACGCCAATGTCAAAAGCGATGGAAGCTGTGAAAGGAATGTTGAACGAATCTGAAGCCGAGATACCAGATAAGAACAAGGTCGATTTGCGGTTGTTGTTGCTTGAATATATAGATGTGTTCTCGCTGGACGAGAAAGATTTAGGACACTGCAAGGTTACCCAACACAAGATCGATACAGGCACGGCAAACCCAATTCGACAATCGTTAAGGTCTCAACCTCGTTTACATCGGGAAGTTATAGATCAACAAGTGGACAGAATGTTACAGGATGGGTTGATAGAGCCAGCTCAAAGTGACTGGGCGTCCAACGTAGTGCTCGTGCGGAAGAAAGATGGCACCATGAGGTTTTATTTGGATTATAGAGCACTAAATTCGGTAACAAGAGGAGACGCTTATCTTTTACCCAGGATAGTAGATTGCTTGGACACGTTGGCAGGTGCAAGGTGGTTCAGTACGCTCGACTTACGGAGCGGGTACCATCAGATTGAGATGAGTGCCACCGATGCAGATAAGACGACTTTTGTGACTAGACGAGGTGCATTTAGATGGAAAGTAATGCCAATGGGATTGTGCGGAGCCACAGCGACTTTCCAACGCACCATGGACATAGTCCTATCAGGACTCAACTTCTTTAAGTGCTTGGTATATTTGGACGACGTGATAGTGTTCTCGGAGACACCGGAACAGCACGTCGAAAGGTTACGACAAGTGCTAGAACGATTAAGAGAAGCACATTTGAAGTTAAAGCCCGAGAAGTGTAAGCTAATGCGTCAGGAGGTACATTTCCTGGGACAAGTTGTATCAGGCAATGGGGTCGCTACGGATCCAGAGAAGGTGACTAAGGTCCAGAATTGGCCCAGGCCCAAGTGTTTGAAAGAACTACGAGCGTTCATGGGTCTGTGTTCGTACTACAGGAAGTTTGTACCGGGATTTTCAAAGATAGCAGCACCATTGTCAGAACTGACGAAGAAGAACATGAAATTCTATTGGGACGAATTGCAGCAAGAAGCTTTTGAGGAATTCAAACAGAGATTGACGACTGCACCAGTGTTAGGATTACCGTTAGATGAGGAAGAATATATACTGGATACAGACGCTTCTGATACAGCTATAGGAGCAGTCCTATCACAAAGACAGAATGGAGTAGAAAGAGTGCTGGCGTTTGGCAGTCGATTACTGTCCAACGCAGAAAAGAATTACTGTGTGACCAGGAGAGAGTTGCTGGCAGTCGTGTACTTTGTGAAGTACTATCGAGCCTACCTATTAGGGAAACCCTTTTTGTTGCGTACAGATCACGCAGCCCTTCAGTGGTTCAACAGAACTCCTGAACCGATAGGGCAACAGGCCAGGTGGCAAGAGTGCTTGTCGGAATATAAGTTTGAGATAAAACACCGACCGGGTGCGAGCCAAACAAACGCAGATGCCTTGTCACGGCGACCCGAGGAAATAAGCACCCAAGTAGTGGCCACGGTGCAGGTAGAATTAAACGCTACAGTGCTGGCAGAAGAACAGAAGCGAGATCCTTTTATTGCGAAGTTGCGAGATTGGGTACAAAACGGAGCACCGGATCATCTGCAAATATTGTCAGAAGATGAGAAGACAAAAGCGTTGTGGCACCTGAAGGATCAGTTAACATTAGAGAACGATCTATTATATCGAGTGAACGTGGAAGATGACTTCTTGAAAAGAGCTCACACTGGCATGACAGGTGGACACCTGGGAATAAGGCGAACGAGGTTTCAGGTGAGAAGAAGAGCTTATTGGCCAGGGTGGTCCAAAGACACGGAGAGGTTTTGTTTAAAGTGCACAGAGTGCCAGAGGTATCGTCAAAAGCGAGCACCTAGGAATGCGAAGTTGAACCCATACCCTGTGGAGCACCATGGGAGATTGTAGATGAGTGAGCCCCGAGTAGTGCAAATTCAGTTTCTCCATTCATTGCCAAATGGGTTTTGTTGCTTTAACTTAGCGTTTCGATAACTTGTTTTATTATTGGTTTTGTCTCTTATCAAGTAAGAAAGTAAGTCAGTAAAATCTCGTTAACTTCTATAGCGCTTTCAAAAGATGCACCGAAGTAGCTCCTTATTCCTATGCGCTTAATCTCAAAATTAAGTAGCTATAGCCAAAGGTGGGGTCATTCATGCCGGGTCATTTAATCAAAAGGGCGAGTGGGCAGGACGCTACAGCTATGGAGGAAATGATTTTTTTAAGAGAAATGATTTTATTTTAGAAAGAAAAACATGAGGAGATGTTGCAAGAAAGGGAGGAAATTGTGACTCAGAGTTTGTTATTTGGCTTTGATGTAGACAGCGGATGGATATTGGAATTGAGTTCCAAAGCTCTGGTGCAGCGTATGAAAGACCACGATTGCAAATTTTGAGAGATGATTGATTCAGAGGTCGAAGGAGAGAAGAAGATCTAGTAGATCGAGGTTGTTGTGGAATTATCAGATTTCTTAGGTAGACTGGTTTTGATGTATGAAGTGAGTTACAAGTCATCGATATTATTTTATATTCAATGCGTTCTGCTATTTTGAGCCAGTGGAGAGATTTGAGTAATGGTGTAATGTGGCAAAATTTAGGTGACTTAGTTACTGCACGAGCTAAGGCATTTTGAATCGGTTAGCCTAAAAATCATTGAGATTTTTGGCAAGTGTTTCCACTATCATTCGCCTAAGTGTGACTTTGAGTCGTTTATCTTTATGTTTGTTTAACGTCACACGTCCTAGTCTTCAATTATTAGTTTTTCTTTGTTTCAATTGTGTCAATGATGTGAAATTTTTGGTGGGTGTAGTCCTGTAACTAACGTTTGCTCAGGAAGTGGAAAATTGTATACGTAAACCCAAACCTCATAGCGCATTTCATACCTGTGGGGGAGGGTTGCCACTTAAATCCGAAGGCGGAATATATTTTCGAAAGGGAAGGTAATGTAGTAGAAACATAATAACTGTTAGAGATTATGTATATCATTAGGCCATACGAGTGACAATTAGCTCTTATACCTGATTGGATGTTGGTTGTATGTCTTGCTTACTATTGGCTATCAGTGATTGATAAAAAGAACTTGCTGGGGGTTGTCCATGGGTCTTCCCAGAGGTTGATAGCGAGTAGCTCCTAGTTAGCGTTCAACTATATTTGTGTTGCTAGTTTCCCCACAGAGTAAGCCAGTCGGCCAAGGCTGGCTTGCTACAGTACTGTCCTTGAGTAGGGACCCATCTCGGCAGGGTATAATGCAGTCCCCTAGCCTGGGATTACAGGCTAAGAAGACAGTGGCTTCATCGGAGGAAGATCAACAAAACAATGGACAATGGCGAAGGGATTTCATAAAATGGCTTAATTGCTAATTGATGATGAAAATGTTCCTTGTAATCACTAGGTTTTAAATTGCAAATAAATCTTCAAATTGTGGCACGTGACAATAAAGTAGCGATTGTTTTATAAAAACTGACAAAGTCAATACCACGAACCAAAGATTCGGCCTTACGATAAACGAAACAAAAACTAAAACCATGGTGGTCAGCAAAACAGGAGAAAAGAAGATGCAATTAACTCTAGAAAGTACAGAAATGGAACAGGTCAAAAGCTTTACATATGTAGGAGGACAAATAACAAGCAATGGAAGCCACCAAGAAGACATCAAACAGAAAATAGCAAAAGAATTACAAACAATGGGAAGACTGAAACGCATCTGGAACTCTAAAGAAATCAAAATAAACATCAAAATCCAAATCTACAATACCATTGTCATTCCACAAATAATATGTGAATGTGAAACCTGGGTCACAAAAAGAGAAGATGAAAAAGACTACTCGTTGCAGAAATGAGCTGCCTAAGAAGAATTCTTGGAGTTAGTAGGCTTAAAAAAATAGAAATTAAGATATAAAGCAGCGGATTGGGCTAAAAAATACAGTACCATCATGGACAAACTCAGAAAAAGGAGGCTAACATGGTATGGACATGTAAACAGGATGGTAGGCTCGAGACTTTACGAAAAAACACTCTACACATACACGTACAAGGCAGGTAAAAAAAGGAAGGGGCAGACCCAGAAAAAATAGATAGACAACATAAAAGAAGATTTCAAGGAAAGACAACTGACAATTGTAGAAGGAAAAAAACTAACATATGACAAAAAAGCCTGGAAATGTTTTCTGACTTGCTATTGCCACTGATGAGTTGGCAAAAAGCAATTATGACGATGAAGAATTTACATTCCCCTAAACGTCACTCTTGCGTTCAAAATATAATCGTGTTTCATTATCCTAGCCATTGTCTCATCAGAAGAGAATCTGGCGCTCAGCATATCAGCCACACAAAGTAGCACCTATGGGAATCACTTTACCAGTAGAGACTGCAGAGTGCACTGTAGTAGAGCGGTTGATGGAGAGACGACAACGGACTTGCCATCAGATTCATCTGCCCATGCCTGCCATGATCCAGGAATTCTAATTTCTTTTAGAATCAAACGCAAAATTCTTCAAATTTAATGAATTTTAAAACCGGAATAGCGGCATTCTCGAACACTAGGCCTACTTCTATAGGCCTATCATTGATGCTTTCAAATTCTGCACAGTAATAATAAACCGTTTGCATTTCCCCAACCGTAAAACTGGACTAATAATAATTTCACTTCAGGGCCTCCGAGAGGGAGGGGCAGAGGGGCAAATGCACAGGGGCCCGGCGGTCTCGAGGGGGCCCGGGCCGATGATGAATATGCATAATTAACAATAATACAAATAATAACACTAAAGAAAGGGGCCCGGCGAGTAAAAAGGGGCCCGGACCTGAGGACATCAAAAGCATCATAATGAAGAGTGTGAACAGGGGCATCATTTGGGAGAGGGGCGGGCGGGCTCCCCCAAGGAAATGAAGAAATAATGTATTAAGTGAATAAATAAATGTGAAATGTGCAAGAAATCGCCAACATTTTCCAAAATTTGCCGAAAAGTGTCAAAAAATTTCAAATTTGACAAAATTGGTCCAAAAATTGCCCAAAATTTGCCTATAATTGCCCAAAAGTAGCCCATAATTTGCCAAAATTTTGCCAAATCTGGCCAAAACATTATCTCACCCCCAAGAAAAGTGTGAAATGACGCTACTGAGTGTGAAAAAGAGCGTCAAGAAAAAAAGGTCTTCACTAGTTTTCGAGATTTGCAACATGACAGTGTCGGTTAATTTGGGTTAAACCAATGACAAGCATAAAATGGGTTGTCAGCAATTTTTTTACATTTTTCGGGGTCCGCCGGCCATTCTGCACAGGAGTCCGGAATTTCTCTCGGTGGGCCTGTTTCACTTAGGCGTTCAAAAATAATTTTGTTTTGTTATAACAGCCACATCGGGAGTGAATCTGGCGCTAAGACGACGAGCCACACAAAGTAGCACCCTCGATAACCTCGATGCCAGTATAGCGGTTGATGGAAATCCAGCAACGGTCTTGTCATCAGGTACATGTGCACATGTCAACGACGGCCCCGGAGGTCCAAACTGGTGGAGAATAGAACTTGACCGACCGTATCGCGTGCAGAGGGTTATTGTGACCAACAGAAGGGACTGCTGTGGTAGGCGGTCGTACTACAAATTTAAACAAATTTTACTTCTCCTCTTCCCACAGAGTTTTTGACTGTGCTTACAGACACTGAGATGTCTAAAATTACTATACATGTATGCAGGAATTCTTCTAAATTATTTATTAGCGGGCGTGTTGATTGATAAAGCATACTTACGTTGGTTGGTTTGATGAGAACATTAAACGATTTTGAAAAATGATGTTCCGCCCATCTTGTACAGGACGACTTGTTATACTGTCTGGCGCATCAGTTAATTCTGACAATTAAACTTAGTTACAAACTATCTAGTATCCACAGCCAAAGAACGTCAATTTGGTTTGGGGTCTGTCCAGTGGCGGCTCCAAGATTTGGCAAGTGGGGGGCGTCGTTGGGGTGGAAACTTCTAATCATTGGAGGCCAACCATTTGTTGCTAGGTATGTAGTATTAAGTATAGGGTCCCAACAGGAGGCCACTTGGGGCAGGCACTCAATAAAGGGCACGGGCCCTGGCCCCTCTCTGGAGCCGCCATTGGGTCTGTCGTGGAATTTTTCAAAACCCTGATAAATTATTGTGGGGAAAGGGCGACCAGGTGGGTGTCATTGTCAACGGAATCGATGAACTACTTTCTATTACATGTATTGGACATCAGAGCTAAAGTTTAGCCATAATATCACTGGAGAATTTCTGTAGCTAATGTTCCACTCAGACCCGCTCTTTCGATCACCTTTCGTCAGACCAAATGAGACGCGAGTGCATGTCTGGTTGGTGCAGCTATTCTGTCACCCTTTCTAAAAATCCACGACAGGCCCCAGCCCAAATACACTTTAGGTTTCGTTATTTCAGTTATAAACAATTTCTGTAAACTCTGACCAATTAATTATTAGACGTTTCAATTGTTATGGCGAGTTTCGCAATTGTTTGTTTTGAATTTCAAAGCAGACGCAGCCTAAACGTTCAATGCATAAATGTTAAAATATTGGAGAACCAGAACATTTAAGATCGAACTGCACATATCCTTATTTACATTGTTTGGTCTTTAACAGCTGATCGCTTGGATTACTTCATCGTCGGAGTGACAAATTCATCGGCGGATCCAGTAAGAGGAGCCTATCCCCTGTGCGGCCAGTATCCATCAACAGTGGCGCCTGGTGCAACAGTCACCGTTAACTGTAACCCAAGCACAAGTGCCGGTCAATATGTTATCATTCAGCAGCCAAGCAATGGACCTGGATGGCTCACCTTGTGTGAGGTTGAAGTCTACGGTGGAACAGGTAAATAATTTGACTTTGTACTAAGTAACAAATATCGTTCCAAGTCAGTTGCTTTATCAGAGAGATATTTAACAGGAGCAGGAGCAACAGAAGCAATGTTGATATGAATCCTTTGCCGATGTTCTACTGCATTCTCATCGGACACTTTTGAATTCCTAATCCTATTCTACGAGACTTCTTATATAGCCCCGCAAAATAGCAAACGAGCTGCTGAAAACGATAGTATGCCGAAGAGGAACGAAACATTAAGGTCTCGAAAGCCTGCTTGAATGGAATGAACCTTGACGATTACGGAGATGAATCCTTTAGAAAGCAAAACACGTTCGCCGTATTGGCAAATGAAAGGGTCGCAGATGATGTTGAAAGTCCGCAGAAGTGATGAAAAGTCAGGTGTTAAATACCTGAGAAGCGGATGTTCACAGGAGAATACTAATAAAATAACTTGGCAGATCCTACCAGAGATGGAGCTCAAGGTGAAGACAGGAGCGGCAGTCGTTTGCTGTTTTCTGGAAAGGTAACGTCGTAAGATTCTCCAGTCTGTGTGTGACTATTCGAGAATTCTACCGGCAGCGTCGATGGAATGGCGACCGTTATAGGATAGCGGTCGTTAAACTTTGCCAAGGAACGACCGAAAAGTCCAAAGTAACTCGGAAAAAGAGCAGAGATTTCCCAGAAAACGACAATACGGTCACTTTTCAGACGTTTAGAGCGAAAGAACAAACGCAGGATCCCATCAAACGGCCAGAGACGGCGATATTCCGAAGCATACGCGTGCAAGGTGCCTCCGGTACAAATAAACATAAATGATAACGCCATCTTTGTCTCGTTTAGTTCACGTAAACTCTTAAGATATAAGATGATGTTAAAATGATTAAAATTATCATTGAGTATTTTTCGGGAGTTGCGATACTCTAGTGTCGGTTGTGTGTAGCCATGCATGGCAATTCTAAATGCTTATTTTTCACTTCGCGTTAAGACGATGCAGAGGTCAGAGTTCCTAAGACAATAGAACGAAATGAAATTACTTCAAAGTTTTGAGTTGAATGTTTGTTTTGTATAGGTGCTAATTAAATAATTATTAGTGGTCTCCATTTTCCCCCTGAAATAGCCCTATATTTTAATGTTATGGCCAAAGAAGCAAAGGTTTTAATATCAGATTTCTATAATGACACATAATAATTACTGAATTATACATTTTATATTAGAAACAAATTCAAATCAAAAAGGTTTATGTGTTACCATAGGTTAACCGATGGAAATACGATCAACGTCGCGTGATGAAATTTTTGGAATCAGCACTGTTAACTCCTATAACTGATATTCTTGGTTGGATCAGTCAGTTGTTATTTCCTTGATAGAATAAAACAATGTAGCGATTTAGCTCTTCTAACAGCAAAGCTATCAATTCGGATTCCTTTGGTCACTTTTCTTCGGTTACTGGCATCATATATATCTTGACAATTATATTAATTTTATGAATTGACTGCATTATAAAGGTATTGTTGCTCGAATGTTTTAGTCTAAATAATAATATTTTATTCACAATTCTGTTTTGCTTTTGATTGATATCTCTGACTAGCCTTGGTTGAAAAATCAATGGTTTTCATAAATTTCATTTATTTATCCCGTAGTCGCTAGGTCTTAAACTGTAACAAAATGTCCAAATTGTGGGAAGTAAAAATATAGATAGATAGATAGATAGATAGATAGATAGATAGATAGATAGATAGATAGATAGATAGATAGATAGATAGATAGATAGATAGATAGATAGATAGATAGATAGATAGATAGATAGATAGATAGATAGATAGATAGATAGATAGATAGATAGATAGATAGATAGATAGATGATAGATGATAGATAGATAGATAGATAGATAGATAGATAGATAGATAGATAGATAGATAGATAGATAGATAGATAGATAGATAGATAGATAGATAGATAGATAGATAGATAGATAGATAGATAGATAGATAGATAGATAGATAGATAGATAGATAGATAGATAGATAGATAGATAGATAGATAGATAGATAGATAGATAGATAGATAGATAGATAGATAGATAGATAGATAGATAGATAGATAGATAGATAGATAGATAGATAGATAGATAGATAGATAGATAGATAGATAGATAGATAGATAGATCGATAGATAGATATATAGATAGATCGATAGATAATTACAGTATACACTGTATTTCTGAGGCGCAACGTTTACAAGAACCCCGCTGCTGCTATATCAAAATGAAACGTCTTGAGCCCATTTAGAGAAACTGAGCGTGGGACAATTTGGTCACGTAGAGCAATTGGCAGAGCATTCCAACCCCGAGGACCAACGGCTCTGAAGGAGCGATCGCCGATTTTGTTATGAGTTATCGTGGTAACGAGTGATCGTGTGTCATCAGAACGAAGCCCGAAAGTCTTTGCGTCGATCAAACGAGTATACGGTCTTGTATCAGGTAGAAAGGAGCCTCGCCACGCTGACATCTGTGACTAAGGAAATGATTTTGTACTGAATTCGTTGTCTGATAGGCAGCCAATGTAGAGAGCGAAGATTGGGAGTAATATGTTGCCAGCGTGTCGTCTTCGTAACAAGGCGAGCTGCAGCGTTTTGAACGGACTGCAATCGGCCAAGTTGTTCTTTGGTGATGAGATTTAGCAAACTGTTACAATAATCGAGTCGAGTACTGATGACCGCCTCAGTTGAGAGTGATGCTATCACAGTTCCGAGTTGCCTAAGCTCGTAGAAACAGCGAGACACCACCTTGCTGATGTGTTGTGACATCGTTAGGTTTTCATCAAGCATTACTTCGAGATTCCTCACGAAGTCCGATCAATGTATTTCCATATTTCCAATGTTAATCGCATTCAGTGTGGATATTTTGCATCTTGCGTCAAAAACAGATAATCTCTATAATGTCCCTATATATCGTAATGGTTCAATGCTGTAGTTAAATGATTTTCAGTTTATTTACTGGGGCGCAGCCTCCCGTCGGAGACCAAGCCCAAGACCCAGCGGGCGGCCGTAGCCCCCACTGAAGGACGCAACCCCACTTGTGGGGCCACAGGTCCTACTGGGGCGCAGCCCCATGTGAGGCCGTAGGCCTTTCTGGTGAGGCGCAGCCTCCCGTGGGAGACCTAGCTCCAGCCCCCCTGGGGAGCCTTATCTTCGACTGGGGCACAGCCCTTCGGGGAGAGAAAGTCACAGTCCTCCGTGGGAGACAATGCCCCATTTGGGTCCGTAAGCAAAAAAGAAGTCGTATGCCCAAACGGGCCGTAGTTATCACTGGAAGGCGCATCCCCCCGTGGAAGACCAAATCCCAACGCAATCGTAGGCCCAAACCGTAGTCGTAGTTCCGTTATGGCGTGCAGCCCTGTGGTGGGGCAAGACCACCCAGTGGGGACATAGGAAAAATACAAACTCTTGCAATAAATCGGGGGAGGAGATAGCCATTCTCCCCAGTCATTTTTTACGGGTAACACTAGCAGTTATATAATATAGACCTTAGATTTATTTGAATTTAATTATTAATTGTTTTGTTAGTCTTGTTTGTGATTTCACCACATTTTCATTATTATGTATATTGGCGCAGCAATGCACTGTTCCAGACTACAACAATCTTTTTACATTACCTCGATACTCCGATGACTCAGTTGGTAGAGCATCAACTATAGGTCCCGGTGTCTATCGACCCGGGTTCAATGCCAGGGCGTCTGTATCTTGGACGGTCACGTGATCCCCGAATAGATTTTGAAATGATTTGTGTAATGAATCAAGATTCACTATGCTGATATGTTAGTGGCGATATCCGGTGTATTGAGAAGCCTGAGAATGTCCGCAATGATAAACAACCAATAAAATATACATCACACATTAACTAAACAAAGCGACTACGAAAAACGATTAGTTACAGACGCGCATAACAGGGTAAGAACCTGAATTTGATGAGTACATATATATATATATACTGTACATGTACATAATATAATAATAATATTTATTCGTGACAAGCACAACATCAAAAAAGTAGAACACAACCAAAGATAACACAAATCAACTGAACAAAAACTAAATAAAACAAAAAACAATAATGAACTAACAAACTAAACACAAACTTTACACAATGCAGCCTTTGCACTCAGATAAGTTCTAGTAATACACTCAGCAAAGTATAGTGACTTCTCATATTTATTAACAAAGGATGCTTGTCGCTTTTTTACAGCAACATGCATACTTTCCAAACCCGTCAAAACTCTGATATAATCAACATTATCTGCCTCATATGTTTTAAGAAATTTACACACAACAACTTGAATCAGTCTGTCAAGAGCATTAAGATAATCGGATACTTGTATTCTCGTAATAGCGTCATGCAGATTATAAATTATTTTTACTGTGTTTATTGTGTTTATTGTCAAGTCGCACAATTTGAAGATTTGTTTGCATTTTAAAACCTAGCGAATACGAGGAACATTTTCATCATCAATGAGCAATTAAGCAATTTTATGAAATCCAATCAATTTCAATCAAGACTTGTCAAAAATATCAATCAAAACCAAAATGAATTTTCTGTTAAATAATAATTGAACTGAGATATTCACGTAGTAATACACTTATAATGCACTAAGTTTATGAATACTAATTGTCCATATATATATAATATAATATAACAAGGTTTAAAGTGGTTCAGTAGGGACTGCCCTGTGTGCCCTGTGTATATATATATATATATATATATATATATATATATATATATGTGTGTGTGTGTGTGTGTGTGTTTGGTGTTTGTGTGTGTGTGTATACAATTGATGCAAGTAACTGATGAAACCAAAGAAATTCTAATTATGTTATGTTATTCGGACATCTAAATCGCCTGTCAGTTTTATTCGATCAAGGAAATGATTATACAGCTAAGGTTATCAGTTGTAGAAATTCGAAGAAGAATTCCTTCAATTCCATCTTGCGACGTCGATAGGATCTCCGTCGGTTGCTCTGTGACAGCACATAAACCTTTTCTGATATGGATATGTTTCAAAAAAATTCTGCATATTTCATCACTTATCGTGTGTAATTACAGAAATCTTATATTAAAATCTTCATATCTTACTGTAGGTCATAACATTGAAATGGCTGAGGAAAAACGACGTCCGCCCAAATTTACCTTTGAATTAATTTTCATCCTATAGCGGCATAGCCTATAGATATTTCTAAAATCCTCATCTGTAGGCCCCTACAGTGTTGCAAATGCGAAGAGAGAAATAAACAAAGATATATGGCTCAGAGTTGTCCATGGGTTGGGTTAACCCATGGGTTGGGTTGGGTTGGGTTGGGTTTGGGTCGAGATTTTTAAAAAAATGATGGGTTGGGTTGGGTTAGGTTTCGTAAATCTGCACCAGTTATTCTGTTAACCACGTTAAATATAGGTTTTCTGTTTTCTGCGTTGACAAAGTATTAGATTCTTGTATTATGTCATTAAAAATGGCGCCATATACGTTAGCCTACATTCCGTCGTAGGCAGTGCATTCAGAAGTCTGTAAACAGTTGTCAATAGCTATTCAGATAGATGAAATCATGTGGACGGCTGCTGTTGACTTGTTTTAACGCATTCCTTTTATAAACCGACCATGGCCAGTTGACAATAGCAGGGCTGGATTAACCATTAAGCATACTAAGCACGTGCTTAGGGCTCCATGAGGGAAGAGGCACAACGGTTTTACCTGTTACGTTTCTCAGTCAAATGTTTTGCGATCTAGTTTAATAAATGTATTAATCAGTCGCTTTGTTCTGATCGAATTCCATCAGAACAACTATGCAAAAGACAGGTTGGATGCCTTATCTCTACTATATAATTATAGATTTTCTTCATGATATTTGTCCTTGGCCCTTGCTTGCTTTCTTTTAGAGCTGTGTGTGTGTGTCTGTCTGTGTCTGTCTGTGTGTGTATTCTCAGTAACTGTAATTGTGTTCCATCCAGTCTTATAACAGTGAACTAATCTTCTTGTCTGTAAAAACTGATCAAGCGAATCGATGTCCAGCAGCGTAGCCAAGAGGGAGGGGGTTACCCCTGGCTACCGACGAAAAATTTTGTTAATGTGCTTCCATCTATTTTTAACTTTTTGACGCGGTTTGGGGGGGTCAACCCCCCATGGCTGCCGACGCAACGTGCTTCTTTGACCAGTCCATGTTACAGCACTATGGAAGTTGTTTCGAATACATACATACATACATTGAATTAAATGCATCACATCACGGCGACGCTGGCATTAATACAATCATTGTTTCTCAATTATGAGAATGATGAATTTCCGGTTTGTTGCAATAACAACTCGAAATAAGCAAATAACTATTTATGTGCTTGAATGTATGTATGTTTTTAAAATTGCGATTGTACTTTCACGTTTTTGTATGGATGGGTTGGGTTGGGTTTGGGTCAGAAAACATGAATTTTGTTTGGGTTGGGTTGGGTTGGAAATTTGGTGGGTTGGGTTGGGTTTGGGTTGACAAAACCGACCCATGGACATCTCTGATATGGCTTATAGGCCTCGAAACCGTGGTTTTGGTCTCGAGAGCACTTAAGGCCGATTCTTTGTGGTCCAATGTCAGCATAAACACTTTTCCGAGATGGTTTTTGCAGCGCTATTGTTTTTTAGTTTTGCATTCCATCATACTTTTTTCTTCTTGTGTATCACCACTAAGACTGACTTCATCTATTCAGCTGGCACCTCTTGTCTGCAGTCCACGCCCTAAATCGCAGCAAATACATTTCACCAACAATAATTACACATCCACATCTGATCATCTTTACTGTAATCATGTCACTGCCCGGACTTTTAAATATTGTTCAGATACTTAATCGCTCTTTCGATTTCTACTCTCGAGATTCTATTGTCTATTTCACATTCTCTGCTTGGTTCTGATATCTTCTTCACTTCTCTCTCAATCTCTTTCTATATTGTAATACCCATCTGTGTTTCTTATAGTCCACTCAAATAATCCGCCAACTTCTGACTGATTCTCTATTTTTTTTCATTATTACTTTGTTATGTGCATATTTTATGGTCGTTTGATATTACGTATCAGTTTGTATGCCTTTCTTGCAGTGAACTCACCAGGGTACTTTTGAATGTAATTCTCTTCAAGCCATGTTGCATTATCTGTTTTTGCAGCTCTTTTCACTACTTTATTTTTAGTTCTGTATTACATTTCTGGCTGATCTGACATGTCAAGCTGATCTCTACACTCATGCATCAACTTTGAAGTTATTACCGTGATCCATTTCGTGTTGATCTTCTAACTTTCTGGCACGGTCTCTTGAAAAGCTACTACTCTTCAACTCGATATCAGAGACAAAGATGGCGTTACTATTTGTACTTATTTGTACTGGAGACGACATTTGGCGGCCTTGCACGATAAACGTGAGGACTATGACCGACTCATCGTTTTCGAAAAATTCTATGCACATTTCTCGGTAGCTTTCTCTACTAATCGCATAGACTCGAGAATTCTGCAACGTTGCATTTATAATGTCGATTAGTTGCCTTGCTGAGCTGATCCTTGATCCGATCTGTCAAATTCGGCGATGTATTATTTTCTTGCGGAAGACCTCCTCTCACAAGTTCATCGCCTGATCTTGTCATGCAGAGATTTCCTTTAAATGCCTATGCGGCCCTTCAACACTCTCTTCTTCCTCGCCTCGCCGACTAGTCAATGCAGTGAGGTGAGCGTTTCCTGCTTTCTAAAGGATTGATCACGGTAAGGATCAAGGCGGCGAACTTCTTCATTATATCTTAACCGACTTCCAAGACCGCCGGAGAATAACGCTTGCAGTATTAATATAAAAATCTGCTTCTGTTAAATATTTCTGTTTCAAAATCAACTGACTAGGAACGATATTGATTAATTAAAGTAGCATCACTCAAACCGTGGACCACGGCCCAAAGCTGGGCCGCGAGGGTGACTCTTGTTGGCCTCGGTGAAGTCTTAAAGCAGGAAAAAATTAGTACAGTGTATATAAAATTAAGCAGAGATGGTTCCGACAAGCCATCAAAGGGCATCACCATTTTTTCACACTTGATCTGTTTAATTTGACAAGTAGCCCATAGAAATTATTTAAAGTTCAAATGTGAGCCATGTCCCAAAGGAACCTGAGAACCGCCGAATTAGAGCAATGTCAAGTACTTACAGTTTCTAATTGTTCTTAGCGTAGACTTCGACTTCACACAAGGTGAGTGCTCCGGGTCCGTTGCTTGGCTGTTGAATGATAACATATTGACCGGCGCTTATGCATAGATTGCAGTTAAGGGTGACTGTTGCACCAAGCGCCACTGTCGATGGGTACTGGCCGCACAGGGGATAGGCTCCTCTGACTGGATCCGCCGTTGAATTTGTCACTCCCACGATGAAATAATCCAAGCGGTTACCTGTTAACGACGAAACAATATAAATAAGGAAATTCTAGTTCTATTTGAGATGTTCTAGTTCTTTAACCCCTTAACTTGGCAACTATTTGTAACTCAATGTAAAATGGAGAAGCGTTACTCGGGGCGCCCAGTTAACGGGTTAATATTTCAACATATATAGAATAATGCTTCTGCAGTGTCTCTTTTATAAATTTAAAATAAATAATTGCGGAATTCGCAAAAAACAACTGAAACTTCTACACTGTTAGAGTTAATGTGGCTGGAATTTACACATATATTTGCTGCTGAAATCAAGAAGCCGAACATATCTGCCTACTTGAGCAGTGACCAGACGTGGAATTTTAAATTGGGGCGAACATTGCTGTATCATTGTCAACCCTCAACGGAATCGATGAGCTAATTTCCATTACTTGCTTTTGGACATCAGAGCTCACGGTTTAGACATAATATCGCGGGAAAGCTTCTGTGGCTGGTGTTCCACCGCGACTCAGCTGCGGGGCTCACGACTCTCTTCCAATTGACTTTGGAAGGACTAAATGGGATGGAAGTGCCGCTTTTGATGGCGCACCTCTTCTAGAACCCTCACTGTGCGAAGGTAGCTTGCTCTGCATTGCTAGTTTTAGCATCATTTCATTTGTTCACATGGACGACAGAGGTCCGTTGTGCCAATCTCGTGTTGTGCGAGTTGTGACCGCGACCGATGACTGAGTGCCATTCATGAAGAATTGTGGAAAGAAGACCATCGCCGATCTGCTGGGGCCATGTACAGCGTGGTCTGCCAGGAGGTCTTCTCCAGCTCGAAGGAGTACGCGTCTCGGTGCGTCGAGTAATAGCGCAGGCGAGAGCGCGGTGGGCCGGACTGTTGTTGTCCTGGCGAGCCACGTGACCGAAGAGAGACAGACGGCGTCGCGTGATAATTTCTGTCACTGGCAGAAGGGCAGTCTGTTTGGAGACTGCTTCATTGGTCACGAAGTCAAACCAGCGAATGCAGAGAAGCTGTCTCTGGCAGCGCATATGGAATCCCTGTAGTCTTTGAGAGTCTTGAGAGTTTTAGCATGTGTCATTCGAAAAATCGCAGAACGTTGAATAAATCAAATTTTAGATAGATCTTTTATTAAAACTGTTGATATTGTTGAAATATATGTGACTCTGATTCACAATCCATGACTACCATTGTCGTTGTACAAAATTTCTTCTAAACTACTATAAACTCCTTCTCTATGAGTGGAATACTGGGTTAGTCATTGGCAATTTCTCTAATTTAAATCCTTTAGAAAGAGAAATGACGTTCTTTGGCTATCACCATTTTGTTGCTAAGCTTAAATTGTCAGAATTAACTGCTACACCAGGCAGTGTAACAATACAAGTCATCTGGTGCAAGATGCAAACATTGGGAAATTTTGTTAAATATTGCATTGCGTTCTCGTCAAATCGAACTCCCAAATTATGCTTTATCAATCAACATGTCCGTCAGTCTAAAATTTAGACGAATTTCGGCAAATGTTCATTTGGACATAACACAGTTGGTATAGCACACTCAAGTACTAGCTGACGTTCCGGGCACTAAACGATCCCTCTTGTCCGGAATACTTAGCGACCTTGATGAGGACGACTACGAACGACCGACGGCTCCATCTGCGCTCCAGCAGCCGGGTTCACCTGTACGTTCCACCTCCGTCGAAGACACTCAACTTCGGCGAACGTTCTTTTTCCCGAGGAAACCCTCTCCTCTGGAATTCGTTACCGGCTACAGTGTCGGCGGCCACTTCATTAGAGGACTTTGCGACCAAATTAAAGACTCACCTATTTAACATCTCGTTCCCATGTTTTTTGTAAAGCGCCTTTGACTTTGGCCCTCGCTACGCTACGGCGCTATATGAATTGTCATGAACAATAACAATAACAATAACAATATAAGTACAGTACTAATTGGAAAAGATGAGCCAGAATTTTATTTTTATTTCATCACGATCACTTACCACAGCAGTCCTTTCTGTTCGTGACAATAACCTTTTGCACACGATACGGTTGGTCAAGTTGAACTCTCCACCAGTTTGGACCGCCTGGACCATCGGTGCCACTTGAACACGAGAATGGTATCAAATTAAAATCATTGCTATAGCTTCCATCAACCGCTCTACTGGCGTTTAGTAAACCGGTCTTAGCGTAGTCGTTATAGGTGCTACTTTGTGTGGCTGGTCTTCCTAGCGCCAAATTCCCTTCCGGTGAGACGCTGTCTATGAGAACCAGACAAAATAAAATTTACGTAAACTAAACAATGTAATAGGAAACTTACTTTAATTAATAATTATCCCCTTAAACCATGGTTCTCAAACACGCGACCCGCGTGCCCGCGTGCCCGCGTGCCCGCGAGGACATTTTATACGCAGAGACGTCATTTCACTGTTTTTCAGGGGGGAGACACTTTCGACCTGACAAGTTTGCGAAAAAGTTGGCGACCTTATTTTGCTTCTCGGACATTTTTTACGATTAGGTACTTCAGATTAATCGACATCAAACCACCCTCCTTTAGAGGCTGATGACCTTTCTTTGCTTTTCAGTGTCTTTTTACCTATTTAGCCAGCCAATTTTCATGTAAAAACTAAATAACACAAACATTGGCAAAAAAATTTGTTTCTTAAAAATCAGGGGGGCAATTGTCCCCTGTCCCCCAAATGACGTCCCTGTTTATACGGCCGCGATGCATTTTGGGATTGTAAAAAAATTGCGATCTGTAATTTGTATATATTTCTCTCGACGCCTTTTAACGTTCATGCCATCTTTGATATAATAAATTCTTACTTACAGTACTTGATTATTCGTAGTCTTTCGAATCTAGTGATTATACACGTACTTCCTGTTCTATAGTGAAGGCGGTCGCGTTGTTTAATGTAGAGTAAAAAGTCGATTTAGTTAAAATTTTGTACTAAAAATAAAAAGCCCCGTATAAATGTCTAAATATATATAATTTGTAAAACGCTATGACTAATAGACTATGTTCTTATTTCGTTGTTTTTATACACTTTAACATTGTAGCAAAATTCGGGCGTTGCGGCCATCGGGTTACTGCGGCCCGCTCAAGCGACCCCCGGGGCAATTTGAGTTTGAGATCCCTGCCTTAGAAGGACGTTCCGAGCGACGCTCGTCTAGTCAAATAGTCCACTAAACCAGGGGTTCTCAAACTTTTTCAGGGCTATATAAATTGTCTGAAATAATAGTATTAATAATAATAACCGATTTTCCACCGCCCACTTCGTGGAGAAGAGGGCGGAGAAGAAGAGAAGAATAGCACTCTTTTGGGGGTAGATAGGATAGTCCCAAGAACACTATAGAGAGCATGCATAAACCAGCAAAGGCAGCGGTACTATAATAATGGAAATTATCTGATGTCAATGTTATATATCGTTTGAGCGAGACGAAACAAATACATGACCTACCAAGAAATTGCAAGTAACCATATTCAACTTCCTGTCAAAACAAAGCAAACATTTTATAAATATTATTAGACTTGGCGATCGCATTTTCAAGGCTATTGGACCTCAACGTTAGAACGCTCTTCCGACAGCTATTCGCGATCACGCGATCTAATTAACGCTCAAACTTTTTTACCAACCTTAAGACGTTTTACTTTAATGTAACAGCAGCGGCGCATTGGTAAATGCGCCTCGCAAATGTGATTATCTATCTATCTATCTATCTATCTATCTATCTATCTATCTATCTATCTATCTATCTATCTATCTATCTATCTATCTATTTATCTATCTATCTATCTATCTATCTATCTATCTATCTATCTATCTATAGTTATCTATCTATCAGTGCTCAGTGTCTGTACCGTGTCTTCCAGATTATTTTCATTTTCCTATAGGATGTCAATATCATCAGAAAACCTAAGGTTGTTAAATGAGAGTTCCTGAACTGTTGTGCCTTTTACATGTTCTTTGATTTTCTCCATTGCTCTTTCCAGGTCTGTGAAGAAAATCATAGGTAATATGTTATCTTCTTGTCTTGTCCCTCTGCTTGTTCTTCTTGTTGCTTGTGATTAATAATTTCTTTTCTTTGACAAGCTGTTAGTTCGATACAGGACCTGTATATACATAAAATACACAGGGGTAATTTACCCCCGCCCCCCCAGGTTGTGGGACACAGGTAACTAAATCAGGCTGTGGGACGAGGGCAAGTGAAAGAGAGGGAATAATAAAATGTCACACCAAGTTTATTATATCAGGTGATTGTTAAATGTAATTACACACTACAAAGGCAACAACTCTGCATAACTATAGTGTTATTTATGATGTCATCTTTCTGCAGTAAATTTGTACTACTTTATAAGATACCTGCTTGCGGGAACGTTGTTCCCTTCTGGTATCTTTTTATTTCATTCTTATGACATATTATGTGTAATTATGAGCAACTCCGTTCTACATATCTTGTAACCAAAATCATCGATCTCATTACTTTCTAGCTCTTTGATAATTTATCATAATTACTTGATTTATATGCTCATGTTTCTTTTTTATATCTTATACTTAATCTGCTAAATCAGAAAGACTCTACCAATTGTCTTTTCTCACTTTATGAACCTTAATAAAATTTGCAATTCAAAATCTGTACTTTATTTTAATAATTAAGTGTTATCTTTCTATTGTATTATATTATGAATTATAACACTGGTCAACAAGGTTTTTGTTTCCTGTGCAATTTCTGGTGTTCCAGGTAGATTTTGTCATGCTGATTACAGAAATAATTTTGAAATTTTCCTAACACGTAAGGTTTTTGAGAAAAAGCTGATTTTAAATTTTAAAATTATAAGAATTTTAATATCGTGGTTTTCGAGAGTTATCTGAGTTATGGGTATTCAGGTTAGGCAAGAATCTTATGTGACCGCCATAACAGATGTAATATGCATTGCTGGCTCACTTAACTACATGAATTTTGAAAATTAGTATAATTAGGTATGTCCAGACATGCCCAGACGCGCCCAAACCTGTCTTCAAGACTACATGCCTAGCATGTATTGTTGCTATGGTTACGCAGTCCTATATAAATACCAAGCAGCACTAGGAAGCAGCTGCAGTCTTTCTATTTGATGAGATATAACTGTTTAGTTAAAGGCTGTGAATTGAATATATTAACTAATTTAATTAAAGATTCTGAAATGTTGCGTCGATGTCGCAATAGCAGTGACACGTTCTGCTACATCTGTGGAGAGTTTACGTTGAAATCACAGAAGCGGAGTATGACAGCAATCATAAAGAAAGGATATGAGTTATACTTTGGATGCAAAATTGGCGACCAGGACAAAGTATGGGCACCTCCTCTTGGAATGTTGTTCATCTTGTGCTACCAGTCTGCGAGCTTGGCTTGCAGGTAAGCGTCCATCCATGCCATTCGCCATACCAATGATATGGAGGGAGCAGAATAATCATGTAACGGATTGCTATTTCTGCATGACGAATGTTACAGGATTTTCTTCAAGGAATAGGAAGTCTATTGAGTATCCTAACCTTGCCTCGGCAATGAGACCAGTTCCACACGACGAGAGTCTTCCTGTTCCAACCCCCCCGAGTTTTGGACACTGGAGGACGAGCATGCAGAGACAGATGAAATGCTGCAGATAGTTGATGATTCAGCTACGGAAGACCCAGAGTTTGAGCCATCGACATCCAGCAATCCTCATTTGATTTCTCAGGCAGAGCTCAATGATCTGGTCAGAGACTTAGATTTGTCAAAAAATCAAGCAGAATTGCTTGGATCTAGGTTGCAAGGATGGAATCTTCTCTCTCCAGGTACAAAAATTTCAGTATTTCGTAAACGGCATGAATACTTGACTCGATTCTTCAAAAAAATCGACAGTCTTACTTTTTGCATTGACATTGATGGATTGCTTTCTGCTTTCGGCTGTAAGCACCATCCATCAGAATGGCGACTTTTTGTTGACTCTTCGCTGTTAAGTTTAAAGGCAGTTTTGCTGCACAATGGCAATTCATACCCTTCAGTACCCATTGGACATGCTGCTTACATGAAGGACACATATGAGAACATGCAGCTGCTATTGAAACACATAGAGTACTCGAGATACAACTGGAATATATGTGGAGATCTGAAAGTTGTTGCAATTCTACTCGGTCTGCAGCTAGGCTACACCAATTACTGCTGCTTTCTTTGCGAGTGGGACAGCCGAGGTAGAGATTCACATTATGTGAGAAAGGTCTGGCCACCTCGCAGGGACTTGGTTCCAGGACAGAAGAACGTTAAACATGATCCTCTCGTTGATCCGAAGAACATTTATCTCCCACCTTTGCACATCAAACTTGGGTTAATGAAAAACTTTGTCAAAGCAATGAACAAAGAAAGTGAAGCCTTTACATACTTACGACAGAGGTTTCCACGCACCAGTGACGCTAAAATAAAAGAAGGCGTTTTGTTGGCCCACAGATTCGAGAGATGCTCAAGGACAGTCACTTTGAGGGCCTTCTGCGGGGTGCCGAGCATGTTGCTTGAACAGCCTTCAGGGATGTTGTTGCTAACTTTCTGGGCAACTACAAGGCGCCAAACTATGTTGAACAAGTTGGAAATCTGCTACAAGCTTACAAGGCAATAAAATGCAACATGTCACTGAAGATACACTTCCTTCATTCTCACTTGGACTTCTTCCCAGACAATCTCGGCGCCGTCAGTGATGAACATGGTGAACGATTTCACAAAGACATTGCCAGCATCGAGAAACGCTACCAGGGAAAGTGGAGTCCGTCTATGCTCGGAGACTACTGTTGGTCACTGATACGTGAAGCACAGGACAGTGACTACAAACGAAAATCTACAGCAAAACATATCTAATTTTCTCATGTCTTGTTATTATTGCCTAGATCCTTCTGTAGGATTATGTTGCAGAAGACGTTACAATACTAAATGCTAAATTGTCGATTTCTTAAAAACCTTACGTAATACAGAAATTCTAATTACATATTTGTGTTCAGCAAGTCAAAATCTATTAGTTTCACCAAAATTTGTAGAGGAACAAAAACTTGCATAAAATTTGTTGACCAGTGTTATGTACCTTTTCTGAAATTACTACTGTATTGTGATGCACTAATGCGCGCTGATTACGAAATAATGAACTGCTATTATTATTCTTGTTTGAGAGCAGAAGTAAATTTGATGACATCCAAGTTGAAACGGAAGTGAATGCATTAAGTAAGAGTTTGATGAATTCTTAATTGGTATTGATTTGGAGAGAATGATAAGAACAGCTGCGTGTCATCGGCGTAGAGATGGTGATCAATTGACGATGAGTTGACAAGAGTGCTAATGGGGAGTGGTATAAAAGTAGACCTGTGCGCCGCCGACGCCGCGCCGCCGCCGCCGACGTTTTCATGACGCCGCCGCCGCCGGTAATATAGGATCGGCGCGCCGCCGCCGCCGCCGCCGCCGCCGCCGCCCGCCGCCGCCGCCGCCGAGAGAACATCGGCGTGACGCCGGCGTCCCTTTGTGAAATTATTTTTTCATGTAACCAGAGTAGACCAACACTGTTGCAATACGTGGATAAAACTGTCTTCACCATATATAGTCAACATGTGCTAGCTAATTCAAAGCACAATTCAAAGCACACGTTACTTATTTACTTCGCTTCATGCGTCTATCGAATGACGTCCTGTACTGTTTACATTCTGCAAAATGGCCACGACAAAGAAAAGCGTTTTCGATGATAATTACGCGAAGACCTAAAAAGATGCTACATGTAAAGTGATGCTAAAATTAACTGCGCACAGTTAACTAAACGAGCAGTGAACCTATGCATCATAACTGAGAGCGTTTGTTGCTTAAATCCTCTTAGTTTAGTTTAAAATTAATCTTCTTAGTCTGATGTCGGCAGTGCTTTGTTTTCTTAGTTGGCACATACACTTTTAAAAGTTTTCATTTATGGTCAATTTGGGATATATAATGAAGCAATATAATTTGATAAACAGAACCGTAGCTAGGGGCGGGGGCAAGCTGCGCCGGGCGCCGTCTTAGTGGGGGCACATTTTGGACACTATTTTTAAGTTTTTGTACCACCACTATCCACTTTTTGCGGCGAAAAATACAGAAAATACAGATAAGTTAAAAAGATCATCACCGGTTTTGGGGCGGCTAGAGGCTATAGATTGCTATGTCGTGAAATCTCAGATAGGCATAAAAAGTTCATCACTGGAATTTATGGGCTCAAAATTTGTACCTTGCCCCGAGCGCCGAATACACTAGCTATGGCTCTGTTGATAAAATGTTTCTTAAACTGTATACTTTTATTTTTACTAGTATTATAAGTTTGTAACATTGTTTTCAAATTAACCGGGTGACAAAAAAACCTTGAGGATTTAACAAAAACGACGATGTCATATGGTGTCCTTTGTAGTCACACGTATTGTACTGTATTAACCGTTTGTACGCCGCCGCCGCCGCCGCCGCCGCCGCCGCCAATAAAGTCCACGCCGCCGCCGCCGGTAAAATTGGTTCGGCGCGCCGCCGCCGCCGGTGATAAAGCGGTCACACGCCGCCGCCGACCCTCAGACCGTCGGCGCACAGGTCTAGTATAAAGGATGAAGAGGAGAGGCCCGAGAACTGAGCCCTGAGGAACACCGTAGGGTGATGGAAGTGGTTGAGACAAGTCACCAGCTGCCTTAACTGAGCAGGTTCGAGATGACAGATATGATCGGAACGAAGATAAAGCTGTATTTGAAATTCCAAACCATGTCGATAGGCGTTTTACCAGAATATCGTGATCAATGGTATCGAACGCAGCTGAGCAGACAGAGACATGTGATTTCCTGATGACTGATGGCAGTTACCAGCTTGTCGTATAAAGCGACCAGACGGATTTCGGTAGAGTGGTGCTTAGTGGTCTTACAGGGGCAGTGACGCAAATTAGTCGCTTGAGATTTTGTTCTCTTCAGTTTGTTTATTAACTCGACAAATTTGAATGTTGCTCTTGCGAATTGTTAAAATTTTTACTCTTAATTTTTAGGCTGTTTCCTGCAGTTTATGTCGGTATATTTTTCTTTAACCAGTTTTATTTAACTTTGCCGGAATTTATAGACTCAGAATCAACATGACCTATTATCGCTCATTTCATTACCGTTACTATTTGTAATTGAATTGAATTTAGGCCTTCTCTTAGTTTTTACAAATTAAATTTTTACTCCACACTAATATTGGCTGCACTTTTGACCTCGTGCTGAGCTTGTGAGCCGCTGCATGAGCTGAAAGATAATTTGACTTTTCTTCACAACTTTATTTTACTCGTTAATCTCAGCCTGACATCATGACATTATTTCCTCTCTATTTGTTTATTCTAACTGTTCATTTCTTTTCCCTAAGCTTGATATACGAAAACCGATAAATCATTGACCTACCGCACTGCCGTTGATCAATACTCACATTTAAAACAAAATTCCTATCTCCTTTTTCTTAACCTCCGTTGTTCACATCTTCGTCTTCGCCGTTCGCATTTCCATCTCACCCGACGCACAGATATCATTATCATCCTTCTCGCTCTTTCAGGCGATATCCACCCAAATCCCGGACCATCCCAATCACACATGACACTATGCACTCTCAACATCAGATCGTCACTAATCCTCAACACACATTCACTACACGAACTTGCTAATACAAAATTAGACCCCTTCTTTCCAATACACATGCTTCACTCCTCAGCCATAGACATAGTTGCACTAACTGAAACCTGGGTATCTCCGTCTACAACTTCATGCCAGTTGATCGAGGCAACCCCACCTGGCTTTTCCTCTTGAGCTTTCTCCGTTTGAAAAAAATTACCAACTGTTCTTCTAATCAAGGTGGAGGCACTGCTTTTTTCTTATTCGTGATCATATACAAATTAGCATTCCTCTTCAATGAATTTCTCCTCATTTGAATGCTCATTAGTCACCCTCAATCTTCCTCTCTCAAAACTAACTATTTTTAACATTTATCGTCCCCCATTATCATCAAAATACTCAGCCTCATTTGTGACATTCCTTGATGAATTTACCTCTTTTTGGGCTCTGCAGCTACAACTCCACACGAATTCTTAATTACTGGCGACTTTAATTTACACGTGGACAAGAGTGATGATCCTAACTCTACCTAATTCATGCAGCTGCTCACACAGACAAACCTCACGCAACACATATCTCTTCCAACTCACACTTTTGGACACACTTTAGATCTACTTATCACGTCATCTTCTTCATCATTATCTCCAATCTCAGCAATTAGTCAAGTCTCTCCATCTGATCATTTTCCCATCTTCACCATTTTAAGTATCTGCTCACCAACTCCTCCACCTCGTGGCACCTACTCATTCCGCTGTCTCAACAAAATTGACATTGCCTTGTTCTGTGATAACATTAAGTCATCTGACCTAATTACTAACACCCCTACTACCCTGTCATCACTGATCGATAAATACAATTCTGTGCTTTCTTGTCTTCTCAATAAACATGCTCCTATCATCACTAGACCTTTTTTCGTCTCATAACAGCAAACCCTGGTATAACTCTTTCATTCATGCTTTCAAGTCATTTCGCAGACGTCTTGAGCGAACCTACCATAAAACACATTCTCCATCTGACCTTTTAAATCTTCGTTCCACCACCAATCGCTATCATAATCTCCTTACATCTGCCAAAAAGAAGTACTATTCTAACATCATTTCAACAAATAGCTCAAATCCACGTAAGCTCTGGAAAACTGTAAATGATCTTTTCCATCGCAAAGACTCAAAACCTCTCCCTCAATCCATTTCCCTGTCAGAACTTGCTGAATCTTTTGCTAAGTTCTTCTCTGTAAAAATCTCCAAGATTCTGCAGTGTCCTCAAGTCTTTCACTATTACTCAAACCACCTCTCCTCATTATCCTCCTCCCCCCACAACCTCCATGCAATTTATCCAGCTTCACTCCTACAACTGAAGAAGAGGTATCCAAACTTCTACTATCCTTGCTAAACAAACAATGTGATCTAGATCCCATACCTACCTCTTTACTCAAACAGTGTGCCACCGTGCTTACGCCTATTATAACTAGAATCATCAACCTCTCTCTTATCTCAGGCACTTTCCCATCCGCATTCAAAAACTCTTTTGTCACTCCTCTCCTAAAAAGCCTGGTCTTGACAGAGAAGATCTCAATAACTATCGCCCCATCTCAAATCTTTCTCTTCTATCAAAACTTACTGAAAAAATTGTGCTTTCCAGACTGAATGAACACCTTTCAAGTAACTCACTATATAATGCTCATCAATCTGCCTACACTAAACATCACTCAACTGAAACTGTCCTCGCCTACATTTATGACAGACTCTTAACTGCAATTGGTCTTCGCCAAGTTACTGGCCTTTGTCTCCTTGATCTCTCTGCAGCATTTGATACCATAGATCACAAAATTCTGCTCGAGCGACTCTCTCTCTGGTTTGGCATATCTGAAAAAGCCCACAACTGGTTTGCATCTTATCTCAAATCTCGGTCTTTTCAAGTGTCCTGTCTTGGCCAAATTTCTCTTTCTCATATTATAGATTATGGAGTGCCTCAAGGATCTGTTCTCGGGCCTGTACTGTTCAGCCTTTACACCACACCACTTTCATCTCTAATTAATTCCCTCAAATTAAACCACCAACTCTATGCCGATGACACTCAACTATTCCTTTCCTTCTCACCTCTTTCATTCAATGCTTCTATTATTGAGCTTGAATCTGCATTCTCGTCAATCTCTGCATGGATGTCATCTAATCTCCTCACTCTCAACCCATCTAAGACAGAGTTTCTTTTAATCGGACTACCCCAACAACTCAAAAAAATTGACAATCCTAAACTAGTTTTGGCTCCTGACACCACAATAATCCCTGTTCCAACTGCTAGAAATCTCGGATTCAAATTTGACTCTTTTCTAAACTTCTGAATCACAAATCTCCCAACTTTCAAAAGCCTGCTTTATTCATATTCGTGACCTTCGTCGCCTGCGTCCTTGTCTTGATATTAAGACTGCGTCCACAATCGCCACCTCTATAGTCCACTCCAAATTAGATTACTGTAACTCCCTCTACTATAACCTTCCCAAAGCCTCCATCAACAAATTGCAATCAATACAAAATGCACTTGCTCGTGCTGTTACTAAGTCACCTAAATTCTCCCATATTTCACCCATACTAAAATCATTACATTGGCTTAAAATAACAGAACGTATCCAATATAAGATAATAACACTTACACATAGCTCACTTCAGTCATCAAAACCTGTCTACCTTAGATCACTATTAACCCCTCAGCCTCCTCGACCCACACGTTCGTCATCTCATCTCACTCTGTCACGCCCGCTAAATCAGTCATCCCTGAAAATTTGCAACCGTGCCTTCTCATATGCTGCACCTGAACTCTGGAACTCGATCCCAGCTTCCCTTCGCACACTTGGACACTTTAAAACAATAAAATCTGATTCCTCATTTCCTATAATTCCCGCACTATCTCCTCAAGTCTTCAGGTCTAAGCTTAAATCCTTCCTGTTTCTGAAATCATTTCCGCCATAGCTGTAACAACCTAGCCTCACTGCCCTTCGGATATTGACCATTGCCTGGCTGATCCCACACCTTTCCTATAGCTATTTTAAGAGAGGCTGAGCGCCTAAGAATAAGCAGCTACTGTTGTGCTGCTTTCCAAGGCGCTATAGAAATCCACGAGATTTTACTTACTTACTTAGTAAAGCCAGATTGAAAATAGTGGATTCTAAGCGAGTTATCATTAAATGAGCACTTATAAATTAGTATTTATTTCAATTATTATATTTCACTGTTGCCAATGAAAGACAGCAAAGGTTCAGGCCTAAAGGATACATTCAAAGCTAATTTATAGGTGATTCAGGTGAATGCCCGGAAATTCATGGAGGTTACAGTTACAATGCATTTCTTATGTATCCGGATAATCCGATACCAAAGTTGATCTCAAAGTACTAACCTATTAATTTAGACGACAAATTTCTATTGTTTTTAAAAATTGACATTTACCAAAAAGGCTCTGCAGGAGACGATAGCAAGAAACCGTCTGAATGACTGACATGTTATCAAATCACATGTGGCGTTATCGTAGATATTGAAGCCAATGCAGTCGGAATAGGAAATGCAAAGTCTTGAGCATTCAGCGGCAGATCTACCGGTGACAAAATACCTCTGAGTCAGCGAACCAACATTAGCAACAGCACATAGCTTTCCTCCATTTTCACCGAAGACGGTGTTGTAAAGTCCGCTTCTTACCACGGTTACGTTAACTTCTCCGTTAACCAGAACAATAATTATGAGTAAGGTCAGTTCCTTCAGTAATTTCATGCTTATTTTGAAACTACGTTTAGTCGATAAGATAAACTGTGAAAGTTCTGTTAGATTTCTGTTCAATTTGTTATTCTTCAGTTCGGAATCTGCGGCTATCCTGAGTAGCAACTTCTGCTACGACTGATGAGCGCTGCACATGCAAAGAGTCATCTGCTGCACTGTCATATGCAGCATGTACAGTAGTCAAGGAGATATGCAAACGGGGAATCGCCATCTATTGTATTTACCTTGGACACAATACGGGCGGAGTTTGTGATAATGCGTTCCTCTTCCTCGATTGGATCAGACTCTGGCGCCCATGGTAACTGTCAACTCTGTTGTCGCGCTACCTGTCGCTCTTTGTCTGATCAGGTTTGCCTGTCTAACCTTCCAGAGTTGCTTCGTTCATTGATTATTAACTTACATGCAATGACCATTCTCTGAAAGGAAAAGCTTAATTTTCACATTTGCCTGTCTCTCAAAATTTAGTTGACGCGTGTTGAATTACATCGATTTGTCATTGCCACAACGCTATAGATGTTATCTATAATATTAATTTGCATTATAAAATATATTATGTTTATTCTTTGTCGAAATTCTATTGTTTCTCTTTGCAGCAATGCAGACGAGGAATCGCCATCTACAGCCGTGTAAAAAAGTCCTGCACGTTTCACGTTTCACGCTCCTCACAAAAATTTTGTTGTGAGGATCCATAAGGCAATCACACAATAATTAGTAAATTCTTTACCGAAAACATCAATACCCATTGAAATATATTGAGCTTTGCATATCCTAAATCATTAATGGTTATTCAGATATTCATAAAAAAACAAAAATCCCAAAATCCTATAAACGTGTAGGACTTTTTCACACAGCTGTATTGTATTTCCCTTGGACACAATATGGGCGGAGTTTGTGATAATGCGTCCCTCTTCCTCGGTAGGATCAGACTCTGGCGCCCATGGCAACTGTCAACTGTGTTGTAGTGCTACCAGCAGGGCGCGATTTGTAGGGGAAAGGGGATTTTCCTCTCACTCCCCAACTGCATACCCCTACTGCTACATCCCCACCACTATATCTCCCCGCACTGCTACACTTCCCTAACAACTATATCTCCCAAAGCTCGACATATTCCCTCCCACTGCTCCAAGTCACAAATCGCACCCTGGCTACCAGTCGCACTCTGTCTGATCAGGTGTGTCCGTCTAACCTCCCAGAGTTGCTTCTTCCATTTATCACCAGTTTGCAGGCAGTGACCATCTTTGCTTCTTCTTTAAAAGGCAATGGAAGGGGAAAATGGTAATTTCCACATTTGTCTCTTTCAAAATTCAGTTGACGCGTGCTAAACTAATTAATTTGCAATACATTGCACTATAGAGGTTAACTCAATAATAATAGTAATATTAATAATAACGTATGCTATGCTGCATCTTGGGAAACTCAATGATACAGAGGTGACCAAGTTATTTGTCTAAAGCTCAAATTCGCAAATATTAAATATTCTAACATATTGAATAAACCAGAAAATGAACAACTTCGGATTGCGTTTGGTCGATAAGATAAACTGTGGAAGCAATTTCAAAAAAGGAAAAATGTTCTTAATTATTCAATAATACAGTATTTGTGTAATATTCATTACAGAGTGAACACAATCATTTCTCTGGAATAATAAACGTTCTTGGGTGACTTAATTAGAGACAAGATAAATAAAGCAGTTTGAGTGCGTTATGGTCTTATAGAGTTAATATCCAGTATTTTTGCGAAGTAGTTACACAGTTAAAAATAGCCCCCAGAATATTCGATGACACACGTTTTAATCAAATATGACGATTATTTAAGGTTTTAAAGAAATGGACTCGAAGACATTGGGTCCACTGACTGTATTTATCGGAATCACAGTTTGTTGTCAAAATTTGATATTTATGCTGTTTTTTTGTTTGGCCAAATAATTAAATTAGGCCTATCGCTAGTCAACAGAAAAGATTTTTCACTGCTGCAGGCTGCAATGTTTAGGGTGGAAAGATTAATGGCCAATAGCCGGCTAAATGAGGATTGCCCGTGGCCGTCAACCAAAGTTCAATATTTACAGTAGATTCTCGTTATATCGAAGGCCAATGGGCCGCGATTATACATGTAGCTCGATATAGCTAAAGCGTCACATCGATATATCCGACGGGCTTCTGATCGACAGGGACTGAAAAGCAGCTTTCAAATAAGCGAGTTGGATATATCCGGATTCTATTGTAGTCAAATTCTAGTCAAACTTAATAGCAAATGACGCTGTCTTGACTGCAAGCTGTGAAGTCTGGCGACTAAAAGGGCTACTGAAACGTTCGCGCACCGATGTAGTCATATATTTTTTAAAAAGGAAAAGGGAGAGTAGAACATTAGCTATATAAAAACAATGCTAGAGCATTGGAGACGAACACACTGAGAAACTCTCTCCTTCAAATGTTTACTCTGTCGTAGAACCACGACAGTTGCCCGTTATTGGCCGCGCAATCAACAGACGATCGCCATTTCAGTGACCAGTGAACAGTATCAAAGTGATCATGGTTATGATTATTATTACTATTTAAGAAGCTTTATAGAGCGCAGCAAACATAGAGAAGGTTAAAGTCGAGAGCGCTTAACAAGGGACACTACTGTCAGAGATGTTAAACATATTATGCGTGTTAAGGCACTTAATAAACAGTTCAGAGGAGGTCTCATTTGTCACGTTCTTCGGTAGAAAGTTTCACAGACTCGGATTGCCCCTCCAGTAGGACCTGTCACCAAAGACAGCCGTCCTGGACGGAGGATGAACCATCAGTTGGTGACGGTTGCTTGAAGGAAGCTTCGAGCGCCGGTCGACCTTCATACTGTAGACTGAAGGATCAGGCCCGATAAGTAGCTGGGGACAGAAGGGCTAATACAGCCTAGAAATGTTAGCCAACAACGCCTGAAGGAAATGCAGTAGTCACGTAGAAGCGGTGACAATTGAGACTGAGTTTTCTATGCACTGGTGAATAATTGAAATAACCGACATTGATTCTGGCAACCTCAATGGTGTTGCATTGATGCGTTCCAGCAGTAGGCCTATTTGATGGTGCTGCTGAAAGCGGGCGAGAGGAATTTGATTACTAAATACAAGCCACCTAGGATAATTGCAGCAAATTTCAATATACACTGACTGTAGTGCAGCTGATAGCATCGCCATACAGGACACGAATCCTGAAACATAAAGCGTCGGTTTCATACCGCAATCAAAAGCAAAGGAATCGAACCATAGCCGGAATTCAATGTGTATTACAATGGTTCATGTGTGTTAATGAATATGTATCAGACTCAGCAAATGTTCTAACGTCGTTGGCGAACTAATATAGCCACCAAGATGCTTCAAAAACTGAATAATTATTGTGAAGTCTAAATCAAGTTTGGATGAATTTATTAAATATCTGCGTGTAGACATTTTAAAGACAGTTTGATAATTCTTCAATTTATGATAGGCTGCTCAGGAAACTGATACACTGACGTAAAGACCGCTAAGACCCGATAACTACAGAACTGTTGAGTGGTGCTCCAATTGCTGAGTGCATCCTCGAATTGTCTTGCAATGCATGGGAAAACAAAGACCTGACTACAGCAGTTACAAGAACGTTGCTCTTTTATCCTTTCCTAGAAATGCATTTTCGTATGTGCTTCTGGCTCGACTCAACCCATTGCTACATAGGAAGGGTGGGCCACAGCGACTCGGATTCACAAGAAGCAGATCAATTCTACATGCCGTTCTTATTCTGTGACTCGGTTCTCAGACTGAGAGCAGCTACACAGAGGGTTATTTCTAGGATTGTGAATTTTGGAGGTGTCGGAAAATTTTGTGGTGTCGGAATTTGGAAAAAGTCTGACAAGCAAAAAAACCTTATCAAGCTCTAAAAAGTCAGACAAGCCAAAAAAACCAAAAAACCTTATCAGTATCCAAAAAATCTGTAAAAGGTCACCCCAGCTCATATTGATTGGGGGGGGTGTTGGGGTGTCATTCTCAAATTCGGGGGATGTGTCAAAATATCCATCGATTGGAGGGTGTCGGTCTCAGATTTAGAGGGCGGTGTTGGGAGGTGTTAGAGGTGTAAAAATATCTTTGGCTACACAGCTTCGGACTCTTGGGAACACATGCGAAGGAGAACACCATTGCCGATTAACACCTCTACAAGGAAGCGTGAAACTGTACAAAATCGAGAACGATGAGGAATGATTGCAACGACCTCAACGGAGCTTAACGAAACAATGATGGTGATGATGATGATGATGATGATGATGATGATGATGATGATAATGATGATGGTGATGATGATGATGATGATGATGACGATGACGATGAAGAGACGGAGATTCTACAAATAATTACTAACTTCACGACTTCGCCATCCTTCGTTTTCTATAGTGACTATATTACAGTTGTTGGGATGGTAATTATATACTTGACTTAACTGTTATTATTTCCAAAGTTAACCGATATCATGTACGTTCAACACAATACAGGTGGCATTAGCACTTGCAACAGTAACAGTCAGTGTTTATTCTAGCCACCTTCACATTGGGGGGATTTGAAATGTTTGGGGGGGAGAAGGTCTGAGTCTCCAAAAATCTCGAAAAGCAAAAAAAAGGTCATTCGCCATCCTTGCTGATGTTTGTGGCTGTTTTACCTTTCTCCAATGCCCTGGCAAGCATCAAATTTGTCATCCTTACATTTTCCCCTCTTCACAAGATGAAACACCCCCCGTCCTCACACTTTTGGGGAGAGAAATTTCCATTCCCCCATGCAACATATGAAAATTTTGGGGGGTATTTTTAAACTTTGGGGAGGGAAATTTCCCAAGAGAAGGCCTACAATAAATACTGGCAACAGTAATAAAACATATAACTTATAAAAATTAACTAATAATTAACTATTACATCATATACAAATTAACTAGATAATAACAGTTATTGAAATAATAAGATACCAAAAGGGACGATGATGACGGTAGTGAAGATAACTAATTATAAAATAAACAAGCACCTCAACGTTTTTACATCAGAATCTCTCCATAATCTTATTATAATTTATTTATTTATTTATTTATTTAAAGTTAAGATTTATGTGGTAAATCGTCCTAGGAGGACTACTTGAACACATTACATAGTACATGAATAATTAATAGGATTTAACAGAGTAGCTGGTCTCGAACAGCCAAGTCTTCAGTCGCTTCTTAAATATTTTCAGAGAAGTTGATGTTTGAACAATGATGGGCCGACGATTCCAGGCTTTCGCTGCGGTAACCGGGAAGGCGCGGTCGCCGGCAGTGGCAAGGCGTGTGCGCGGCACGAGGAGCCTTGAGCTTGAGTGGAGCCAGATCGCAGACGCCTTCTACTGTCTATGTCTGCCGATCTCTGGAGTTCGCATCGGAGATAGGAGGGACCGATGTCGTGCAGGCACCGATAGACGAGGGTTGCCAGCTTATTATAAGTTATTCGCTCGGGGACTGAGAGCCAGTGTAGGTCGATCAACAGTGGCGTGATGTGATCATGCTTCCTTGATCGATGGATCAGGCGTGCAGCCGCGTGAAGTAGGCCTGCGCTCTGGAGTCTGTCGAGGTGTTTCGGGAGCCCTGCTAAGGTGGCGTTACCGTAGTCGAGTTTAGTGATAACTAAGGCACTGATCAAAGTCTTCAGGGCAGTAAGAGATACAGATTTTCGTATGCTGCATATGTATAATGACTGTTATAAATCATGCAGCTCATCGCCTTATGTATAAGACTTCCCTAGATTGGTCACAATTCAATATTAGATTTCATAAGCAAACTTGGAGTAAAACGCGAGCCTCGAAGAGCGCATTAGTAGTAACGGTGGGGGTCAGAAAAGATTGGAGGGGAAGAGTTCAACAGAAGGATGGGACAAGCCGACTGCGCGCCTTGGCGAGCCTTAGTCAGTGCAGTGAAATGGGGCAGAAAGCGTTCCTGGGTTGGTGAAGGAGAGGACGTTGTACACTGTCCGTTTCGCGACTAGGCCTACTTCTTGATGTAGCTAGCCAATGCTTGCTCAGTATAATTAATCAAACGACTGACTAAAAAGAGACTGCAGTTCGACTGATTAGGCTGCGCTGTCTCATGAATGTCGCCGAATATTAATTTTATGACGAAGCCTAATGCGCTGTTGTTCACGATTTCGATCAATTTGTCTAACATTTGTTCAAACCATGACTACCATTGTACAGCTTGGCCTATGAGTAACCAGTCAATCTATGCACCGGAGTGTTCGCCTGCATTATTTACAGATCATTTCCTTTCTACTGAGGATCAATTTGAGTTCAAGAGATACGGGACATGGGCGGGAGGCTAAATGCAGTGCCGGCGCGTGGGGTCTGCAAGGCCAGCGGCCGCAGGGGTTCCGCCGGCCTCGGTTATTTAAGAGTTTTTAGATTTCTTATTCTTAAGTTTTTTCCAAGAAAGTTATTGCGAAGAAAAGTTTAATTTAGGATTGCACAATCACTGCGTTTCTATGTTTGTGTGCACACCTTAAAAATACTGGTGATGATCATATCAATTTCTCCAGCACTTGCACGATGACTTGTTTACTTATTAGTGGAAATTTCCACAATCAAAAATAGGCTGCTTTGAAAGTTTGACGCGAATGCGTGCAGTGTACCACTAAGCGTGAAAATAGCTCAATTTCTTAAAACTTGGTACTATGTTTGTCAAGACTTTTCAAAAACGTTGCAGAGGCCCCTCGTAAAAAATTGCAGGGGCCCCCAAAAGTCACGCGCCGGCTCTGGCTAAATGCAGTGGTCAATACGACATATCTAGGAGAATTAGCCTCATTTACGTGGACATATATGTGGCAGATTCGTATTATACTGCAACCGAGAAACTCAACGCGGCTTTGGAGTAGAATACTTTCCAGAAAATCGTCAAACTGATTAATGTAAAAGGACTCACCCAGAGGCAATTGCATGGTTTGATCCTGCCTTTCCCACCGGAAATTTCAAATTCCCCCGGATATTTTGGCATACTACATTAACCAACAGCAACCTACTAGCTGACTTCCTTCCGGCGTTTTCAGTCCCCCTCTCCCAGAGTTCAGTGTCTAGATTAAACACTGGGCAATAGATGTTTCACTTGGATATGCTTTGGATTCATTGATATGCATTTTGCATATCAGGCATTCATTTTGATTCATCAATATCCGCTTCATAATCATTCATCATTATTTATGACAAGATGTCATCATCATCGTCACTAGACAGCGTGTTTGATTATGTGCAAAAGGTTTCACCTTGCATGTTCAAAACTATGTTACACTAGGCCTAATAATAATAATAATAATAATAATAATAATAATAATAATAATAATAATTTCCCAAAATCTGGTTCTGTGTGTCTTTGTATAACCGTGTTCGCTTTGAACGGCGCGCTATTATCATTCTATAATTAATCGTTGCTGTCGGCGATAGAGAGTGACACGGACCTAGGCGACATCAATTTCAAAATGGGTGGAGCTTGAAGACGTCGTTCTTAATTACTTAGCTGGACTTTGTTTAGCTTGGTGCACAATGGAACAGTGATAGTGGTTAACGCACTGTATGGCCTGCTAACAAAGTGGTTCAAGTCCTGGCAGCGGCAGAGACTTTTCGGTTGTTTTGTCACAAGCGCCCCCATTCTACTCAATTGTGAATGATTTCATCCGGCTAGCGTTAACTCGGTGGAAGGAAAGCCGGCGAAGGAAAGGCTGGCAAACTGCTCTCATTTAGCCGTTGCCGTGTAAAACTGAATGCCCTAACCGCAACCGTATCAGGACAACTGGGTACCGCCGATTGGGCCCCGGACAACCGAGCCTGGCATTTGGGTAACGGGATATTTGGGTAACGGGACATCTGGGCCCTGGACATCTCGGCCCCGCATAATAGGGAAAGAGAGAATCGTAACTTCTGGTTGTGCTATCAAAATCAGAATAAGCAACGACTATTCTTGTATACCGGTTTTATGCTTTAACACGTTTAACATCATAAATGCCTGTGAGTTCAAAGAATTGTACTCAATTTGTAGCCGATGAGAGGGCTTGCAGAAGACTTCCCGCAGTTATTCACAGCTACAAGGATACAGCGAAGCCTCAGTTCTTCGTAAGTCCATGTAAGCCCGTAATAACTATACTTTGCATTTACGAACAAATAAATAGCACTTCCCATTAAGGGGATGAAAGTTGAGAGTCATTGAGAAATGCTCTCTCCAGCGGGAAAGAACTTCGTCGGTGGTGGAGCAGATGGAACCATCTAATTTGTTGATGGACTGAGAGGACGAGGAGTGTCGCTGGCCTGTCAGAGTCAGAGTCCGGATAGTCTTGAAGAGTGAACGAGTGTTGTTGTGGTAGAAGTTATTCTCTGCTTCGTCTGCTATGCTAGTTAAATAGACAGTTCGGTCCTGTTTGACTCTAGCTTTGAACATCGCATGTGTCCGCTTCCTTTTGATGTTATCGTTCCTGAGCCTAGCATCAGATTTGAGCTTGAGAAGATTGAAGGTGTCTTCAGACAGCCATGGTTGACGTATATTGCTCCTGCGCCCCACCACCTCATTAGTGACTAGGTGATGACGACAAAATGTTGACAATTGTGATTCAACGTCTCCTGGCATATCTCATAGGGCGTGAAATCTGTTCGTCGCATCCACAGTATACTGACTTTGAAGAGTGGTATCCTCAGACAAACACTGAACATCATAATGACGGGTAAAATGACTGCTTTTCTTTGGTTTCACAAGTTCGACTGGTAAAGACGATATGACTGGCAGGCGGTCAGAGAGTGCAGGACATTCCAGGCTCCGATAGACGCGGTGAGACTTGACGAGGTGCCTGTCTTTCTGGCGTGTGACGATATGATCTATTTCCTTGTTGGTGTGGCCATCATGTGATATCCATGTCCAGCGATGAATATCGAGACGCTGGAACCAGGAGCCAAGTATGATGCTCCCAAAAACACAGAACAAAGAGGACAGGGGTTGAATTTCATGACTATGTGCAACCACTTTCAATCTATACCAGCGCAAAATTTTGCTATATTGCATCATTAATCAATGTTCTCATATAGACATTTCCTAGTCTTCTCGCAATGAACTTCATACGGATATTGGATCATTTTACTGTGTCTAGAAGTTGTTGATTTTGCTATGACATTTTACTGTCTATATTATTACTTCCCACAATTCGGACACTTCTTTACAATTTAAGGCCTAGTGACTACGAGATACATCAATGAACAAAGAAACCATTTGTGGAATTTTCAACCAAGAATAATCGAAGATATCAATAAAAAGCAAAATAGAATTCTCCACAAAATATTCAGAATAGAATAATCGAGCAAACATACACTTACAATTCACTAAATTCACAAATATAGTCTTCAAGAAATAAAATGCCAGTAACTGACAAAAAGTTACCAAAGAAATCCGAATCGACAGCTTTGCTGTTCGATCACCTAATTAAATCACTTTATTGTTTTGTTCAATCAAGGAAATAGCAACTGATAGATACAACCAAGGATATCAGTTACAGGAATTCCAAGTGTTGACTCCACCAATTCCATCATGCGACGTTGATCAGGTCTCCGTCGGTTATTCTATGATAGGACATAAACCTTTTTGATATGAATATATTTCGAATATACTGCATATTTTAGCAATTACTGCGTGTCATTAGAGAAGATTGGTATTAAAACCTAAGTTTCTTTAGTCATAACATTGAATTGTATAAGTGAAAAATGGCGACCATCCAAATTTATGCAATCAACAAATAAGCAAAATAAAAATTCAACTCGAAACTTTGAAGTAATTTTCATTTGGTTTTAATGTCTCTAAAACTCTGCATCGTCGTAACGCGAAGTGAAAAATAAAAGTTTGGAACTGCCACGCATGGCTACACACAACCTACAGTACATCACAGTATCGCAACTCCTGAAAGTCAAAGAAGATTTTAACAAATTTAATATCATTTTATGGCTTAAGAGTTTAGGTGAACTAAGATTTGTAGTCGAGGATCCTGCTGCATTGCACGCTTATGCATCGGAATATCGCCGTTCTTGGCAGTTTTCCGGAATTCTGTGTTTGTTCTTTTTTTCTCTCTCTCTCTCTCTCTCTCTCTCTCTCTCTCTCTCTCTCTCTCTCTCTCTATTTTGTGTGGTACTAATATCTTCATTCAATAACAATTCTCCTATAGGCAGCTATGGACTTTAATTGAAGCAATTCTTTTAAAACATTTGCTGCCTTTTTCTATAACTATCCTATTTGCGCATAGCCTTCGCACAAAACTGCTTTTTCACTATGGATCCCACTAACTCCTCTAAGATTTTTGAATGTCTGCCTGTGTCTGTCTTTCTCTGTTTCTCTCTCAGCGTCTCAGATGGGTCAGAGCACGGCCAGAGTTTCTGAGCATCTCCTCCTTACCCCTCGTCTTACCCCTGCAGTTGTCATGAAGAATAGGAAAATTAGAGAATTAAGAAAGTCTTTAGAAATCCAATCAAGACGGCCTAGGGAACAAATTAAATATACTAGATTAATAAAACAATAAGTTGGGGCGCCTACTAGGTCTTAAGACTATGACTATCAAATGGCTTTAAAATGCACACGGGGAAGATTTCAGTGTAAAGTTGGAAATGCTGGAACAAACATTATTTTAAAATTGTCACCATTTGATAACTATGCGAAACTAAAGAACGGTTAAAAGACAGATTATAATTTAGTGATGTTACTATAAAGCGTAGTAAGGTAATTCGGCCGATATCTGATCTATTTATCGAGGGAGATGCTCGATGCCCAATGACCATTGTTGAATTAGCCGCTCGACTATAGGCGGGGCCATCGATATCTAGGCCGCGGTGCAGTGTTTGTTGGCGTTGTCTTGTTGGCCTTTGGGTGAAGCGTTCACGATTCAGCGTGTGTTCGGGCAAATTTTTCGATTTCTCAGTAAATTGAGTTCAAAGTTCGGATATACCAGATCGTTACACATCTAACGACAACATATCAACTTCAGGTAAGACTGCCTTGCAAAGTTTACAAGTCTACGGCTGTTGTTTCTTTGTTCGTTCGATGAAATACGCGCACGCGGTAGACAAAGAAATGCTATGATGATGACCACGATGATGGCTATGATCACGATTACGATAATGATCCTGTTGATGACGACGACTTTCGTACTCATATTATATAATATTATATAGAAGCTAATATTGGGGGGTAGGGGTGGGGTTGGACGTGCATTTTATAACCTGCACAACCCATTGCGGTTAAGATGGAAACAGTATAGATCTATTTGCTTCTTTTTCAGATATGCCGGATAAGTGTTGTGCTCCAAGATGTCGTTCGAATTACAAGAATTCATGAGCCTATGTTTCTGTTTTCGAATTTCCTACAGACCCTGAACGTCAGCAGTTATGGCTGAAGAAAATTCCAAGAGAGGATTTGACTGTGACAAAGCACACAATGATTTGTGTCAAGCATTTTGAGGATCGCTTTGTGGTCACAGAGGATGTTTTTGGAGATGTTCGGATGAAGAGAGAGCGTCCAAGACTAACCAATAATGCTTTCCCTTCGATATTTCCAAATATTCCAGTCTACTTGTCAACAACAGCTCCGCCACAAAGAACCGATCTAACAGCTAGGTGCCAACGTCAGGAACAGCGAGCGCAACAAGCCTTTGCAGATTGGAATTGGAACCGTCTACAATCGAGGAATTCTCCACGATTGTAGACGGTTTCCAACAGCGTTTGTCGGAGCAATTGGTCACCAACTGGCAATGGAAAGTAACAGATAAGTACCAGTGTTTTTAGACTGTTGATTTGGATGAAAAACCATCCATTGCATCATGTATTAAAATCCATTCTAGTTTGCGGGTTTTTGTTTATATTGATGGAATCCGGGAACACAGAAGCAGGTTGTTGTGGCTTCTTGGTACAGATTTAATTTTGAGTAAATGGTCTCAGTTGGAAAACCTTCTGAGCCATTACAAAGTGTCTCGTAAGTCAGTCAGAGATGATCTGACTCTTGAGGAGACGATAAAGTTGGTTTGTGCCATGCTGACTGATAAGCTCGACAATGCTGACACTCCATCTGCTCTGAGTGAATCAGAGTGACTACATCTGGTAACTAGGTCATCTAAAATGTGGGTATCAAAGGTATAGGCCTACACGTTTTAATATTGAGTGCCACAAGACGACATCCACTGAATAGGATATTAGTAGGCCTAATCTACCGATAAATTCCACGTTCTATATTCAAGCCACCTCATGTTAGAACGTCACAATAGTTTACATTAATGATGAGAATTGGTAGGCGTTATGCAATTATCTGTGCTCTCTTATTGCTAAATGGATCTGCCTTGGCTTATGTTGATGAGTTGAGATACCTTGGAATTGTAGTGAGAGCTGGTCGTCATTTCATTATATAAATTACATTAGACTTTTCTCAGGCTCTGCCTCTCTTAAGCTCTCTTTGCATCTCTTTCAACT